>CM077508.1:15002397-15387214 GCA_039654745.1 Houttuynia cordata | reverse complement strand
CACAGTGTCTCTCTCTTACTCTCTTATTTATTGTATTTTTAACTCTTTTTTACTCGCAATCGCACGAAACTGATTATAGTCTAGTGGAAACGAGGTCGAACCTAAAGGACTTACAAAATTAATCTAATTCTAATAAAAGATTTGAATTTTTATGATTTAATTAACTAAAGAAATAAACTTTACTGAAAAATCAAATGTATAAAAATATCAAAGCATCGAATCCACCACTAAACATGCAATTATTACTTTCAATTATTATTTCCACAAGATGGTATGATAAGATAATGAGTGTTCTTTGGTCGGACACACGAATTACCAATGAATGCACTACACGTTCTTTGGTCGAACACGAAAAGTTCATTCAATATAAATTATGTAATTAACTCTATCCTTTGGTTGGCTATAGAATCAACACAAACCTGTTCCTTGGTCAGACACAGGGAGTATAAAGATCTAATTCCATTCATCATCACTTAAGTTTATGGTCAAGCACTTAAAAGAAAACTCATGAAATAGCATTAAGCATGAATCAGATCAACTTTTATTAAATTAAACTATCAAAAGTAATAATAATACACATCTAGCCTTAACAAGAAAGTTAGCTAGACATAGGAATGGAGAAAAGAAAAGACTGGTTTGGTGTATTCTTGGGCATGAATCACTTCTTCTTCTCTTCAAAAGACTTCTCTTCTTCTTTTCTCTAGCCTCCTCTCTTAGGTCTACAAATCTCCTTTTTTTCGAGCCCTCTCTGTGCTTATATAGTAGGGTAAGATAAGCCATGAAACCCCTCTTCAAGTCCAACTTGAAATATATCACTTTTGAAATTTGAGCATACGGCGATCGATCACACCGTATTGCCGATCGATCGCTTCACATTTGCATCTGCCGATCGATCGCGTTGATTGCCGATTGATTGCTACTATTGTATCATGAAATTTTAAAATTCTAGTAACGACGATCGATCGCATAAGGCAACCGATCGATCTCTATTACTATTCATCTACTTGCATAAAAAGAAACTTCAAATGGTCGTAACTTTTTGCTCCTAATTCCGAATTGTGCACGGTCGGTGGCGTTGGAAAGCTGACTTCTTGAAATTTGATATGAAGTTTGAATCAGTCCCATCAGAAATATGCACAATAAGTTAAGAAGAGTTAACCATTAAATCACATTTCATCACATATGTAGTTTACTCTTCCCTACAAAAACCAAAAACAACATTAGCAAACACTAATTATCTTCTAATACTAGCATAAACATAAGATTTAGAGCTGATGAAATACACAATTTGAATATATATCAGTAATCCATGATTTGTCCCCTTTCAAGGGGGTAGTCATTCTAGATTGGAGACTGCCAGGATTGAAATCCAGGACTCCCCAATCTAAGATTGTAGAAGAACAATTTTTCAATCCTATATGCCATATTTAAAATATATGTTAGGATTTTCAGGGTTGGATTGCTGAATTTTTCAGGGTTTCCAGTCCTAGAGTAGAGAATTTATGGGATTCAAATGACTACTAATCATAAATTTGGAAAAGTATTTAACCATTCATCACAATCTCATCTAAAATTTTAAAAAAACTTTCTGAAACCTCCATACTATAACAAATTTAAATAGTCAATGCACAACAATAAATTTATAAACTTATTATCATATGTGTTGCATCATTCCATATATGGGTAGCGATTTCTTCCCGTCATGTATTGGCTGCCTCTCTTTGCTCCACCTGAGTCGCCACATCATCATCTGAATCAAAATCTTCATTAGGATTAGTTGGAACATTTCTCGGTGCTTCATCTTGTCTTAAATTTTGCTCTAGATCAAATACATCCCTAATATTTTCCCTACTGAGTTAGTTATGCAAAGCACAACAGGCAAATACCGCCTTCACTTGACTATCATAAGGAAATGAGGGTGGATGGCATTTGAAAAATTTGAAGCATGACTTTAGACACCCAAAAATCCTTTCAATGACATTTCGCAAAGACGCATGTTAGTAGTTAAAGACTTCATATGGATCGTGTGGTCGACGATTTGCTTGTGTGTATACTAACCAAATCCATGAGAGTAAGCCATCAAGTTTTCAATAAGTTGTATCTTTTATTTTAGAATCTTCAACTTGTTCTTAACATGTCCCTCTGTCTTCTGAATCTTGAACTTTTGATTCAACTTAGGAAGAACACTCTCAATTATTACTTCTTTCCTAAAAGTCCCATTCTCCAATTGCTTACCGTTGTTTGCTTCTTCCACCCATGGAATGTCGTCTCGCCGATATATTTCCGATATATCGGTATTGGACCCCACCCGATACATCGATACGAGTAAATCTCATTTTTCAAGTTTTTTCCAAATATCAGCCGATATATCGCTATTTTTTTAAAAAAATTTTTTTTTTTTTTTTACTTTCCTATTTGTTTCCCATCATAATATGCATTTTTATGCATATTTTGAAACCTATGCTTTGTCTAAATTAGTATAACTCATTTTAGAAGTTAGATTTTGAAAATATATGGTAAAAACTAGTTTTCGACCACCGATATTTTTTTACACAATATCTCCGATATATCTCTGATATTTTATCTCTTTGGCCGACCGATATTTTACCGATATCCGATACGACATTCCATGCTTCCACCAAGAGCGCTATGAGCTCATTGGTTTCACCATCCAACCATTGTTCTTAATTTTGCCTCTTTTTTCCTTTCCCTTTCCTAACTTGGGTTGCCATATCTATAGTATGTAACATACTAACATGTATGAAAACTTCTAAAAATAAATTATAAAACATGAACAATTAACATCAAAGTGTCTTAATTTTATCACATAACTTTGTGCCCTAGATAGTATTTTACTATTTATTCCCTCAATATGCTATGCCTTAATTTAAAAGTTCATATTGGTGATGACATTGAATCTGTGGTGATAACTAGATATGTTTTTAATAGTATTTGGACCTGGCCATGTAAATTTGTTGTTGTGATGCAATAGAATGAAGTCATAAGTATGACACAACGATATACATTCTAACTATGGGTAGGAAGGAAGACTGATGATGCTTTTAGCTAGGTTGTAGGAGCCATTATGTCCAAAATGATAAGGTTATAGATTTCCTATTCTCCCTCCATTATGTATTAATATTCTTTATTTTTAATTTGAACTATCAGAAATCATTCATATTGAAAACCCAAAAATGACTATTAATATGGGAGTGAGGGAGTACTATATGGAAGCTATATAGAACTTTCTATGAGTGGCAGTCATCGATACTGGCTTTCACAAAAATGGAAAGGAGAGAAACAAGTGAACTCTAGCATATATGTGTAAAAAAAAAGAACTCTAGCATATACATAATTTTACTATTCTACACAGTTCCCATCATCACACTCATGGACTTTCTAGTTTCTATAAATTCCAAGGAGCAATGGTTAATCACTAGCAAACAAAATTTTATATAAAAAACAAAAGTTATCATCACAAAAGACAAATTTTTGAATGGAATAATTAATAAAAAAATTTAAACCTTGAATGCAACCATTGAAGGTAATTCTTTCCGTACTAGGAGGGAGAAGTTGTATAGGACAACTGAGAAGATGGCCGTGTAGAAAGAGAAGAAGGGCATCGTGCGCCTTGGATTGTTCAATAAGGATAAGTTTGGGGAATAAGGTGGGGTACTAATTTAAGGTATAAAAAATCACACAACAATAAATTAAATATTTAATCATATAAATGAAAAGAATGAAAACTTTTATGTGACTACAAGATCGAACACAGAATTACCCAAAAAATGATAGAGTAAACTTTGGCAATTTTTCATTTTTCTTTGGCACATAGATGAGATCTGCCACATACCTTAGGGCTGCATATCGAGTCGGGTAGTGTTGGGTTTTGCTAAACCCGACCCTACCCAAGATAGGACCCGAGAATTCTAAACCCGACCCAGACCCGAGATAAAACCCGAGATCCTAAACCCAACCCGGACCCGAGATAAAACTCACAATACCCGACCCTACCCGAGAACCCGAGATAAAACCAGAGATTTTAATAAAATAATTAATATAATTATAAAAATCTTTAATAAATTAATTTATATCATTATAATAATAATAATAAATTATATATATTAAAAAATAAGTGATTTAAATGGTATATCTCGGGTCGGGTCGGTTCTTGGGTATTTAAAAGTAAAACCCGACCCGACCCGAGATAGAACCCGGGTTTTAAAACCTTGGAACCGACCCTACCCGAGATAGGACCCGACCCGACCCGACCTAGGTCAATGTCGGGTCGGTTCCATCCGGGTTGGGTTGGGTCCGGGTTTTTGGTGTAGCCCTAACATACTTTGAAGCAATTGAGATAAAATTGGGATTACTTTGATAAAATTAGTAATATGTGGAGACTTGAAAGCCTATTCCCCTGACTATTTCTTTGAGTGGCAATTCGGAGTATCAGAAAAATATTTAGCAAAGTCTGGAGACTTTGTCCCAACTGGTTAGGTGATCCATATGTAATGGGAATCTGTCGTGCGGTAAAATGTCCCTTGAAACAGTAGGTTGAACACATGAATGGATCTGATGACAAGGTAATGCATAATAAAATGCATTTCCTGGAAAATTCAGTTGTAAATTTCATTTTATAAAAGATGACTGTTTGTTTCAATGAAAATGAAAGATAATCTTTGTTGTAAGTGCATTTTGTCGGGCAGAAAAGAATTTTTTTTTCCTCTTATTTGCATCTTAATCATATCTTTCAAATGAATATCTCTATAACTCTATTCATTAGCTAATTGTGCTGAAACATTTTAATTAGCCAACTTTCCAGCCGGCCTGTGTGTGGGCCAAAAACGAATATATTGAAGTTACACTGGGCCACTAGAAGGCAGAAGCTCTTTCCTATAAGGACTTGGGCCTCCAACTTAAATCAATTGTGGGCTAGCATTGTCTGAAAAGTAAAACTAGGGCTGGGAATTGGGTCGGGTCGCCCTACCTAAATAGAGACCCTATTCATGAATAGGGTCGAGAATGACTGACCCTAACCCTACTTTGGTCGGGTCGGATAATGACCCGACCTACTTTTAAAAATAAAATAAAATAAGTACTTTTATTTGCTAATCTAGTATTAAAAAAGTCAAAATTGACCTTTATTTGACTAAATTTTAATATAGATAAGGTCAATATAAATTTTTTGGTGATTTAGAAATAAAATTATCTTTAAAAATTAGATTATTTAATATTAAATATATATTATAATATTTTATAATAGGTACACCGGGTTAGGGTTGGGTTGTGTGGGTAATTCGGGTAATTACCCTACCCGATCCTATTTTAAATAGGGTAAAATTTTCAAATCCTTACTGGATCCTATTTCGGGCAGGTTTTTCCCAGCCCCTGTAAAACCATTACATCATTTATGTGGAGAATACTAAGCTCATCTTCGACTAATTGTTAGCTTCTTTTAAAACAGAAGCTTTCGTCATTAGAACCGTTAATCTTTTAATAACAAAGGAACCCTTGTTTTTACATTTGAGCTTAACAAATCTCATCTATTTCTGATCTCAATCATTCTTCCCATATATAAAAGAACTGTTTCACTTTTCATTCAAAAGGAAAGAATCCACAAGCTACAAGCCAATGCTATATGAGAAAGTTCCCAAACACAAAGCAAACGAACAACAATAAGGTTAGTTAGACAAATAATCGACCATAGAAAATTGTCATCAGTAATTAATTAGCTTATGGTAAAGTTGATTGTTGTACTGGTTTGACTAGTAGGTCCATCCTAATTTCTATCTAATGTTCACAACAAGTGTCATCTGATTTCATTCTCAGTCCACACCCACGCCCTTTCAGCATTCTTAACAAGCAAGAATTCAAATCTGCAATAATGGATTAGTTGGAAAAACTAATGTTAGTATTTAATTAATGCCATCAAGGAACAATAACTCTCATTTTATATGGGGTTGTCAATTGTCATAGTCATAATCATAATCACAATTACAATTGTCATACTGAGACACCTTAGTGTGAACTCTATTTCCACAGAATGCCTCTTTGATGAGTTGATAATTGGTGTACTGCAACATTGTTGGAGAGTCTTAGCACCCAAGGGGAAAATGCCCAAAGCTAAACGAATTAAAGCTCCAAAAGATCCCTAAGCCTACCCCCCAAGGTACCACATGGGAGAGGCTCTGTCACCATGCTAATTAGTGGTCCGGCACATTGCCATGAACATATAATTTGAATCTAGTTTATATGAGACAAGGCTCACACACATCTGCTTGAATCGGGATGATTTGGGCCATTAGATTGCAATCAAACAGCAGGCTTTACTACATTGGGCACGTGTTTGAAGCACGTTCGCACTGCATGCCGTCAGATCTCAATGCGATGGCTCAAATCGCTTCAGCTCAAGCTGTTGCTCCAATTAATGTTTTCCGTTTAATTTATAACATTATTAATTATGGTGCTAGTGTTTTCATAAAGAAGCAGACGGCTTGTAATGAAAGAAGAAGCAAATTTATTTTTTCCCTTGATAGTAAGCAGATTTCTATTTGCTAATTTAAATTAGTGAGCTTTTTCTTGTTGAAATAACCAAGAGTAGAAAACTAAACTACTTCTTAGACTTTGTTGTTTAACAAAGGAGGAATGGTTGAGCATAAAGATAAGTCAGCTTGCCTAATCTCATCATTTATGTAATAGTGTTTTCATAAGGATTGCTCGTACATTCAGGATCCCTTGGTTGTAAAATTAGCATTATGATTATAAATTTGGACTAGTTAGGTGTTAGGTTAACCTTTACTGTGTCATGCAGAGCCCGTTGGAAGCCAACCTTATGAACCGACTATCCGATTGACCAACTGTCCCACTGCCTGAGGTTCCGGTTGTCTAATTGTTTGAATGAATCTATTGTTTATAGGGAGACTAATTTGTGGCCAGGTAGAGACAGCGCACGGATCCATAGCATTAAGGTAGAGAATAAAAAAAATATTAGCGCATAGCTAGTACAGTGTCATAATTCTTCGTTATCATATAAATGACTCTAATTATTATAGCAATATCATGCAATTCAAAAATCATAATCAGGTAGCTACTGTCTTGCTTATTATCCGTTTGAAATTCCCCGTACACATCCCCCATCCCAGTAAACTAAACGGGTCGGACATATGATGACCTTTTTGGGAACCCATCTGCCACAAAGTGTACCGACTTTACTAGGCAGCAAGTAGTGATGCACTCTCTATAGGAGAAGTTATTAGGTATGGGAGCGCAGGGGAACAGTGTACTCATCACCAATGGGTGATGAACACGACTACCCTGCTTGTCATGATGGCCACAAGGGACCCACAAGCAGGGGAGTCGTGCTCATCACCTATTCTTCCCCCTACGCGCCGTGATCTACATATGAAATATGCATTTTATTATCGCATAAACTTATATTTATGCTAGTGTTTAATTATAATTATTGCTACTTTAATATAATTTTTAGTTTTGTAGGAAAATGAGAGTAAAGATGCAAAAATATGGTAAAATAAAACGTCAATGGTTAAACCTTCGTAACTTCGTGTGTATATTTCTGATTGGACTGATTCAAGTCTCATGTTAAAGTTCAAGAAGTCAGCTTTCCAACTCCACCGACCATGCATAATTCAGAGTTCGGAGCAAAAAAGTTATGACCATTGGAAAATTATGCTGCATGATGAATAGGAACTGATCGATCGGCTAAATGAGGCGATCGATCGCCTGAGAAAAAATTGAAATTTTTGAGATCGATCGTCGTTGTTTGATCGATCGTATCTACTGGAAATTTTTCATGAACAGTACCGATCGATAGGTGAATAGTGCCGATCGATGAACAGTACCGATCGATCGATCGAGTTTGACCTATTTTGACTCAGATTTGGAAGGAGATTTCGTGGTTTCTCTTCAAACTTATAAGTAGGCCTTATGAAGGAACGTTTTGGGCATTAGAAAGTAGACCAGAGAATAGAGTTTTAAGCTTTATTGGAGGCTAGGGAGGAGAAAGAGAAAGAGTCTTTTGGAGCAAAAAAAAAGAAGGATTCATGACAATGGATCTACATAAACAGGCTTTTCTTTTCTCTCTTTCTATGTGTAACTAAACTTTTATTCAAGGCTAGATGAAGCCCTAGATTTGTATTGCTACTCTTGATAGTTTAATTCGATAAAGTTGATTATGATTCATCCTTAATGCGATTTCATGAGTTTCTTTTGAGTGCTTGATCATAAACTTGATTGATTATGAATGAAATTAGATATTGTGATTGATTTTATGCCCGATCAAGGATAAGATTGATTGTATTATAAGAGTGTTGTGATTGATTCTATGCTCGATCAAGGATAGGATTGATTACATAATAATGGATGAGCTTTCGTGTCTAATCAAGAACGTTAGTGAATTCATTAGTAATTCGTGTGTCCGATCAAGAACACGAATTACCATATCATGTCAATGTGTGCTTAATAATAATTGAGAGTAGTAATTGCATATCTAGTGGTGGATTCATTGCCTTGATAATTCTCTGCATTGATTAAAACTCAGCTTAGTAGTTAAAGTTCATAGCTTTATTTAGATTAAACAAAAACTGCAACTTTCTTCTCTTGAATTTGGTAAAAGATTAATCCATCCCTGAGGTTCGATAACCCTTCTTAATATTCGTCGTAGTACAATTGCCTTGTGCACTTGCAAGGGTTTTAATTTTAAACGATGAAGTTTTTGGCGCTGTTGCCTGAGATGGAAGTCTATAGTTTACCAGATTCTTAGTATAATTAGTGTTAGAGTAGTTTAGTGAGTCTTAGCTTAGATTATTTGTCCATAGCTTAATTTGTGTTTTTCTTTCTTTTTGCAAGGTTAAGAGAAGACGTAGAATTCTCGCCAACGTAGAAGGGCCACCCCTTTCCTTAGTTTGCATTCTCTTTTCCTTCTCTTTTTAGATTAATTTGTGTGCTTGGTGTTTTCTTTTCTTTCTGTGATAGCATGATTTGTTAGTTGTGGCTATTAGGACTGCAAATTGTCGATATCTAGGACTTATGTTTGTTAGTTGTGGATATCTAGGGTTGTTTCTCTGCTTTGTAGATGTGTGATATTTTGGTTCGGTTGATGAATGCATGGTGAAGAAATGTCTTCACCTTTCTACGGATTTAGCCAGGAGAATATGCAACTCAGCCTCTGGCGTGACCTTGGTCCCACCGTAATTAAGGAGCGATCGGAGGCAACAAGGAAGACGTCGGTATGAGGGGCAAGTCACAGGAGAGATTGAAGTCGGTGAGCATGATGTAGACTGAATCGTGGGCAAGGATGCTTTTCGGCTTAGGTTGGGGCAGATATGCCGGGCAGTGGAGGTGGTCTGATCGGTAGAATAGTTCGGCAGTAAATGGGCAGAGGCACAGGAGAAGAGAGTTTGGTTCAGGTCGCCAGCAGGAGAGGCTTGCTCGGCGCTGGAAATATGTTTGAGCCTTGAGGTACAACTATACAAGAAGAGAAGTTATTAGCTGTGCACCACGCACGAGAATAGTGTGCTCATCACCAATGGGTGATGGGCAGACTCCCCCTACTTATGGGTCCCTTATAGCAATCATGACAAGCAGGGATGTGTGCCCATCACCCATTGGTGATGAGCACACCCTACTTATGGGTCCCTTGTGGCAATCATGACAAGCAGGGGTGTGTGCCCATCAGGCCATCACCCATTGGTGATAAGCACACTGGTCCCTGCGCGGCGCTTAGCCAATAATTTTCCATACAAGAGAGAGAGGTAAGGTAGGGTAAGGAGGTGTACGGAAATCGATTTAATAAACCAAGCTTTCATTTGCCACCTCAGCACGTTTGTGAGCATTTTTCTTCAGTTAATCGCTATGGATTTGATGGTTTGGGTGTAGTTGTGGAACTTTGTTTTTATTTGATTGCAACCATTTTGGATTGTAGTGAGCTCTGAATGATGTAGCTTGTTTAATGAATGATTCCCGATCAAAAACAAAATTCTAAAAAAAATATACGGCCTAGGGGTCTCACTCTATAATAATTGAAGTGTTTAATACGGCACACACTTCCTATGTCTATTCTTTGTCATCACGAAGGGCTGCATCTTGGGTCGGGTTGTTTGAGGTACACCAGAACCCTACCTTATCCGAGATAGGACCCGAGTTACTTGAACCCGACTCTATCTAAGATAGGACCCGAGATTCTTAAACTTAACCTTACTTGATATAGAGCCCGCAATACCCGGGAAATCGAGATAGGATCCGAGATTTTAATTAATTTTTTTAATAAAATAATTTATATATTTATAATTATAAAAATATATATATTAAAAAATTAGGGATTTAAATGGTATATCTCAGGTAGGGTCAGTTCTTAGGTATTTTAAAGCCAAACCCGACCCTACCCGAGATAGAAGTAGGTTTCTAAATCTTGGAACCAACCCTACCCGAGATAGGACCCTACCCTGGTCAATGTTGGGGCGGTTCCATCCGGGTTGGGTCGGGTTAGATTTTTTGGTAACTGTATCATCAGGAGAATTATTTAATACAATCAGCATACAACTTGGAAATTATTAATTTCTCATCGAGAGAGGATAACCTGTGCTTCACATTTCATAGCACTCACTTTCTCCAGTGCATTAGACAGATCAAACTAGCAGTCACTTTCTCCTCTGTCCAATGAAGACTGTCCACATTTGAAAATGAGATAGATTTATTGGACTTTACGGCCCTTACAAAAAACATATATGGTTTCCCGGCCCCTCTCCCAGTCTCGACTCGTGAGGGAGCAAAGTCAGTCATGTAATATGATGAAACTGTGTTACCAAAAAAAATAAAAAAACGATATTCCTACATTAGTTTTCCTACAACACTGACATACATAGATATGTATATGACAGTGAATAGAAAACTGATGTAATAAGTCAATGCAAATGATGATCTTGCTACACCAGTTTTTTATTCACTGTCATATACGTGTCTGTGTATGTCAGTGCTGTAGGAAAACTGATGTAGGGATATCATTGTCCAAAAAAATATAATGAAACTAAGTTCCCCGAGGGTTATTACATATGCATGGCACACATGAATATTGTGCTCATCTCCAGTTGGTGGATGACGTGGCTTCCTTGCTGGTAAAAAGGTCCCACAAAGGCCCACTATTTGAGAAGCGTGTCATTCACCCATTAGTGGTGAGCATGGAATATTATGTACGCGACGCATACCTAATACTTTATCGTATAGTAGAGGTCAATCCTTGCCAAAAGAACCAAAAACAGAAACGGATTCAATTGGCACAAATCCTTGTCGGATAATAGAACAGACAGCAGAGTTTTTTTTTACAACGCATAACGTTTCCTGTATACTTGGATCTATCAGCTAAAACAAAAATAAAGGGTTCCCTCATTAAGTAGTGGAAAACGCTTCTGTGGCCACCCTTCCATTCACTCACCTTGGACAGCACTGCACTCACTTTCTCGCTTTCTTGTCTACAAGATTGCATCTGACACGTAAAAGTAGACTATTATACAACTCAAATCTTGTAAAACTTAATTTGAAGTCCATACTCCATAGTGCGTGATTGCTCATGATCAAGCCGTGTTATAGTAATTAAATGTATCAGATTAATTTACCAATTGCTTGTGGAGTACACAATAAAACCTATTTGCTCTTTTTTGTTTTGATACATAGGTCAGTTGCCACTATATATATAACAAAGTTGGAAATATTTGTTGAAGTTAGGTATTGTGACATGCCCGGTAAGCTTCACCAAATGCAGGCATTATGCCTTCATGGTGGCACACGTTACGCGAGCATTCCTAAAGCAGCCAGTTGAAGTTTCATTCCATTAAAATAGGAACCACATTTGCAATGCGAAACCCGGTTACATGTAATATACGGGTTTTAAATTTCGTACACCCTCTAAAAATACACGAGATATAGCGATGCACCTTTGCGTAGATTGAACTATCTGCCATGTTAACTCTTTGAGGAGAACAATCTCTAGTAACCATGATTATGCGGCAATAAGTAATTTAAATTAAGATAAATGGAATTACTCCTTTAGTAACCTGATCATAGTGTCCGGAGTTATTGAGCTGGGACTCGAGTCAAACTGGCTTGACATCAGGATTGGATCTGAGTCCAACTCGAGCATTGGCTTCAGCCTACTTTAAAATGTTACCATATGTACTACGCAGAATATAAACATCGTAACGTTCATATAAAAATCATATGAAATGAGTAAAAACATGGCCCATGTATCTCAAGCAAGCATATTCGAACTTAACTAGTTGAAACTTGTTTTTAACTAGTTGTTTAATTTTCATAAAAAAATTAGTTCTATTAAAAATCTATTGTATCTGTTAAAAGTGACCGGAGGGAGTACGATTTTTTACATTGGATTTCCTAATAAAAATTGTGGTTGCACAAGCGAAAAAGACCAAGAACATCCAAGTGAAGTGAAGGTTTTTCTTGGGCTACTACTACTCAAGGCAGTGGACAATGGACAGCTCACGCACACAGAACCTAGCTGGTCGAGACGACCCGGGATTTTTCCTTATATAGGCGACTGAAGACAAACATGCCAATGCGTTTTGGGGGCGAGTGTCGTGGTTAACTAATACTCCCTCCATCCAGAATTATCCATAAAATAAGTTTTTTCAAAATGAACTGAAATAATAATTTGGAAAAAACTTTATGTTAATAGTAAGTTCGGACGGAGGAAGTATGATATTAGAGCATATGAGAAAATCATTCCACTTATTACCACACATGGTGAAACTTCTACACTATTGTAGTTTTTGTACTTTTATGTTTGAGGGTGGGTGGTCTTACCTGTTATTTTTTTTTTAAAAAAAAGAAAAACATGCAAGCAATGTTTTCTTGCTTTCAATTTTCATATACTATTCTTAGATACAAATTTTCCTTGTTTTTATTTCCCAAAATTACTAACTAGTGGTACATATACCCTATCTAGCCATACCTATTAGAGTACAGTATGCGGGGATGGGTGGTCTTCTTACCTATTACTAGAATTTAAAACATCTTGCCTACAATTGGAATTCGAGCAAAGAGGGGTGTATAAATGTAGGTAGAACTTGTGAATTTTGTGATGCAGGAAATGGAGCACCCCTTCATGCTGTTTGGAACTGCCCTCTTGCTCACGATGGTTGGAGGAGGTGGGAAGGCTGACCCTCAGTTAAGAAATTTTAAAGCTTCCAGTGCAATGCATCTAATTGATAGCAATGTGGAGGAACAAATAGACCAGGTATCCCACCCTAGTGATGTTTGGATGTAAATAGATTTTGATGGTGCAAACTTCTATTTTTGCCTCAGCTGTCCAGAATTGTTGGTCCAATCCTAAAATTTCTTAGGAATGTAGACTATCCAACCATAAGGAGTGATTGCACAAGCGACCAGGACAAGGACATCAAAATGAAGTGTTTATCTATTTGACTTGGAACAATTGGTATTACAGTTATGGATTCCACATGTATCACAAATATGTACTCCTATCTTCTTCTTTTTTGACAAGAAGCGCCCGTAAATAGTGAAACTTAAGTCTAACCTAGTCTAAAACCCACCACCAAACCAAAGATACCTTAGTCCAGGTTCGAACGCAGGACTCCTCCCTGTACACAGGAGGTTTCATCACACACCAACGGGTGAGTAGTGATAGATACTTCCCACAGTAGTCATATCATTTGGTTTTTCAAAAATGAACTAACTTTAGTTCACTCTGAAATTTGATAATGATTCTGGATGGAGGGAGTATTTCAGTTGTCGTTGTATCTGACTCGATCTCCTTAAGCTTGTTGACATGTCAAGTGGATGACTCTCCTTAAGCTTTTTGGCATGCCAAAGTGGATGACAGCTCCCTAATCCACACTTTATAGGCATCAAAATGAAGATAATTGATAGAGAAAAAGATCACCTCTTTGTATTTTTACAAATCTTTGCATCTTGTTAGTATCTATCTATGGATAAGTCGGAATCTTAAAAAATAACAATTAGGCCGCCTATATCCTGCTACCCACCAAAATTGCAGGCACCCCCATGTTCTTTATTTTTTTGACAAGTTTCAAAAAAATCCAAACATTTTTTCATTGTTGGGACCCATGCTCTGATCCAATCGGTTTTTGTCGAGGCCCCCATCTTTAAATAAACAAGCATTTAGTTTTAAAAAAGAAATTATACACAGTTAAATGATTTGGGAGCCCACGGCAACTTAACATACCAAAAGTACATTAAAAATACTAAATTTACATGATGATATATTTCATAAAGAAACTAAAACTTTCTTTCGTATATGGGTACCATCTTCCCTTCTCCATTGGTGCCTTCTCCAATTTTACATTCTAAACTAAACAGAGAGAAGCATATAAGGAGTAGACAGATGAGACAATAGTTCACTTATTTCTCTTTAATTTAAGGTTTAATTCTTCAACTAGAATATCACATAATTCAAGAAAATTACGCATACAAATGTATTTAAAATAATAAAATAACGTGAAGTTCAAGATCATTATTATGTAGTAATTGATAAATAGGGAGATGCTATTTCTTAAGAAATGAAAATTTAAAAAAAGAACTAACTGTCACTAAAGGATAAATTGAAGAAATGTCAGCACAAATCTTTTTCTGGAATATCAATCTAGAACCATAAACAGAAGGTGCAAAAAAGGCAAGCCTGACTTGTAGTTTATTTTCTCTCTAAAAAGAGGTGCCCGACGCAATTTTGGTGGGTGGCAGGATAGGCGGCCTAACAATTAATGTCAAAGATGAAAAAATAACCTGAAACAGTATTTAGGAGGCCTCAATAACTATTCTGAGAATTTTTCGACTCGGTAGATGAATTTCATTAAGCTCAGGAAGGGCATTGCAAATATCTTAAGAAACGGTCATCAAAAGATCAAGGAAGAGAGCTTTGGAGACACAGGGATGCAAACAAAGACAAGTTGGAATTAAAGCACCTGAATTACCTCCCACCAAAAAACTTCTTATGGAACTGGGAAAGTATTACATTTCTAAGAATGATTGATCATCTCCCAAATGCAAGTCCAAAATTCGTATTGGACCTTCCTCTACCAGCTCTTTTTTAGAGACCTAAAATGCACATCAATCACTAGTAAATTAGTACTAATTATATATCATGCATGGTCATGGATATTCATCCTAATGAGAAGCTTCACTTCTTCACGTCACGTCAGCAATAACTAACACTAATCACTTAATCAATCCCCTTAATGAATACTCACACCGTCCCATATAATAAGGCATTTGACAAGCTTCTTACTCTTATCTCGCAAAATTAAGCTTGCAGATGAGCTGTAAGAAGCTTTATACTCCCTCCGTTTATGTTCCCAGCTTCTTAAATTGAGTCAAATGTCCACTGATATAGGACACAATTGTTTTCCAAATGTACCTGTTAATATGGGACGTATGCCTCTTCTATTACAATGTACTCCATCCAATGAAGCCAGATTTCATTTGAAAATTAGTTGAATTAATAGGACTATAAGACCCGTTCAACAAAATAAAATCAGAGCCCCCCCTCACCCTTTCTGGTGTTTTTGGAAAAAAAATTCAGTGTACATATGACACCAGGCTGTTCGTGTGTTTCACCATTTACAGACGACCATGTTAGCCACGGGGACTTGAAATAATTTTTATACTTGAAATAATTTTTATCGGGCCCTGGTGACTAATGCGTCCATGGTGAAACACATGAACAACCTGGTGTCGTATACTTCAAATTTTTTTTTCGTGCTTTTTTGTTGCGAGAGAGCAAAGTCTACCATCTATTATTGGACCCACCTCAATTTAAATGAGATCACTCTCGTATAAGGAGCATGAGGTCAATCTTTTGGGTTATTAGATTTTGATCTAAGGGTGGATATCGAATCAGTGAGTAGGTGAATATGTGGAAGCGAATTCAATATAGCTATTGAGCGATGTCATTTAAATTTTTTTTTTTTTTTGAACGTAGTTAGCAACTAAATCAGCCTCTCATGTGACACGTGCTTTTTATCCTACCAGGCGAGCGTACGCAGCTTTCCCCCACGTGTTCGCACGAGCGTCGCCGTCCTCAGCTACACGCGCATCTGGCCACTGCGTTTCCCTCGCAGAAATGAGAAAACCGAAGAAAGCCCCTGCTCGCGTCTTCTCTATTTCGAAACCGTTCAGAGCCCAATATAGCTCTGCAACTTCAATCCAATTTCCCTATTTAGACCCTCCAAATCTCCGAATTCTCACCCATGCCTCCCCCCCTCCTCCTCCTCCGCTGACTTCCGCCATTTTTTTACGATTTTGTTGAGATTTTTTTGGTCCAAATTGACCCAGTATGAGCCTGATTCCAGCCAGATCACACCTGATCCCGGCACAGCTCCGGCAGGCGAGAATTTCCGATCGGTCGGTGCGTTTTCCGGCGAAAGTTCGAGTCTTTTCGCCGGTGAGGGCGATGGAAGAGTCGAGCATGATGAATGTGATTGCTGACAATGGTGCGTGTATTGTATTCCCTCCCTCCGTCCGGAATTAGTATTAACATTTTGGTTTCCAAACGTTTCAGTTTGGAAAACCAATGTTAATAGTCCCTCTGTGCCATACTAATTGTCAGGATTGGAAATCAGAAATGAACTAGAATTAGTTGATTTGTGATTTCTAATCCAGACAATTACTATGGGATGGAAGGAGTACAAATTAGAAAACTCATTGTGGAAAACAAAAATGTTAATACGAATTTCTGACTGATGGTGTAATGTGATCGGTTATTTGGGTCTGAATTGGATTGGATTGGATTTTGGTGATATGTGGTGTGGTGTGTTGGAATGTGGTCAGGGATGGTGAATGGGGGGCTGGCGAGGTCGACAGTGGGGAGGTCAACGAATATAGTGTGGCAAGAGTGCTCGGTAGGGAGGCAGGACAGGCAGGGGCTGCTGCAGCAGAAGGGGTGTGTGATTTGGATCACAGGGCTTAGTGGGTCAGGTTTGATCTTTGTTTCTATTTGTAAGCTATTTCAATATGTGATTGTTCGTATTGAAATACAATGACCACCTTGAGTTTGTAGGAAGCCATATCATTGCATTCTCGTGATTGAACATGCGATTCTTTATTTAATAGAGACCACCTTGAGTTTGTAGGTAGCCATTTCATTGCATGCTTGTGGTCGAATATGTGTTCTAATCGTCATAATTGATGGGATTTAGATTTGTTCGTTAGGTGGTGCATGTTGTTACATTTGATATAATTTTGTATGAAGCAAATAATTTTGATTTTTAAGGGATACTTTTCGTTTCTTGGTAGTGAAGTTCCAATGTGCCTTAAAATTTCTAGCTTGTTTAACACAAGCTAATTTGTATCTTTGCGAAACGCTTACTTTATCAGATTTCATTCTCCCGCGAGTTGGGAAGCTGTCTTCTAGCAGAGGAAGTTAATTTTTCCAGGGAGTTAAAATCTGAAATCGGCTGGGGGTATGGATGATCCTTGAATGAATTTTTTTTCTCTCAGCTTTGTCATCTTCTTATGCCCTAAATTACTGATATGCAGTATTTGAACAAGTTCAGTCTCAGTTGAGAAAGATTTTGTCTGAATTTGAAGCATAGGGTAACTGTGAACTTTTGGCTTTGAGTATTTTCTCTCTCTTTTTTCTTTCTGAAAATGAAATGTTTTTCTTTTGGTGAAAACTTTACTTGAAGACATTCTCTTTTTGACTTCTGTTAATCGTACAAGAAATGGAATTCTTAAGTCAAAATAGGAAAAAGTATTTATTTGCCGTCAATGCGGAGTTCCCCGTTTGGTTCCTCATGATATGCTTTGCCCGGTGGCTCATGTAATTTTATCTGTGGTTCATTTGTTTCAGTTAATTTCTTACTAAATTCCATACTGTTCCACTTTTTCTTTGCATTCTTTTTTTGTTGTTATTAATGCTTGAAAATTTTCTGCAGGGAAAAGCACATTGGCATGTGCACTTAGTCGCATGTTACATAGCCAAGGAAAGTTAACTTATATTCTTGATGGCGACAATGTTAGGCATGGTTTGTGCCAGGATCTTAGTTTCAATGCAGAAGATCGTGCAGAAAATATCAGAAGGATTGGTGAGCTCTTCCTTCATAACCTGTTTACGGTTTCGCTTATAATGTTTAGTCAATCTATGTGTAGGTAACATAGTTAAATGTTCTGAACAACGAATGTTCTATTGGGCTTCCAAAAGTTCCTATACTCCATTAATTTATGTCACTGATATGCTATTGGGATTAGGTAACTTTTCATGACATTAGCTGTAATGGCTATATAAGTGATTTTATTTGTTGTACTTATCTATTGTTCGATTATGTTTAAGTACTTCTTTTCCTTGGTGATAGGGGAAGTAGCTAAGCTCTTTGCAGATGCGGGTGTAATCTGTATTGCTAGTTTAATCTCCCCATATAGAAGAGATCGAGATGCCTGTCGTTCATTACTGCCTGAGGAAAACTTCATTGAGGTTCTTATTGTTGGACTAGTTTATGTCATCTTTAAGCAAAAACATATAGAAACAAATACTTGTGCACAATCATTGTAATGCATTTTCTGCATTTTTGCCAAAGGTTTACATGAATATGCCACTCGAAGTATGTGAGGCAAGGGACCCAAAAGGGCTGTACAAGCTTGCCCGTGCAGGAAAGATTAAAGGTTTGTCCTAGGATTTTGTTTTAGAAACTATGTATGATGGTTTCTACTTTTGGAGTCAGAATTTCAGTTTCTTCAATTTAAGCTCTTTTCTGGATGTATAAGTGAATACATCATGGGCCTCAAGGGTTTTGCAGCCTACTGCCGTTGTTCTTAATTTTAAGCTCTCTGCTTATTTTGCCATCTGCACTTGTAGGGCAGGAAATTTTAGTTCGTTCTCTGTTTTCATTTTTTACAGCTTCAGTTGACTTTTAACATATGAAAGTCTGAAATCATGTTTGCCCTTTTTTATCTTAAATTTTAGGTTTCACTGGTATTGATGATCCATATGAACCACCTTTGAAAAGTGAGGTATGTGTGTTTCAACATGATCTAGAAGAAAATTGTATCTTAAAATTATAGCACATTTTGAGTCGGGAACAACCTTAGATAACTTCTATGTGCTTTAATCTTCTACTAGAAAATGACACTCAGTTATGTATAGTTATGCGACTTTCTTTTGATACTGCAATGAAGCGGTTATGAGCTGTATTATGTGCTATGACATTACCTATTGCTGCCGCATAAATGAGATCTGACTGTTTTTTGTTTGCAGATTGAAATTCGACCAGTCGGTGGCCTTTGTGCTTCCCCAACTGAAATGGCTGAACAAGTGATATCTTATATGGAGGAAAATGGTTTCTTGAGGGCTTAGCAACTTCACTGCCAGTTCACACATCGTGGACCTGCTGATCGCTAGATGCACCTATTCTCCCATGAAATAAGGATTAATCCTTGATCGAGGATTATTATAAATAGAATCTGCAACAACTACCCAGCTATTGAATTGTTTGTTTGGCGAAGGGGGGTCACCTGGAAGTGCTTTGTGGTGATCTCTGTACTCGCTGTTTGAATCGTTTGTCTCTTCTGCATTTATGTGAATAATGTATCAATAACATGTCTTGTTTTAATTGTCCAATAAAATCAATATTAAGGGTGATAAGTGTAATATTGCTTGCTGGTGCGGACACGGGGCCTATACGGGTTTACACTCGCCGGAATAGGACCCGTGCCCATTAGATTGCTTATTTTTCTGTTTACATATTTAGTGATTTCTATTTTCAGCATTTGAATTAAATTTGGAATCTTTCTTTGATTAGAAAAGCTTGATTTCCGTTTCTAATTTGGGCAAGCTTAATTTGTTGCTTGATTTAAGACTTTTGTAATGCCTATTTAATGGCTACTCCTCTATGAAATAAAGCACTTCAGTTTATGCAAAAGAAAATCTCGTTTGGATACCTCTGTGAAAGAGTTTTCTGTCGGTGTTGATTCTAACTCCGGTGCCGAAGCCGGAAACCACTGGTGCCGAATCCAGTGGTGGGTTTTGGTGCCGAATCTAAACCCCAAACGTTGTGTTTTCGTCGTCATCATCGTCGTCGTCGCCGCCGCTTTCTTTTCCTCCTATCGATTATCAGGTTGGTTCCACCAATAAGATCTTTGCCGTCCTCAATCAAAGAAGCCGCCGCCACCATAACTATCTCCACTACCCCAGTAGTGTTCCCGGAGAAGTATCGCCATCAAAGCTGCCACCTTTTGCCCAAAGTCGTCGCCTTCTGTCCAGAAACTCATCGCCGCCCGTTCGTCCCGACTGCCACTGTTGCTGAACAGATTTCGGGCTACCGTCGTCGTCGCTGCGAGTCGAGCCAGTCGACTGCCTCTCTGGCCTCCTATCTTGGTCGCCGTCCTACCAGCTCGAGCTCTGATCGTCTCGGCCGTCCCACTCGCCATCGTGTGTGGACTACCATCTTCCTTCTGTTGAGCACGATCGGGTTGGTTCACACTTCATCTTACCACCTGCACGGCTGACTCCGGTTTGTGTCTTTCATATACGAATCTGGGTCCGGTCTACTTTCCATCACATAATTCGGTTCGAGCTATACCTTGCATGAACCACTGGTCCACGTATTCATTTCGGCTCGAGTTTCGGTTTGGAGCTACTTTGGTTCGCTGGTTCAAGATTGCTTCGGATTTTAGTCAGACCACTTGGTTCGGGTTCGGGATTCACCTCGGGCGAACAAGTAAGTTGTCTTCTTTGCATCTTTGTGGTTTTAGCTGTTTATCTAAAATATCATACTTGATCTGAAATGCTAGCGCGTGGTAAACATTGATTCGACGTCAAGCCTTTTAGTCCTAGCCTAAAACAGTTTCTCAACTGTTGCTGCCCTTCAACCCTTTGAAATCAAATCTGAATTATTCGTAGCCATTTATATTAAATTATTTATCTTGCCTGAGTAGGATTGCTAAAATTTAGAGTTTTCTTTACTTGTTAAAATTTTGTCGGATCTCAAACTAGTTATCCTGCATCACTTGCGCTGGGGCCAGGATTGTGCCATGGTGCAGGCCCGCATCATTGCACCATCTTGAAATTTGAAGTAGTGGTGTATAAAGGCATCTGTTTGCAATTTATTTGGTTTATTTCTTTACACAAAAATCATATATCTTGCTTCTTAGGTACATCTGTATTTGTTTGCCATTTATTTGGTTTGTTTCAAATTTGATAGATCCTTCTTTTTTTTTGGTATAGATGTTGCAGAGTAGGGTTTGGTCACGGACAGTCGTGTCTATGGTTGTGTCTGAACCGTGTAAGACTGTCCGTGAAAGTTGGACATAGACACGGCCACTGGTCTTTGGATGCCGTCAGTCCAATGTCTATTGCTTCAATCAGCCTCTATGAAGAATATATCATCATCCACAATGTTAGCTTCGTAATTGCAAAGAAAAAAAAGGTCAATTTGGTCACTTTAATAATAAATTGATTGATTAAAAAAAAAGCACCATTACTTTCCCTTTCTCTTCACTCACTAAATGGAGAGTTTTTGTCTTTTCTATATTTATACCTTCATGTATTCATATGAGAAACAAATACTCCCTCTGTTCCACAATACTGTGTATATTTAAGAAAATTCTCATTTTTATTGGACTATAAAACCCACAAAGAAATCACATGACTTCCTCTCCCTTGTATCCCATCCAACTCGTATGATCTTTCATGAACAAAGTTTTAGTCAATCTTTCCAAATTTCCTCTAATTTTGGAAAGAGAAAGTCACGTGATTTGGCAAAATATATACGGTATTTTGGAATAATAATATTTCTAAAGTATTTTGAAACAGAGGGGAGTAGCATTCAAAAGGTGACTTGAATTTTAAATTTTGGAGAGTGAAACTAAGGGTAGATTTTGTCCTTGTCTATGAGCGTGTTTGTCAGACAGCCATACATGGACACGGACAGAATGGTTACGGATGTATCTTAATGGATACGGATACAGATAACCCATGTCCGAAGTCTGTCCGGGTTACTGAGGTGTAGGGACCCAAATTCATAAGTACAATCTCAACCATTATACAGTTTTGTACCTCTTGTGAGCACCCGTGTGTTGATTAAACCAAGGGCTGAGATGTATACGAAAAGGAGAGAGAAAACTATAAAAGGAATGATAGGGCTGCAAGAGCCGCACTCATTATAGGATAGACTAAACATGATCACACTCAGGAGTGCTGCCCATGAGCCACGAGAGTACGCACCATGCGGAGGACCATGTAGCGTGCATTTCAGGCCAGGTACGAGCCCGCCTAGCATGGATGTAGCTTCGACAAACTGAAGGGTTTAAGTGCTCTTCATATTCATGGTAAAATAATCAACATTAGTGCTTCTGAAATGACCTAAACATCAGTCCCGGTGCGATGGCCATGCTGCCTGAAGTGGAGGCCCTGAGTTGGAAAGCCTACACTGTTAACCACCCACCAGGGATTATGTCTAGATTATCCTGCTGCTTATTGCAGGTAAATCTTGTACATGCTCAACGGGATTGGCAGCAAGATACGATTGCTCGAAGATGACGGTTGCCCTGGCGCTTCTTGTTGGTCCTAAGGACTAAGACACCTCCGTGAAAGACAAAAATGTTCATTCTCCCTGTTCTCTCTGAACCTGGCCAAGAGTCTCTAGGATTTAAGATCAACCTCAGAGTACATTAATCATTCTTCCTAATTCATTTGATCATGCTCACATTTAAAGCACATAGTTGACATGGACCACATATACCCTTCAAAGATTACGGACCATAAAAGTCAATTGATGATACATCATTGATAACTTAAAATCTCATCATCGAAAATACGTTTTACAAATTTTATTTTTAGGTTTAGGCCTTAGGGATAGGATTTATAGTTGAGAGAACTAACCTTGATTCTTATTTATAATTTAACATGAAGCAGACCCTGGCCTTGTCTTGTTTCTTATGTAGAAGAGTTTACATGTTGCTTCAACTACGTGATTACCATTTTTTTTCACTCTAAGCAAAAAGAATGAAAAGTAAAAATAAATAAATAAAGAATGACAAGAAATAAAAAAAGGAAGCAGGCAATCATTTCCATATCAAATCTTTCTATGTTATCTGACTTCGTATCGAAATTAAAAGAAGAAAGAATAGTTCCATCATCTCATGTAGTTGGAAAGAATATCCATTAGAATACATTAAAATACTACAGGTTATGACCATCGTCTCATGTAATTGGAAAGGCATATGATGAAGGCTGGCTTTTATTGTTACCAGCTTTCTAGTGGAAGATTTCTTCATGAGTATTTTTTGCGTAACAATCATTAAATAAAGCCAATTCACATAATTAGAAAGGCATATGATGAAGATGATGATGTTGAACCTTGCTCTACATGGATTTTGTACCATCATTTTCATTCTGATGTGAGTCAAATATGGTATAAAGTTCATGCTGCTAACCCAGATAGCTCTAATAAGGCGCTTGATGACAATGATGAGGTTATAACCAGTGTCCCAATTGGAAACTAAGATATTTTTCCCATTCAAAAAAATAGTACTCCCTGTTTTCCATTTCAAAAGTCTTATTTGGTTTTCCAAAATTAACTCATTTTAGGTCATTTTGAAAAACCAAATAGGACTTCTAATATTAAATGGAGGGCTTGATTAATCGCTTCATTTAACATAGGACCTATTCATAATGGTGAGGCATGAATGAATCTTCATAAAGGAATGAAATCCACGTCCCCAATTCTTTTACTCACTTCTTCAATGGAGGAAGTATATCGTTATTGTTTTCAATCCTTCGCACATGTTGACTCTTTGTGCTCTGATAAGATGATGTTCAGCATGGTCTGAGGTCATACAGTTCATGCTGCTAACCATGGAAAATCGTCTCGCTGATATATCGGCGATATATCGGTATCGGGCCTAAACCGATACATCGATACCCATCAATATCGTTTTTTAAAAAAATTCCAAATATCGCCGATATATCGGTTTCGGACCGATATATCGCTATTTTTTTAATTAAAAAAATATTTCTTAAAAAAAAAAATTTTCAAAAAATTTCAATTTTTTTTTGAAAAATATCGCCGATATATTGGCGATATATCGCCTGTATATCGCCGATATATCGGTATTTTTAAATTAAAAAATACTTTTTTAAAAAAAAAATTCAAATTTTTTTTTTTTTGAAAAAAAAAACCTTTCTTGTTTGTTTTCTATCCTAATAGGCATATTTTGAAATTTATTCTTTGTTTAAACTAGTATAACTCATTTTAGAAGTTAGTTTGTGAAAATATACAGTAAAAACTAGTTTTTGACTACCGATATTTTTTTACATAATATCTCCGATATTTCATCTCTTTGGCCGACCGATATTTTACCGATATCCGATACGACATTCCATGCTGCTAACCCAGATAGCTCTAATAAGGCGCATGATGACAATGATGAGGTTATAACCAGTGTCCCAATTGGAAACTAAGATATTTTTCCCATTCAAAAAAATAGTACTCCCTGTTTTCCATTTCAAAATTCTTATTTGGTTTTCCAAAATTAACTCATTTTAGGTCATTTTGAAAAACCAAATAGGACTTCTAATATTAAATGGAGGGCTTGATTAATCGCTTCATTTAACATAGGACCTATTCATAATGGTGAGGCATGAATGAATCTTCATAAAGGAATGAAATCCACATCCCCGATTCTTTTACTCACTTCTTCAATGGAGGAAGTATATCGTTATTGTTTTCAATCCTTCGCACATGTTGACTCTTTGTGCTCTGATAAGATGATGTTCAGCATGGTCTGAGGTCATCTATTCCTTGAAATGGAAGCTATTTTCATGTCAAGCAATTTGAATGTATTGTGAAGTACTCCCTCCATCCCATATCAATAGGCTGAGAATGTAAAAATCAAGTAATAGACTGGGAAGTAAGCTCTGAGAAACAACATCACAATACTTTCAGAGTGCACACCAACTTCATCCGTTTACCAGGATGTTCATGAATGAATACAACACAATCAACGAGAATCTAGACAGGGTTTCTACACCGTCAAATTATAATTAGGAGCAATTCAATCATATGGAGGGAACCAAGGTTTGTCAGGATTAGATTGCGGAGACATATTAGGCAGCCTATTCTTTTTTACATATGGCAGGGAACAAATACCTGGCCCATATGAGGCATTACCTATTTTATAGTTTGTACACTTCGGTTCTTTTTAATGTCTGTTCAGAATTTAGATATTTTAAGTACAAAAATCAGCAAAACCATTCCGCGATAGCACATGCAGATAACAAAGGATAAACCAGATGCAACTTCTTTTAATAGTTTAGAAACTTCTGTAAACTGATTATTTCCTCAGGCAAAACACCTAGAACAGTATTTTTTTCGAAACATGAAGTGATCAGGGAGTTGGAAGGAATTGTTGTCTGGTCGGCCTTAAAACCACAAGGGTGAACCACAATGTACCCTACAGATGAAGGGGGACAAGCAGATCAACGAGAGGAAACCAGCCTACTGACTGAGCACAACTGATGAGAACCGCTTTCTTGAGGAGATTATGTAATCCCATCCCTAAAGCAATTCTTCTTTCATTCAAACAGTAAATCCAGCAACATCTAACATTTTGAAGTCTATGTTTATACTCCCTCTAGTCACTTTTAATAGATACAGTTTTTTCAATTAAAAGTGAACGGAGGAATAGTACAATCATGTTTTACTTTCGGAAAACGACTTCTCAAGGAAGAAGAAAAAGAGTACTGGAGCTCATCATAAGGTTTTTTTTCTATATAAAATTTGTAGCGTTCAGCAAAATAAGAATTATTCAATTAGAAGGAAATTGCACTATTTATGTTACATGTATGCAATGCACTATAATAGCAAATTCATTACAGCAAATTCCTAGAGGTATACAAAGTATAATAAGCGGATTATCATATTAAGCAATGGAGAAAAAAAACAATGTTCGCATTCATTTGTTGGAAACATAAAAGCTGCTTGTATTTTTAGTTGCCAACACTATTAATAAATCAGAATAACCATTACAAATAAAAATGCTTAGCAGAAAAGGTATATATGCTTCATATCTTTTGGAAAAGTGGCACAAAACCTGAGCCAAAAAAAAATTTGACGTCCATTCTTCCTCTGTTTCATAAAAACATAGATTTTCAAAATAAAAGATAAATCCCAACAATAAAAAAATATTGCAAAAGGAGTATAGCTGTACAGTTTGGTTAGGCCTGTGGTAAAATACTTGAATTAGAAGTTTCTTTGGCAATTAATTGTTGAATAAGAAAACTACTTTGATATAAAAAAAGCTACTTCAATAACACCATTTCTATAACAATGTAACTGCTATGCACTTTTTCATCCCATAACATCAAACTTCCCAAAATTTATTATTTCTTTATTAATCCACTTACTCAGAGGACTTATGGGCTAAAAACCCGAGCAATAGAGTGCTCTACATGAAAATGCTTGACGAAAACAAATATCCATATTTAAAACTTTGATATTACTCAAGTATTAATCCAATTTCAAGCAAACTTTCTATTCAATTTAAGCCATATGTTCTACCAAACCACAACTAGCACATGTAGTCCGGAAACTTGCACCCAAGTACTTAAAATTGACAGATGTTCAACCATTCTTCTTGGACGAAACAACACCTGCTATTCAAAAACATTAAAAGAAAGGAAAGCTTATCATAATCATAATCATAATCAAGTAGCGCTTTTTCCCAACTATTTGGGGTCGGCGAGATAGATCTTACTCCTCCATTCAGGCCTGTTTTGGGCTACCTCTTTTATAAGAGATAGTAAAGTCAAATCTTTTTTTTATTAACTCCATACAAGTTCTCTTAGGTCTCCCTCTCCCTCTTTTAACAGCGTTTACATACATCACTTCTAAGGGGCATCTATTGGTCTTCTTTGCATATGCCTTTACCAACGCAACCTACATTCCCTCTGCTTCTTTCCTAAAAGAGCTACCCTTAAACTCTCACGAATATATTCATTTCTAATCCTATCTCTCCTAGTTATCCCACTCATCCACCTTAACATTCTCATTTCGGCTACATTCAACTTATCTATATGACTTCTCTTTGGTGGTCAGCACTTTGCTCCACAAAGAATTGCAGGCCTAATGGCTGTCCTATAGAACTCGTCTTTAAGCCTTTTTGGAACATGCCTATCACAAAACACTCCCGAAGCTGCCTTCCACTTTACCCACCCCGTATTTATCCTATGCACCACATCACTATCAATATCCTTTTTTTATGAATAACGGATCCTAAGTAATGGAATTGATCACACCTTGGCACTTCTTGCCCATCTATTTCAAGATAATTTAGAAAAAATCTCATAGATATTCCTTTCCCAAAAGAAAGAATTGGAGATAATTATTGAGAATCACATCAAGGCTCTCCATCACTTTGTATTTTTTACTCCAAAAGCAAGTGCAAACAATAAATGACAAGACAAATATATCTCATTTAACTCATGCCTGCAGCATTTTACTCATGTTAATATTTCCAATTTATTACCGAGCAATAAACATGTCTAATTTATCCCAACACAAACACTCCATTCAATTAAATATTTCCACCAAGGACCATAGCCTTAACAAATATTATAAGGGAAATATATGAAGCCCTTTTGGAAACTGTTAAACAAAACGAAATTCTCATTTTCTTTTTTTAGCTACTCAACACCTTGGACACTCGCTGCAATAATTCATAAATTCACTAGCCAACAGCAAGCAAGTAATGATCAAGCAAATTTGGGTACATTATGCAAGAAAAAGTAATTATTGTCACAGGGGAAAACCACCATTGCAAACATGGTTCTTTCCCAAATACAGTTTATTATATCCATTGACATGGAACAAACAATCCAAAGTATATAGATAACTCACAACATCACGAAACCGAAGAAGACATCAAACGATTGACCCGTCTTCTCCTCGATCTGATCATCAGGATACATGAAGCCAACAACCTAATAACAGAGCTTGTTCCCCAATCAACAGCTCTGTACATGGCCTCGCACCTCCTCTCCTGGAGAAGCCGAAGATCAGACGCCCAACCCTTGCAGCATTTCCATCAAACATCCCATCATGTGTTCTACTTATTCCCCAAAATCTGAACAGATGAAAACAACTAAGCACGCAGACCCTTCAGAACAAATCTCTGCAGGGCAAAGAGAAATAATGTGGATGGAGAATGGTTTTCAATCGCACGCCCCAATGGGATCCGAAAAATCATAAACAAAATATTTCCATTCTCTTCTCGCCACACGCATAATTAATATCCCGATTGACCTGATTTGTGTGATGTGTGGGTGTCGTACCTGCCCAGGGGGATTGGCGGCGGGTGATGTGCTCTAAGAGGCCGGCTTCCCTACCCCTCCATTTGGGTCGTAGAAGTCAAAAACCCCTGGTCAACGAAAAAAAGATTTTGCATTGAATGTATTCAATGGTTAGATTCTGAAGACATAATAGTTCTTCTAGATCTTAAAACTATTATTTTCACAAAATTGATAGGACCTGAAAAGGCTGATTATGGAAATTGTTTATTGTGGGTATAAAGGACATTAGAACAATGGGTCATTGCTAAAGTTAATAGTTATATGTAAATTCAGACAAAAGCCGAAACAAGCACAGTAAATTTTTTAATAGTATGAATTTATACATTTCCTGCTGAGGTGAACCAAAAATTTAAATGGAGGTTATCTTCTGCTTTTGTGCACTGATTTGCAGCTTTTCTGTCACTAGCATTAGAACAATGGAGTGTCACTGCTAAAGTTAATAACCATATAGACGTTCAGGAAATAAAAGAAAGAAAATGCACGCTAACATTTTTTAACTCAAGTTTCAATAGTTGTTGCTACCATTTACTGATGAAAAGAAAGAAGAAAGTTGAATAGAGGTGCTTTCATTTTGTGCTCTTCGCCACTAATTTGCATTTTAGAGAGATTAAAACACTAAAATATGGAAACATAGCAACATGCAATGGTTAAAGATCCCTTTCCGTTCAAATTTGAAACTTATCAAACCTCATGTACATAATATACCATGTATTGCTCCTCATAAAACCATTATGCCTGAATTACTTTTATAGATCTCACTATCTTGCTTTATCGTTTCTTATTCGAGTTTGATTGTTCAGAGAATAATAATGTGCATTTAAGTCCAAACACTGTCTGTTTAATGAACTATACCCGTTATTAAGAGAGAATAATAAAAAGGAAACACAGCAAAAATCAATGCAGAAACAATTAAGATACAGACTTTAGAAAAAAAATCATCAAATGAAAGAAAGAATTCAATTATTAAGACTGGTGTCCAGGCAAAGTTACCTCTTTTATTTCTAATAATTCACATTCCAAAAATCAAGTCATAAATAACAACACAAACAGATCTTACATCTTTTCATCCCTGCAACACCTTATTCATTCTCAAATTTCTATCTTATTTCAACATAAACATTCCTTCCAATTAGATATTTCCACCAAACCAAAGACCATGGTCATAACAGAAAAATGTAAGGATATATAAGAAATCCTTTTAGGTACTGTTAAACAAGACGAAGTTCATATTTTCTTTTTCTAGCTACTCAATGTCGCTCAGTGAGCACTCACTATAATGTTATTACAATGTCATTGAATACTTTCAATCTCCAAAAATCTGCAAGTAAGAATTCATGATCAAGCAATATACGCAAATCCGATCGGAAAACCCCCACGGATTGCTTAATTCTTTTGAATAACAGTTCATCAACATTAATTGACAGTGAACAAAAATGGAAAAAAATCATGGATAACTCACAACATCAAGAGACAGAAGACCTCAATCCGATCATCTGGATACAGGAAGCCAGCGACCCAATAAGAGAGCTCGTTTCGCAACTCACAGCTCTATACATGGACCAGCATCTACTCTCTTGCAGAACCCAAAGCCCTGTCACACATACTCCCAAAATTTCCATCATTTCCATAAAAAATCCCATCATGAGTTTCACTTATCCTCCAAACCACACACGCACATTTTTTAAACCAATTTCCAAGTCTTCATTGTGTTTTAGGCACAGAATCAAAGAGTTTAACTGCACAACCCCCGGAATCATCAACAGGTCAAAGAGAACCAACAAGAATGCCCACTAATCACCAGAATCAAGCATAATTGCCTAAAAATTTAAATCAAGTACAATTACACCAAGCTTCTATCTTTTCCACTGATCACCAGGAGTCGCCACTGATTTCCAGAATCAAGCACAATTGCCTCAAAATTCAAATCAAGCACAATTACACCAAGCTTGTACCATCACCAGGAACCCTTTTTCCACTGATCAACAACAGATGAAGAAGAATAGATATTGGTCTTCAATCACACCTCTGCTGACAACTGCTACAATTGAAGTAGACACATCATCACTCCAATTTTGCAAAAAATTTACTAAGAACTCAAATCAAGGACAACCACCCCAAGCTCTAACCATCATCAGGAACCCTTTTGGCCACTGATCAAGAACAAGGAAAGCAGAATGGATCAGAAACCCTTGCTAGTACAAGTTAAAGAAGACTCAGCACTCCCATTTTGCAAAAACTTGCCTAGAAATTCAAATCAAGAACAATCAGCCCAAGCTTCTAGCACCACCAGGTACCCTTTCGGCCGCTGGTCTGAAACGGATGAAGCGGCGATTTTCCGCCACCGGAAAGCCGGCCGCTTGATTTCTCCTTCCGGCCACCGGAGTTGAAAAAAGGGGTGGCGCTGAATGGGAAAGACCCGGTGGACTTGGGGAGTTATTGGGCGTGGCTGGCGCAAACCAGTGGACTTGCGCACATTTTATAGAAACCGTCGATCCTTGAGCTGGCTTGCGTGTGTGTCGTCGATATTGGCGCATGGCCCACTCATTGTGTCGGTCGGGCGAATTGAACAGTTTCTTCTTTGTCCGATAGTCGTAATTCGGGTTCAATCCGGCAATCATCAATCAATCAATTAGGTTCGATCCGGTAAGAGTCTCGGAAAAGTTTCGAGATGGGCAAGCAATCATACAAATTACAACAATTTTTTTCAAAAAAAAAGAAAAAAAAAATCCGTGACCGGTCCGGTTTTGAAAACCATGGACTGCCAACCCAGTTTTATTTTTTTAAAAAAAATTGACCCGCCCTCCTTCCTCTTGTACCGACGAAAGATGTTGTTTTAAATGATATCTTACTGACTAGGCGGTTTGAAGTTTGAACCGATACATCAACAATGCTCCAAAGTTCCAAACTCCATCTTTCTTTCTCTTTCTTCGCTTATATGAATTGGTTTTCACCACAATTGGTCTTCTTAAAAACAAAGAGAGCAAAAATGGGAAGAAACAGCACAGCAGGACAGGATGTTCATCACCAGGACGGAGTGGGGCGGCACCAAGCCCAAAGACTCCTCTACTCCCTCCAAGCGTCTCCCCTTCTACTGCTGCTTGTCCGTACACAAATCTCCCTCTCTCACCTCGTTGACTCTGTTTTGAAGCTTTTTGCTGCATTTTAGGCTGATTTAGCTTGTTTTGTTTAAAATTTTGTGGGTTAGGCTTGCGTTCGCTCCGTTTGAGGATCCAGTTTGCACGGCTGATGCAGTGTCTTTGACGTGATGTAAGTATAATTTTGAAAAACTAAATGTTACTATTAATTTCAGACGGAGGGAGTAAGTATTGGCTTTCGGCATAAAAACTTGTCAGTATGTTTCTTTGCATGTATTATACCATCATTTTGATTCTGATAAGGGTCATACTCACCGTCTGGAAGTAGAAGTAACATTTGATTTTCCAGAATGAACTGATTTTAATTCAGTTTGGAAGACCAAATGTTATCCAGACCGAGGGAGTATATGGTAGAGAATCCATGTCGCTGATTCGAGATGGCTGGGATAATGCGTATGTTAATGATAATGATGACGAATTTGGGTTTTGATTAGTTATTGGTTTTGCTTCTTAATCCTCATTGAGGAATGGGATTGATTCGGTTTGTTGTGGAATATAATGCCGTACATAGGGAAGCATCCGGTGACTGGAGCTCTTCTCAAGCAAGAAGATCTTATTCCCCTTACATTTCACAAGAACGCTGATGGTAAGTGATAAGGGTTTATTCTGTCATTGTCAATAGCGGTGGGTGTTCTTATATTTCTAGAATTATATAAATGGTTGACATCATCTTTGATGCTTGATTCAGAACTTATAGGTGGTAGAGAACAATGTGTTTGTTATATGGGGGAGAAGCATTGAAGGTTACTAATTGGCATTTGAGATATCAATAAGCAGATAGATGATTTAGAAGTATACTTGGCTAGGAGTTTTAATCTTCTATGAATTATGAACGGTTGTCATGATGCTTGATGCTTGATTCGGAGCGTATTGCTGGTAGATAAGTCGGGTTTTTTGTATGGGAGAGGAGCAGTGAAGGTTACTAATTGATCTTTGAGATATCAATTAGCAGATAGATGTTTTGGAAGTATACGTCCCTCTGAAGAGTAGACGATGATAAGAAGATTCAACATCATGATATTCATCATACACCTTTCTAATTATGTGGATTGGCTTCATGACATGATGGTTGCACATGAAATATGAATATAGCCATCATCCATCACAAAGCTGGTAACAATGAAAACCAGTCTGCTTTTATCTGGGAGCATGACACACCTGGCTGATGTATTTGTAGAATATAACTTGTGTTGATGCTTCTACAACTGGTTGGAGTGGATCTGTGAACCAGGAACTTGATATTCATTCTGTAATCAAGCAATACTGTTCATTTATGTATCTATATTTTTTAGGGTGGAAAGCTACAGGAGATGAGGACTTGCAACTGCCACTATTGATGCTTGCTTCTCCTGTTTTCTTTTGCAGTATATAATGCTTCTTGGATAAGACCCCCCTTAGTCCTGGCAGGTGATTTTGAAAAGCAGTACTTCCAACCTAATGGCTATGAGTCTATGACTTGGTCATAATGTTTGGGAGTAGGTTGCAGAGTGCTTCTCCTCTCAATATTTCAAAATGGTGAAATTGAAAACGAGGAAACCTGTAAGGTACCTAAGTACTAATTCACCCTGTACGTGCATGCACGAAGCCCAATGGAAATTGCATTGGTTATTTTTCACTTATATGGATGAGAAATGACTCCAATTGAAATTCCTTTTTAGATGTAGCCCTATGTCATGTGCAGTAGTTTCCTGTCGATATCTCTTATAACGCAAATGTTGTTACACACTTATTTCTTTGTCAGGGTTAGTGTTTGTATTTTAAGTTTTTTTAAATGTCTATTTTTGATCTCGAGGTATTTATTATGGGAAATGGTCATGACTTGTTGGACATCCTTGACGTATTCCTGGTGTCTTTACAGGTGAGTATCATTGCCTTGTCTTAAACAAGGTATTTACGAAGTTCACTCATATGGGAATGTCTTCTGCTATGAGGTTGCTCTCAACTTAGAAATTTTTTTTGTAATTATTGGTTTCAACTTATATAAGTTTTACTTGGTGAAGTGAGGAGGAGAAGGGACATCAAGAAAGAAACATGGTGCTGGTGTTTGGAAGTTCAAAGAGTCATCAAGGAAAAGAAGTGTTTCTTCAAAAAGTGACAAAAATGTAAAAATCAAGAGAATTGAGAAAGATATGTTAAGGTTAGGAGAGAGGCTAAAAAGATAGTGAGTGAAGCTATATATAAGGCGTTTGATGACTTCTATAATAAGTTAAGCTAGGGATGAACGAGGGGGAAACGGACATATATAAGATAGATAAGTTAAGAAATAAGAGAAATATGGACATAGAGCAAGTTAGGTATATTAAGAGTGAAGATCAAAGGGTTTTACTGAAAGATGAGGAAATTAGGGAGAGATGGCATGGATATTTTGACCATCTATTTAATGAAAATTGTAGTAGTGGGATGGATATTAAGTCTAGCCTCATTAAAAAGATAATTTATTTTAGGAGGTAGGAGTTGCGTTAAGGAAGATGAAGAAAGACTCCGGAAGGTGTTGGCTTAATTAGGTTGACTAGTTTGTTTAATAAGATCTAGAAGTCTAAGAGGATGCCAAATGAGTGGAGGAGAAGTACCCTCATACCTTTGTATAAAATAAAGGAGACATCTAAAGTTATACAAACTATAGAGGTATAAAACTTATGGGGCATGGTATGAAGCTATAGGACGGAGTAGTAGAAGGACATTTGCGAAAAGTAACTAAACTAACAGAGAATCAATTTTATGCCTAAGAGGTTCACAATAGAAGCTATATTTTTATTACGACAGCTAGTAGAGAGGTCTAGGGATAGATAAAACCTTCACAGATTTAGAAAAAAGCCTAGAGCTCATTTGGAGTGTTTTGAAGGAGTTATAAGAGGTTATATAGATATTATAAAGGATATGCATGAGGGGGTTGTGACTAGTGTATGATCAATTGGGGGGGGGGGGGGAACCAAGGAGTTTCCCGTTACGATAGGTCTTCATTGAGGGTCAGCCTTACTTTTTGCTTTAGTTATGGATGAGCTAACTAGACATATGAAAAATAATGTACTTTGGTGTAAGTTTTTTTTGTAAATGATGTAGTTTTAATTGACGAGAGTAAAGTAGGTTTGAATTCAAAACTAGAATTATGGAGGGAGGCTTTAGAATTAAAAAAGTTTCAAATAAATAGAATTAAGATAGAGCATAGAATTTAATTTTAAAGAGGTAAAACTACAAGTAGAACCTTAGTTTAAATAGATGGGCAAGAAGTATCAAGGCATGATCAATTCTATTACTTAGGATCTATTATTCATAAAGAAGGGGATATTGATAGTGATGTGGTGCATAAGATAAATACGGGGTGGGTAAAGTGGAGGGCAGCCTTGGGAGTAGGCTGAAAGGCAAGTTCTATAGGACATCCATTAGACTTGCTTTATGGAGTGGAGTGTTGGGCACCAAAGAGAAGTCATATAGATAAATTGAATATAGCCAAAATGAGAATGCTAAGGTGGATGAGTGGGATAACTAGGAGAGAGGATTAGAAATGAATATATTCGCGAGAGTTTAAGGATAGCTCATTTAGGGGAGAATCTTAGGAAATGTAGGTTGCGTTGGTATGGGCATATGCAAAGAAGACCAATAGATGTCCCTGTGATGATATTAGAAGGGATGCATGTAAATGATGCCAAAAGAGGGAGAGGGAGACCTAAGAAAACTTGGATCAAGTTAATAAAAAATTATATGAATGAGGTGTAAGATCCATGTCACCGACCCCAAATAGTTGGGAAAAGGTGCTACTTGATTATGATGATGATGATGTTGGTTTCAACTTACGTTCGTTTCTGATTATTACCTTTCCAACTAATTCTACAAAATATACTCGCATAGATAATAGACAAAAAAATTTCTGATCTACAAAATATTAACAGTGAACCTTTCTGACTCATGGCACTTTCAGGCAATAAAGGAACTGAATTTGAAAACTAGAAACTGGAGAGAGCTTCTTACGGATGAGCCATTCACAAAGAGCAATTTGATAACTATCCAGGTATGCAGTTTGCCAATATGAATCATGTATTTTGGCATTGGTTTTCTTGAGATTTATCTTAATCATTCTCATAATGGGTGTTGATGTGCAGAATCCAAATGCCCTTGATAGTAAGGTTCGTACAGAATTTGATCATGTGAAAAATAGCCTGAAAATGGAAGATGAAAGTTAGTTTGATGACTATAAACTGAATTTGAAATGATTAGCATATCGTACATTGAATGACAATCGTTCACCTTCCACTTGATTTAGTCCAATAGGTAGTTTCACATGGTGTGGTGAATGCATAGATGAAATGATATTTGATCTACCATGTAAATGTCACTAAATTGACCGGAAAGTTTTTTTACGTGGGTGGGTGAGTGTGTGGTGGTGGTGTGCGTGTTTGGGGGAATACTGACTAAATTGGCTTCAGAAAATGTTTTAGTGCAATCGACCTTTTGTGGCTTAGTAATGTGTGCTTCCCTTGTCTTCTCTAGATCTGAAGAAAATGGAGGATCCGCTTTATAACATAAATGTATCTGGAGATCTTAAGCAGATGCTGAAGGAGCTTGGTACTGAAAAGGCAAAAGAAACTGCTTTACATGGTGGAGGTGGCAGCAAAGCACAGAAGGAAAGGGAAGCTGCACTTGCTGTAGTTTTATCTGCAAGATCTCGGCTGCAGGATGATTCAAATTATAAAGAAAATGCAGAATCTAAACCACCTCAAGCCTTAATGCTGCTTCTGCTGCAGTCCATGGCAGAAGTGCTGCAGCAGTCAAAGCTGCTTCTGATGATAAGGCTGCTTCACGAATTGCTATGCACATGGCAGGTGAACGCTTGCCTGTGAATGCCAATATGGTTAGTTCTATTCTCGTTAACAAACTTTTTCATTTTCGTGATAGTTTGTTTTTCAAGCTGTAAATGATCAAATACGTTTTGCAGGTAAAGAGCCGTTTCACTTCAGGGGCTGCATCACGATCATTCACTTCCACTTCATTTGATCCTGTCACCAAGAATGATTTTGAGTATATCAAAGTAGAAAAAAACCCAAAGAAGAAAGGTTATGTCCAGTTACATACAACTCATGGAGACTTGAACTTACTGTTGCACTGTGATATAACTCCTAGAGCATGTGAGAACTTCATCACACTTTGTGAACGTGGTTATTATAATGGAATAGCATTTCATCGAAGTATTAGATACAAAATGTTTCTATCTTTTATTTGGCCTTAGTCACTGTGAGCTCTTTTTAAATTTTTATGTTTGAAATCTCTCAAGCCCTTTGTCTGGTGTTTGTTTAGGAATTTCTTGATTCAGGGTGGTGACCCAACTGGCACTGGAAAAGGAGAGGAATCTATATGGGGAAAGCCTTTCAAAGATGAGTTTAATTCAAAATTGACTCATTCTGGACGGGGAATTGTTAGTATGGCTAATAGTGGTCCCAGCACTAATGGACCACAGTTTTTTATCTTGTATAAATCTGCAAACCATCTGAACTTCAAACATACTGTATTTGGCAATGTTGTGGGTGGTTTGACCACCCTTGCTGCAATGGAGAAGGTTCCTGTAGATGACAATGACTGTCCTTTGGTAAGTAAAATGTCAATTGTGTAATATGGAATTAACGGAAATGTTATCTTTTTCTGTCTTAGATATTAAACTGAATATATGTTTCTGGCTGTGTATACCACTCATTTAATTTTTACAGGAAGAAATTATGATAAAAAATGTTATACTATTTTTGTGAATCCTTATAATGAGCCTGATGAAGATGAAGGAAACAATCCTTTCGATGATCTACACCTTAGCATGGTTCTGTTATCTTGGGGAGGACACTTGTCTATTGGGGACAGGTTTTTAAACAATAGTTATTCTTCATATACAAGTTCTTTCACTATCAAGTTATGAAAAGAAGAGTTGTTCTTATTTGAATATTAACTGCATGGTAGAATGTTCACGCGCTTGCATGCCAGGGCACCACAAGTGTCAGATCTCCAACCGATGGTGTGCATTAATACAGGGTGCAGGCAGGTTTGAATCTCCCACCAGTCCCTGGTTTAATGCGCAGCGTCGGATCTCAATCCGATGCCTTTTTGCGTCTAGGCGCATGCCACGCGCTTGACCTGGGTACTGTTAACTTTTTCCTTAGCTGTTGGTTTACATCTGTGCTAAATGTTTATGTCCGTATCCTATTACAGGACAGGGTGGGTTCATGGTACAGCAATCCAGTGACAGGAACCATGGAAAATCGTCTCGCCGATATTTCGCCGATATATCGGTATCGGGTCTAAACTGATACATCGATACTAATTAGTATCTTTTTTAAAAAATTCCAAATATCGCCGATATATCGGCGATACATCAGTTTCGGACCGATATATCAGTATTTTTTTAATTAAAAAATTATTTTAAAAAAAAAATTCACATTTTTTTTTTGAAAAAAAACCTTTCATGTTTGTTTTCTATCCTAATATGCATATTTTGAAATTTATTCTTTGTTTAAATTAGTATAACTCATTTTAGAAGTTAGATTGTGAAAATATACGGTGAAAACTAGCTTTTGACTACCGATATTTTTTTACACAATATCTCTGATATATCTCCGATATTTTGTCTCTTTGGCCGACCGATATTTTACCGATATTTGATACGACATTCCATGACAGGAACAACAGGTTATGCGGATGTCAGTGGTGGGGTGGGAAAATATTTGAAAGCCAGAAATGGCCACTCAGGAGCTGGTGTTGCAGGTAGTACCGACTCAGAGGCAAATGCCATTACCAAGAAAAGGAAAGCGAGCATCTCGAAGGTGGTATACAACGATTTTTCAGCTTGGTAAAAATGGTTGAGGTTCATTTCTGTCCAGAAGTTTTTTTATGAAGCTTAGAATCTAGAGATTTGTTAGCCACTTTGTAAATGTGACCATTAGAGAAAACGAGTATATTGACCACTCGTGTTGTAAAATTCGATGTAAGCGTGACAGGAGTAATTCTTTTTCTGAGTAGCGTTACTCACGGTGTCACCTTCACTGTAAATGGAGGGGCATACGTATGGAATGTGACAATGGGTATCTATTAATTACTGTTGTGCTATAGTTGCGAAATAGAATTTTTTTTACAACTTTCGAACTTAAATCTTAAAACTTGCAGTGTTTATCTTACACGATTGGTGCAAATTCCTTAATTCGCCTGTTATTATCCCTTATTTAAGATTTGATTTTTCCAGGAAGAACTAAAGATAAGAATAGGGCTGCATCTTGCCTCAGGTTCAGTATAGTATAACCCAACCCTACCCGAAATAAGATCCGAGCTACTTAAACCCAACTCTACCTGAGATAGGACCCAAGATTCCTAAACCCGACCCTACCCGAGATAGAATCTGCAATACCCGATAACATGAAATAGAAATTGAGATTTTAATAAAATAATTAATATAATTAAAAAAATTAATAAAATAATTGATATAATTATATTAATAAAAGAAATAAACATAAAGTTATTTTAATTTATATATATTAAAAAATTAGGGATTTAAATGGTATATCTCAGGTAGGGTCGGTTCTAGAGTATTTTAAAGCCAAAATCTGACCCTATCCAAGATAGAAGCGGGTTTTTAAATCTTGGAACCGACCCTACCCGAGATAGGACCCAACCCGACCCGACCAAGGTCAATGCCGGGTCGGGTTGGGTTTTTTGGTGCACCCCTAGATGAGTGTTAAATAATTTGTTAATCCTTATAATAAGCTATATTAAGATGAAGAATGAAGAAGCTAATATTGTAAATCAGAAGAAAGCTGTTGATGAAGTGTTAGTTTCTAACTTCACCTTTTTGACTCATCACATTCTCCTTTTACTCATATAAATTTTAGCACTTCCCTTAGATTATGTGGAAAAGATTGACACATTGAGAGTGATGAGCGAGCTTCTCATCCTTCCCTGATTCCAAGGTTCTCCACCCTCTTTGGCCCATTTTCCTCCAATAAATTTCACTCATTTTGCAATCCAGATGAGCTTCATTGGACGGAAGGAGTATTCTTTTAAGGTGCAAGAGCAGGGATTATAAATTGAGAACCAGTGAATCATGGTCTAACGGCCAATTTGATATCGAGTTCGCATATCAGAATTCTCCAAAACAACCCTTTTGCCAAAATGGAAAGGTTAACATGCACCAATTTTGAAAGTCACGACATATTCGAAATATGGACCAAGAAATGCATGCCTTTGGATTGCAATGAGATGGTGAGCTTGTAACAAGGGTGGGCAGGTGATTTCAACCCCTGATTGAAGCCCACTGCTGGAATGAAATTGGGTGTCTCGAAAGCGTCCCGTGCATGCATATAAATAGGTCTCTTTGCAACAAAGCAGTTTAACCTTTAGTTGTGGAAAGGGGATTTGTCACGCCGAGAGGACATCAGGGTTGGGGAAGTGAAACACAAGTCTGCACCAGCCCGTCTTAGGTGCATTTTGGGAGAAGTTATTGGGTACAAGCGCCAACCCACATCAGTTTAATAGCCACCAATCAGAAACAGACGCGTCGCCATTGGGACCCACGATCACAGACGGCTAACATGACCGAACAACATTTATAACTTCTTAAATGGAGTCAAAATGTTCTTCTCTCCTCCCCCTTCATACCTGATTGAATGCTCACGTGAGGTTTTAAATTCTCTGCCTTCCCTTTCCCTCTTCCTCTCTCATCATTAAATGATGTCAGGTAGCTTCATTGAATGCTCTCGGTTCTACCTTTCCCTCCCTCTCTCTTCATTTAATGTTTTTCCTTCCAAGCAGCTTCCACAGTAGGATACCAACAACTTCCACAACACTTAGGCGAGCAATTCCTTTTCTTCCCTCCCTCTCTCTTCATTTAATGATTCCTCCCATGTCTCTCTTCAAAAAACGGCGCCATTTTTTAAAGTTTTGGTGCCTTCTTTTAGAAAGAAGGTTTTTTGGATAATTATTGAGAGGGACTCCATTTCATTAATTTGCATACTTTGTTGCAACAGCTCCTCAGCTCCTTAATGTATAAGGTACATTTTCAACCTACAAAATTGAATTTTGTTATAGAAAAAATTTAAGGTTTTGGTTATTAAACTTAGCTACCCATTTTATTATATGTAATTTTTTTTCTTTTAAAGCATAATAATGTATAAGGTAACATATTTTTTAATGACTTAACTGTGACATGTAGTTTGATGTATGAAGAAGTTGAGGTGTAAGTGGAGAAACAATAATACTTTGGTCTATGAGCATTATTTCTTTAAAGAGTGAGATTTATAAAGTATGAATTTTAATTAAATCTTCGGTATTTCTATCATTTGAAACATTTTTTCATGCCCACACTTGAAATGTAAGGAATACTTTTTAGTCATTATTAGCTGATGTAGAAATCAATCAATCATTCAATAGTTTTAACTACTTTAAAAGGAAAATAATAATATTATTGCTTAAAAACGAATATAAAAATTTTCTAATGCTTCTAATGTGTGAAACAGAGTATAATGGATTATTTCTGAGATGTTACATATGAGAAACACTATGTAATTTGTAAAATTGTTTCAACTTTCACGTAGCTTAACATTTATTCTATTTTTCCAACCTCAGGTATTACTTGATATTTTCTAGAGAAGTAGTGCAATGACCGGCAATCTAGACAAAGATACTACGCAAGAAGATAAGCATGTATAGATTATTTTAGATTCTAGTACAAGTAGAATGAAGAAATAATAATATTGAAGGATAATTATATTTCATTTTCATTTTGTGCTCAACTTATGTTCTTAATTGTAGATGTTGAAATGGAGGGTGGTGAAGAAAATATACGTGATACTGTTGATGTCCCTCTTGTTGTGCAATGCTTAACCGACAAGTTTGAATTAAAAGTTGGAATGTTAGCAAAAAATGAAGATGAAGCTTATGCAATGTACAATAGTTACACCATAAATAAGGGGTTTAGTGTACACAAAGATAAGAGAAGATACAATTGCATGGGTGAGTTACGACAACAAACTTTGGTTTGTGCATGTGAAGGACTTAGTAGAGAAGAAACTTATCCTCGTAAAAGCAAAAAGATTTGGCGGTTAATAACTAGGACGTCTAGTAAAAGCACCAAAGGAGGGACCAATTAAGACCCCACAACCTAATACTAAGACGTCTAGTAAATTTTTTCTTATGTTTATCAATTTCAACATATTACTAGAGTGATGCACATTCATGCTTATGTAAATTTACTTGTGCAGGCAAGACAAGGTCTAAGGGGGATTCAGGGAGTCGAAAAAAAGAGCATCAAATGTAGTAATTCCTCAATCACCACAAGCTAACATGGACACATCAGGTAAGTTCATTTATTTCTTGCATACTATTTTAATCTTCAGTGTATGGGTTGAATAAGTTTGACTGATAGTAGAAACTTTATTGTACATGTGAACTTATGCAGTTAAGGGAGTTAGGTGCTACAAATCAACCTTTTAACCCATAACAAATTCTAATTACCTTTAACCCAACATTATATTTATTTGTTCTACCTATAACTACAGGTTTTGACAATCCGGTAAGGAGAAAAATTGTTATCATTGTATGGTGCATTTATTATAACTATATGTTTAAAGGTTCATCTTCTTTTATAGGTTGTTGATACTGATGACATACTTGAAGGTGGAAGAAAATAATGATGTTTGTAATACGTGCATCACAGTGACTATAAGGACCCTCATCTCGAAACGGTTTATTTTAATGTTATTTTATCGGTTATAGTGTGGTTTAAGCATTTTCTGATTTAAATTTTGTGGTTTTCAAAAATAAATGGGGTTTACAAAGGTTTTAATGAAAACCAACTTCACATTCAAGATTTTTAAGTGATTTTGGATCAAACCTGGTTTTTTGAGATTTTTCTAATTTTTAACCAATTTTAAGGTTTTTCACCCCTGTGGGCCCCACTGATAAAAATAGTTTTTCTTAACCAAAATGCCCCAACATCAAAGGAAGACATTATTAAAATTTTCATAATTTTATAAATTTAATTTTGGATTAAAATTGCCAAATTTCCTAATTTTAGCCCAAAACCCTATTTCTACCCCACATTTTACTTAGGTTTACACCAACCTTTTCTATATAAGGAAAGTGTTATGCCAATTCCCAAATCGGGAATAGACTTGGCCAGGAGACTTGGAGCTATTCCCCATTAGGCTTGAAGAGGAAAGGATTAGAGGTAATTAGCTTAATCTCTTCTTATTTTTTAGATTTTTCGTAAAACCTTTCTTAATCTTAACTTTCTTCATTGTTTCAATCCATTTTCAAAGCATAAAAATCACTGTTTTATCTCTCTTCTCAAAGCTCTAATCTTCAAAATCTTGTTTTTATGTTTCCAAAGCTTTAGATTTAGGGTTTACTTTTGATTTTTAAAGCTAAATCGAGATTAATTGTATATTAACACAAAAATCATATTTTTGGAAGGTGTTGGAGGAGGTTGAAGGTTCATTCTCAACAAGAAAGGTAATGGGTTCTTCAATCTCAACTTTGGGTTGAAAATAGGTTTGTTTGCATGATTTTATTTGATTGGAATATGTTTGTTAGTATTCTAATAGTGGGTTTAATAAATGTTAATCTGTTGCCTTGATTTTATAGGGCTTTATCTTAGAATGATATAAAATAGTGTTGTGGGAGGTTTGATGACTTTTTATTCTGTTTGAGACCATGCATGAAGCTTTCAAGTCGTGTTAATGGAGTCACGGTTTTTAAATTTTCAAAATGAAGAAGAAGGCCAGCAATCGATCGAGTAATATTGGCCGATTGATCGCACACATTTTGCCATTCGATCGGCTGTTGAAATTTTAGAAATTGTGCAAATTTTAATGTTTTAACTCCATTTAATGACTATAATGATTATGGAAGGTGTTATGTTGAAATTAGTCCACTAGAATTGTGAAAATAGAAAATGAATGTGTATGGATTATGTTAAATGCTTGTATATGGCATTGTATCATATGTTGATATTGAATTACCTTATGTTGGAATTCTAGTGATTTAAGCATGTTTCCAACAAGGATATCATATAGTAAATGATGAGATATGTTCACTTATAATGAGTATGGTTTATGGAGAATTGATGTGATCATGCTATGGCTTAATGCATAGAAGAGAATCATGTTTGTATGAATGAGTCAATGACTTCACATGGTTGAATTAAAGTTTTATGGTGGAATTGGTTTTGATTTCAGTTGGGAACCTAGTTTGTCGGTTCTCCGGAGTGAAGATATCTAAGGCTTGCGCGCCTTTCAGCAATTTTATGCAGCTCCTTCTAGCAATCTATTACTAGACTTGAAGGCACTTTTTAAGGACCAAGTGCAAGACCTGGAGCCAAAAGCTGTAGAAGACACTGTCTCCAATATTGCAAAATGAAGCGAAAGAAAATCAGGTCGATACCTTAAATTGTACCTCGAAAGTACGGCATGTCATCCTGTGATATATGAAAAACATCCTATTTAGACAACAGAATTAACAATTACAAGCGCCACAATAGTACATAAAGGACAATTACCTGTGTGAATTCTAATTTTTTCTTCTAGCACATGTAATCTATGTATTTCATCACAATTTTTGCTTTGAGCACATCTCAATGATAGAATTTCACAATTACGTCAACCACATTCACTTATATGCAATCAATACAAAGAGAGAGCATAACGGGTACCAACAATTATATCTACTTTTTTATGCCAACATTTTCCTCTCCTATTAATTGCACTCATTCCATTAATCATGTTCTGTCTCATCTCCACTCTACATTTAGTTGTTTGACATCAGCCTTTTTTCCACTCAAAAGTATAAGAAATTGATAAACATCAAAATTTATGCCTCACACTTTGAGGTTGCACCTCTACCTTTTAAACCATTGAGTGTGTACTGTGCTTCACTCTTTTATCCTCATTGCCAGCAAATGATGAATGAATAACAGAAGATACCAGTTCTTGCATATTATATCCTATAAACATGACCTTCAATCCTCATTATCTATGTGAACCAGATTCAATCAAATAAGTGGTAATTTAACTTTCAACTTATAAACAACTATAGTAATGTCCCTAGCCTAGAACAATCTAATAAGTACAGAATGACTCTTAATGAGAAAGAACGTAAAGTGAAACAAAATGTGTCTTACAAATCTAAACCTAGTATGTTTCAGTCATGAGGCAAAAGTAGAAAGCTAAAATATGTAGACAAAAATTCAATTTGCAGTATGGACCAACAAGACCTACTAACCCAAGCCACGACTAGAAGGGGTAGGGGCAATCGGCCTCCTAGTGCACCTTATCATATAAAGGGACATATATTATGAGGTTATGTTTCTTTTGAAGATCTGTTCAAATATATTCAAAAATTTGTCAGAACCAAACGAATCAAAAGTAAACAAAGTGTGAAAAAATGCACATGATCACAATAGTCAACTTTGTAACTTTATGATACAAAAAGCATATAAAATACCATGAACCAAGGGTTGTCAAGGTGAAATAAATCAAGAACTTTGTACAACAGCGCAAAGATCAAAGGGTGGATGTAGCTCCGTATCCCCCTCTTCCATTCCCACGTCAAATGCCCATACCTAATTCCACAATCACAAACTACTTAAACAATCTACATATACAAAATTAACACTAAGCGATGAATCTTTGTCCACTCCAGATTCGGTTACAAGTCTCATCGTCAATCAAGTTAAAGTGGCGGCAGATGCTTTATCTTTTCAAGCTATTATACTCAATCATTGTGATTTCTTAGTTGATTTCTTTTATTAGCTCTTTTTTTTAAGTCCTTTTAGGCCTTATTAGATGTTTCACTTGCTTTTGTACATCTTTCATCTTTTCCCTTTTTGGGCTTTAATTCAATTTAATTTACCTAAAAAAAATTAACACTAAGCATTCACTTGATTACACACCCTCCCTCTAAAATTCTTAGTAACATTTGAGTCTCCAAGATGAACTAAAATCAAATGTTAGTACTAATTCCAGATGGCGGGAGTACATAATTAACACTTATAATTTGCTTGATTATGAAAAGTTAATTTTTCTAATACTAGATTGTCAATAAGCATTTGCTTGATACATCCATACCCAATTTCTGGTGCACATCATATGACTCAGATCAACAGAATTGCAAAAAAAAAAGAGACTTCAAGAAGTTGGAGTATAAGAATTTTCAGAGAATGCTATAATATAATTAACCAACCCTTGAAATGAAAGAAAAGAGCCAACTTTACCATTGTCGAATGCGGATGCGGCAACAGAGGTGGAGGCTGAGGCGGACGCAGAGGTGGGGGTTGAAGCGAAGGCGGAGGTGGAGGCGAAGACGGAGACGGAGGTGGAGATGGGAGGACGAGCAGCGGCGGCGACGGCAGGAGAGCGGTGGCAGTGGCGGTTCGATCTCAGTGGAGGACCAACCGAGAGAAGCAGGAGCAAGGAGGAGGGAGGAAGAAGGGGACAGCCTGACGTCCCAACGTTTTCCAAATTAAAAGACCCCTCGGAGTGTTTTAATCATGGTTTTCAAAACCGGACCGGACCGGCCGGTCCGACCGCGGACGACCGGAACCGGTCCGAAATACGATTCGGGCACACCGGTTTGCTCCGGTTGCAAGAACCGGTCGGTTGATACGTAGATCGGCCGGTTGAACCGCTGACTCGGACCGCAGCGGTTCAACCGGCTATATAAAAAAAACCTAACCTAAACCCATCCCGATCCCTCACCTCTCCCCGATCCCTCACCCCTCGGCACGGCCCTCTCCCCTCAGGCCGTCACCCCTCCGCCCTCTGCCGGAGTTCTGTGGTCGTCGATCCCTCACGCCCCTCGCTCCTCTGTCCTCCGCCCCTCTCGCAGAGCCGCCGCCGCCGCCTCGCTCCTCTGCCCTCCGCCCCTCTCGCAGAGCCGCCGTCGCTGCCTCCTCCCTCCTCTGCCCTCCGCCCCTCCCGCCGCCGCCTCAAGAGATAAAAAGTGTCAAGCTTTCACAGCCAGTCGGTTGGGTTCATATATTCTTGTCTGGGACTGATCCCCGGTGAGTGTACTAATCCCTGGTGAGTGTTATTCTTCGTTGCTGCTTTCTCTCACCTATATTGCATGATTTTGATGTACTTAGATAATGTACAAGTTCCTTATTTGTAATTGCGTCACTTGGGTGCTGTTCTGGATGTATTAGCTTTCAAAATCAATTCTTATTTTACGTTTCAAATGTTTGTATTCATCTACATATGAAGCCTGCACTTGATCAATTGTCTGTGCCAAAAGTTTCATTAGGTCTTGAGAATGCTCTTTTTCATATCTTATTCTATAAAACTTCATGTGTGGATGTTCTATGCAGCAGTGGACCATCATTAAATTCTCCAAAACTTATGGCATGTTTTTTATTTAAAAATCTTTTTGACAGTGTTAACCAAGACCAGGAAACAGTTGTAAATTACCCTTGTGGCTTTGAGCAATATATGGCTGGTCTAGATTAGGTAGTTGTGGTTTTTTGGGTTTTTATTCAGGTGTTTAACATGCGATTGCAAGAATTAGGACCTCATTAAGTTGGTGGATCATGTTTAATTATGTTGCATGTATTTGAGTAAGTATTTCATTGGACTCATTAAGTTGTTGATCATGTTTGTTGTATTTCATTCATTATAGATATCTATATGGCATTGGGGACAAGTTCGACGCTTGGGTCTTCTTGTGCAAGTGCGTCTTTGGAAACAGCCCCTAGTGCATCTACAGGGATAACACCTAGTTGTAGTGCATCAATTGGGGTTGAAAGTGCCAATCCATCCACAGTTAGAGGGAAATTGGACCTTGGATGGGCACATGTTCAGTTGCTAGATAGAAAGAGGTCCATGAAGTGCATATATTGTTCAAGAATTTTTAATGGTGGAGGGATATATAGAATGAAGCTGCATTTGAGTAAGAAGAGAGGGGATGTTGCTCCTTGTAAGCATGTTCCAATTCATGTGCAACATGAAATAGAAGCCTCCTTGAATGCGAGTAATTTGGAGAAGGATAAGGCTAAGAAGAGAAAATCCATGAGTGTAGAGACTTCTACAGATAAAGATGAAGATTTTGAAGACCTCATTGAGCAGATTCATGTTACACAACTAAGTAAGTCAAAGGGGAAAAATACCCTAGGAAGTTACTTTCCTGCACGAACTACTGTAGGAGCACAACCTGGTATACAAAGTGCAATGGCAGGGAAATTGGCTATGGAAAAGGCACATAAGGCAGTTGGTAGGTTTTTTCCATGCATGCATTCCCTTTCATGCTATTAAATCTGTGTTTTTTCAAGAGATGCCTGATGCTACTGCCTCGATTGGCTCTGGGTATAGGGCACCTTCTTACCATGAATTGAGGGGGAAGGTTTTGAATGACATAGTGTCAGAGGTTTCAAGTGAAGTGGAAGCACAAAGAAAACATTGGAAAGAAAGTGGTTGCACAATTATAACTAATGGTTGAACGGATAATAAAAATAGGACTTTTATTAACTTTCTGGTTTATTGCCCTGAGGAAACAACTTTTATAAAGTCCATTGATGCATAAGATCAGTCCAAAACAGCTGCTATGTTATGTCGTGAAATTTCAGAGGTTATAGAGTTTGTTGGGCCTTCCAATGTGGTTCAGATTGTTATGGATAATGCAGCTAACTATGTTGCTGCTGGGAGAGAAATAATTAAGAAGTACCCAAAGATTTTTTGGACTCCCTGTGCTACACACTGCATAGATTTAATGTTGGAAGATTTTAGTAAGTATGTGGATGATGTGAAGTAAGTTGTTAGTCAAGCTAGACTGATTACCAAGTTTGTGTATAACCATCTTGCCATTTTGCAATTCTTAAAGATGTTCAACAAAAATAGGGAGATCATTAGACTGGGTGCCACTAGATTTGCTACTAATTTCTTGACATTGCAAAGTCTTTACGATAACAAGGATCCGTTGAGACAAATGGTAGTTGCTGAAGAGTGGATGCATAGTAACAAGGTAGCAAAGTTAGCAAAATCTATTAAAGGGGAAGAATTTGAATGTGTGGTTTTGAGTGCTGTATTTTGGGAAAAATGTGCTCACGTCGTTGCCATAAGTGAGCCACTTGTGCAATTATTGAGATCGGTTGATGGGGATAGTGGTCCATACATGGGTTTTTTGTACGAGGAAATGAGACAGGCAATGCACAAGGTGAAAGTTGTATGCAATGGAAATTTTGATGCATATAACCCTTATTTGAGTATTATTGAGAAACGTTGGAAGGAACAACTTCGTCAACCTATTCACTCGGTGGCTTATTGGTTGAACCCCTTGTATCAATATGATCCAAACACTAAGGTATCATCTAATATTGTGACAAGAGATTTTCACGATGTGGTTGAGAAGCTTTACTATGATGATGTTGAACTTCAAACTACCATTGCAAGGGAGAAGAAAAAGTTTCGAAAAGTAGAAGGAGACTTCAAAGTTGAAGCGGCAGCACCTTCATGTGGTAAAATGCCACCAGGTAATTTTTCATTATCTATTATTTGACAAGTTTGTAGTTAATTCCTTAATTGCTTATTATAAATTCTTTTCTTTGTAGCTGATTGGTGGCATGAATTTGGAAGATCCACTCCGGTGTTGAGGACTATGGCGATAAGGATCTTAAGCCAAACATGTGCATCTTCGGGTTGCGAGAGGAATTGGAGTGCTTTTGAAAGAATTCATACAAAGAGGCGAAATAGATTAGCACACAAAACACTTAATGACCTTGTTTTTGTGCAACACAATCTACATATGAAGTAGGAAAAGTTATTTGGTAGTTATAGATTACTTTTTTCACTTTGTGTTATCTTATATCTTCTTAATTTGTATACTTCAACTTTGATTTCTTTTGTGAATGAAGGCATATGATTAAGAAGGGTAAGAAGGGAGTTGGGGTAGATGAGATGTTTGACCCTACTTCTTTGGATAAACTTCACTTGGTTGAAGAATGGATAGTGGATAGAAGCCTCAATGCGGATGAGATTGATGATGAAGAGTTAAGGGATGAGATGAACAAATTGGGTGGTAGAGTCAGAGAAGGTTATTAAGAAATTTTATTAGCTCTTAATTTTATTTCATTTCATTACTTAGTTTGTCTCTTGTGTTAGTAAAACTTTTGTTTTTGTAGGAAATGGAGAAGAGCCACCTATAGCTAATGATGGAGTTGGGTTAGATGGTTTGGGTTTTGAAGATGAGGATGATTAAATGAGAATGGTAAGACTTAGGGGCCGTTTGGGGCGTGATTAAAAGCAAAACATCCAGATGGGATGTTTTGCTACACTGTAGCATCTGGATATTTTATATATCCAGCTGAAACACCTCATGAGGTATTTCAGCTGGATGTAAAAATCCACATGGATGCTACAGTATATATCCAATATCCAGTCTGGATATTTTTGTAATAATCACGCCCCAAACGGCCCCTTAGTTATATGTTTGGAATTATGATTTTTAAGTTTTGTTAGTTTTATTATGTGTTAATTAAAGTATTCATTTTGTAGGAACCCATATCCTTTTTTCTCCATGTGGTGGTAAATATGCCAAGGTCTGAGACTCTGAGGTTACAGTCTGAGGTTACAGTTTGTGTTATAGTTCCATTTGAAAAGATCGAATTCCCATCAAATGGTACATTTTGAGCGGGCAGTCATTTTTTTTTAAGTGCCCAACTACTTAAATTCGCCAAGTGGATCTATTAATATGGGACAATCTTTTTGTGTAATTGGAGTTATTGATATGGGACTGACTGAGTATGTTACATTCACCTTACTATTCGAGCAAGTTATGGATAAGGATAAGAGAAACTGCTCTTTGGCTCAAGTGGAAAGACTGGATTGTAATATGCCACTGGCTTTCTTGATAAAGAAAGTTGTATTTCAAGTGTAATATTTGCATGCTGTTTATATGTGAATGTGCAGGATAAGGAAGGCATTACTCCGGATCAGCAGAGGCTGATTTTTGCTGGGAAACAGTTGGAAGATGGTCAAAGGCAGTGTGTTGATAACTTGATGTGTGTTGAATCTGTTGATAACTATTACTTTGCCCAATCCATGGCTTATTTAATACACTACTACTTTGCCCAATCCATGGTAGTGTGTTGATAACTTGATGCTAATTAATGACATAATATTATATTTTTGGCAAGAGAATTAATGACGATGTGTTTCTTCATTTACAGGTGATTCGCATTATATGTGCTTTACTAAAAAGCCTATATAGGGCTTTTTACATATTACCTGGCGCCAAGTATGGTTTTATCATATTACCGGGTTTTTCTCGTGACTTCTCATATGACCTGGAATCGGCACCTAGAGTACCAAAAATGCCCTTCTTTTACGTTTTTTATGCATTTTGTATCCGAAATGCTTCATTCTTCCCAAAATTAACGATTTACAGGATCATCAAGTTGGGGAAGAAGATATTCCGGCAAAGATCCATCCATAATCGCAGTTCAAACCATCGCCGGCGCCGTCCAACCCGAAAAAAAAATTTCATGCCAAAAAACTGTAAAAACAGCGGGAAAGACGAAAAATAATCTATGATGAATGGATTTTGATGTAAGAGCAGTGGGAAAGCCCTCCCAACTACAAAAATTAAGATCTACATGTAAAGAACCACATATAAAGATCACCCATTGGTGTTCGACTGCTCCTGGACATGAAATAAAAGGATAAAATTGGGCAAAAACGTGAAATACTCGTCAGCGAGCGACAAGTTCCATTTATATATCTTTCTGTGATACTAATGAGGTGGAAGAGGAGGAAAAATAAGGAAGAACGAAAAAAAAAAGGGCAAAAACGGATAAAAAATGAGCAAGTTATGACATTTTGAAGATTGTCATTTATCGTGTTGTCGACGACACGACTTGATTCAAGTCGTGTACTATGCAACACGACTTGAATCCAAGTCGTGTTATATGCAACACGACTTGAATTCAAGTCGTGTTGCATAGTACACAACTTGAATCAAGTCGTGTCGTCGACAATCTTCAAAATGTCAATCTTCAAAATGTCATAACTTGCTCATTTTTTACCCGTTTTTGCCCATTTTTTTTTGTTCTTCCTTATTTTTCCTCATCTTCCACCTCATTAGTATTATAGAAAGATATAGGATAGAAAAAGAAGAAAAAATAATAAGAAAGAAGAAAGTGAAATGATAAAAATGGGCAAAAATGTAAAATATTTGTCAGCGAGCGACAAGTTCCATTTATATATCTTTCTGTGATACTAATGAGGTGGAAGAAGAGGAAAAATAAGGAAGAATGAAAAAAAAATGGATAAAAAATGAGCAAGTTATGACATTTTGAAGATTGTCATTTATCGTGTTGTCGACGACACGACTTGATTCAAGTCGTGTACTATACAACACGACTTGAATCCAAGTCGTGTTATATGCAACACGACTTGAATCCAAGTCGTGTTGCATAGTACACGACTTGAATCAAGTCATGTCGTCGACAATCTTCAAAATGTCAATCTTCAAAATGTCATAACTTGCTCATTTTTTACCCGTTTTTGCCCATTTTTTTTTGTTCTTCCTTATTTTTCCTCCTCTTCCACCTCATTAGTATCATAGAAAGATATAGGATGGAAAAAAAAGAAAAAATAATAAGAAAGAAGAAAGTGAAATGATAAAAATGGGCAAAAACGTGAAATACTTGTCGGCGAGCGACAAGTTCCATTTATATATCTTTCTGTGATACTAATGAGGTGGAAGAGGAGGAAAAATAAGGAAGAACGAAAAAAAAATGGGCAAAAATGGATAAAAAATGAGCAAGTTATGATATTTTGAAGATTGTCATTTATCGTGTTGTCGACGACACGACTTGATTCAAGTCGTGTACTATGCAACACGACTTGAATCTAAGTCGTGTTATATGCAACACGACTTGAATTCAAGTCGTGTTGCATATAACACGACTTGGATTCAAGTCGTGTTGCATAGTACACGACTTGAATCAAGTCGTGTCGTCGACAATCTTCAAAATGTCATAACTTGCTCATTTTTTATCCGTTTTTGCCCTTTTTTTTTTGTTCTTCCTTATTTTTCCTCCTCTTCCACCTCATTAGTATCATAGAAAGATATAGGATAGAAAAAGAAGAAAAAATAATAAGAAAAAAGAAAGTGAAATGATAAAAATGGGCAAAAACGTGAAATACTTGTCGGCGAGCGATAAGTTTCCTTTTATATATCTTTCTGTGATACTAATGAGGTGTAAGAGGAGGAAAAATAAGGAAGAATGAAAAAAAATGGGCAAAAACGGATAAAAAATGAGCAAGTTATGACATTTTGAAGATTGTCATTTATCGTGTTGTCGACGACACGACTTGATTCAAGTCGTGTACTATACAACACGACTTGAATCCAAGTCGTGTTATATGCAACACGACTTGAATCAAGTCGTGTCGTCGACAACACGATAAATGGCAATCTTCAAAATGTCATAACTTGCTCATTTTTTATCCGTTTTTGCCCATTTTTTTTCGTTCTTCCTTATTTTTCCTCCTCTTCCACCTCATTAGTATCACAGAAAGATATATAAATGGAACTTGTCACTCTCCAACGAGTATTTCACGTTTTTGTCCATTTTTATCCTTTTATTTCATGTCCAGGAGTAGTCGAACACCAATGGGTGATCTTTATATGTGTTTCTTTACATGTAGATCTTAATTTTTGTAGTTGGGAGGGCTTTCCCACTGCTCTTACATCAAAATCCATTCATCATAGATTTTTTTTCGTCTTTCCCGCTGTTTTTACAGTTTTTTGGCATGAAATTTTTTTTTTCGGGTTGGACGGCGCCGGCGATGGTTTGAACTGCGATTATGGATGGATCTTTGCCGGAATATCTTCTTCCCCAACTTGATGATCCTGTAAATCGTTAATTTTGGGAAGAATGAAGCATTTCGGATACAAAATGCATAAAAAACGTAAAAGAAGGGCATTTTCGGTACTCTAGGTGCCGATTCCAGGTCATATGAGAAGTCACGAGAAAAACCAGGTAATATGATAAAACCATACTTGGCGCCAGGTAATATGTAAAAAGCCCGCCTATATAACTAACCGTGGGGTGAGATAATAGGCCTTTAGAGGATGGACATATAGTTTAGTGTTTTTTTAGGGGAGTTTTTTTTTAAATTTAGTCAAACCGGTTGAACCGGCGGTTGAACCGGTTTGAACCAGACCGGCCAGCTTTCCGGGTCAAAGGCCGGTCCGGTTTTGAAAACCTTGGTTTTAATCCTCAGAACCAAATTAATCAGGGAAACGTTCAAAAACCTGAAATAAAACGCTCCAAACAGGGTGTTAGGGTAGTGAATTTAGGGTGAAAATGGTGGAGAAGACACAAAAAGAAGAAGCAGGGGAAGGGGCTCAAGCATCTCAGGCACTTACCAGTGACTATGATCGCCATCACCGTCGATTGTGATCGCCGTGAAACTTGGGCGGTTGGGCCTCACCGTGAGACTTGGGCTTCACCGTTGCCGTCGCCGTCTCCATCGACTGTGAATGATCGACTTGAGGGCCTGAGGGTTCAGGCAGCCGTGCTGTGGTAAGGCATTAAATGAAGCTAAATGAACTTCAGGCAGCCGTGCGGTGGAAGCTCAGGGGAGGAGAAAAAAACTGAAGCTGCCTGGTGGTAAGGTATTAAATGAAGAGAGAGGGAGTGAAGCTGTCTGGCATTAAATGAAGAGAGAGGGGGAGAGGGAAACGGAAGGGAGAATTTGAATCTCTCATGTGAGACAGAGCTCTTCCGTTTGAGAAATTAACACCGTTCGGTCATGTTAGCTGTCTGTGATTGTGGGTCCCAATGGCGACGCATCAGCTACTAATTGGTGGCCATAAAACTGAAGTGAGCTGGCGCTTGTACCCAATAACTTTTCGCATTTGGAGCCACAAAAGCAGCTATAAAGCCACGTTTGGGCCAAATCACATTAGGAAGGCAGATTTTTTACAAAAGCCTCTATATAACCAATAAAATCTCCTTAAGAAGAGAATTTTTAAAATATTGGCCTTCATATGGGGAGAGTAAAAATGACTCCGCTTGACCCTCCCTTATTAAATGCACAATTGAGGTTCGTTCCTCCTTTCTATCGTTAAAATGTAAAACCATCGCATGCAAAGTTTATTCTTTTATCCAAAATCTACCCAATTTGATATGAAAAAAAAATCCACCCAATCTAAACAGGTTTTAGGGATTGGCTACTTAAAAAATCGCTTTAAAGAGGTAGGCATTACCATACGGGTCACTTTTACTTTTTCTATACCAAAAGCGATTCTGTCAAAAAATGGCTTTCCAACAAATGCAAAGTGTCACTTATCCCTTAATTGGGATATCGGCACAAAGCCTTCATGTAGGAAATTGAGATTTCTACACCGGTGTAGACATACACCAAAGGTTGTGGCAGGTGTTTGTTGGACAATGGTAAAGTGGACCATGTGAGACCCACTTTGACCGACCAATAACAAGCACTGAGTGTATAGTTATCATCTCTCCGTCAGGCATGATGCTTTGAATCAGTTTGCCAAATTTCTGGAATGAACATTGATCAATCTACACAGTATATGTGCACCAAAACCAAACATCACTTTGTGTTTTTGTTCGACAGTCAAAGTGGGTATCCGATGGTCAACTTTTTCACTACCCTAAAGCTTAAACCCACAAATAAAATAAAAAAGAAATATTTGTGGGAACTTATTGATGAGTCATGAAAGTATACACATTTTAACTCTAAATCCTGCATTTGTTATGTGTTTGAGTATATTATTTTAGTTTTACTAATATAGTTAGTGATTTTTGTAGGTAAGGAACACTTACTCTTCAATTTGGTTTAGAGAGTAGAAAATAAACTCTTGTTGCGCTTAAGGAGAAACATAACAGCAAAGGTAAAAAATTCATAACTCCGTCCACATATATTGGATTTTGATTATTCTAGTTGCATATTAAAGTTCACGAAGTTAACTTTCCAACACAACTAACAGTTCATCAATCGAAGTTTGGAGTAAGAAGTTATGACCATCGAAAAAATGTTGAATAGTGCAGATTTCCTTAGAGCACTGTGATCGATCGCCAAGCTTTGGCGATCAATCGCAAGAGGCGAGAAAGTCCAAAATACGCCCACGCTCAGGCTAGGTTTTGTGGGCAATCAAGGTCAATTTAGGGGCTCTATTTAAGGTCACTTTGAATATGAATTTGGGGATCTTTTTGGCTCCCATCTAACGAGGTTCTAGGTTGTTTTTAAAGAGGGAAAAAGAAAGAGAAGAGCAAGGGGAAAACCATGGAGATCTACATGAAGATTCAGGCTTTATCCTTTCTTTTTTCCTATAAAGCTAAGATAAACTCTTAGGCATAGGGCTTTGATGAAATCATTAGATTAGCTCTTTGTATTATTATCTTTGCTTTAGCTTTTATCTTGTGTATGAACAATTGTAGGTTAGGGCTCAATGTATTCATTCAATGTCCATAATTATTTTAAAGTATGCTCTTTAATTGAATCTACATGGTATTGATATTCACTTTCTTTTGTGTTTGTGGTTTTATTAATAAGTTTTATGCAATAGTTTTAATATGGTAGTAGAGAAATTTGGATAAACTATGCTTTGTGAGATAATCCATACCTATAAGTAGATTAATATAGATGGATTATGCTCACTAGACAATTTATGCTAATGATGATTCTAGTATTATTGAATGATTCCAACGGTTTAGTTAAAAATATTAATTTCATGCACAAGATGAATCCTAATTAAGGGTAAGAATACTTAATAGTGAATCTAAGGGTGGATTCTCATGCCTAGCCATTTCCTCATCCCATCTCTCTTTACTTTAGAATTTGAAAATAGTCATCCATCCATGTGGTTCAACGCCAGCTGTACTTGCCCAGCCCATACTCGTATGAACTGAGAAACTTGCAAGGTTTAATTTTAAAACTATCACTTTATACCTAAATACTCCATGTGTCCCATATTAGTTGTCTAAACTGGAAACTAGAAACCTAATCTCTTTAGTAGAGTCCTCAAATGTGCATAATGTACCATAAACAGTGATGATGATAAAAATGAAAGGAATGCTTATCCAGGCAGTCAGAGAGCAAGATGAAATTTCTGTGCTTGCCAATATTGCCAGATGAAAAACAATTGTTTTTCTTCTGTCGATGTAACAATGGTGAATAAAAACGTCACTTAGTGATAAACAACTTGAACACCTAGATGCACAGAGAAATTGTTATTCACCGAGCTCAGCGTAAATACATGAACATATATCGTTCCCAAGCTTAATGGAGAGCTTTTAACACCTTAAGAACGCAAAAAGTCCCCCCAGTACAAGGGAAAAATAATTTAGCAAAAGAAATCTACACATAAATGTTGAAAGAGTCCAGAGACAAACACCCCATTTAACAAATAAAGCAGTAGTCCACACACTGGCATCACACAAGTAGAGAATACCTAACCTACTTTGTATTAACAGAGAGAAATCCGCATTAAATCCCTGATGCGGAAGAGAAAATTTGTCTCAGTTTTTTGACTTGGAGTGCTTCACAAGCCAATCAATCACCACATCGATATTAGTTGAGTTCTTGCAGGATATCATATAGCAGCATACTTCTCTGTCTTTAATTTCTGTCAGTTCCCTGCAAAAACATTAATGAGAAAATTAAAGACAGGACACTATAAGCTTATATTTTAGATGTGTAGACTTAGATTAATCAGCACATATTATAACAAAGACACAGCTGTTCTGTAAAATAAACTAATATTTCCTATCTTGCTCACATTTGATCCATCAAAGCTTGCTTGGAAAGAGCTTCTGATTTGTCAATTTTGTTCCCGAGCACAAGCAATGGTATCCCACTCAATGAAGATTTATTCAAGAGGTCATGAAGTTCACCGCTGGATATCCGAATATTATCACGGTCAGCAGCATCCACCACATACCTGCAGATGAAGCACACGATAAAAAAAACATACTTCTGTGATCTCAGCAGACAAAAAAGGTATCAGAAAACAATGGACAAATAAAATAATGTCTCGAGTGTGGAATGAGACAGAAGCCCCACAACTCATGCGGAATCCACTTATTGGGGCATAGATATGGGTAACTTTTCTGTAGGCAGAGCCAATTTTTGCAATCTATTTTTCTCCCTCTAATTTCTTCCTTCATACTGCCTTATCCAACTATTAACTAAACTATTTTCTGTCCCTTTATTTACACGACTTATGAATTTACTGCCTATAATGACTTAGGGTTTAAGGTTCGCTCAAACAATTCCAAGCAACTCCCATGCTCGTCACTGATACAAATAAGCATCACATGTGACACTCAATATAATCCACTGAAGCTACAGTTCCAAAAAGGGTGTAATACTCCATCTCTATCCATCCCATATTAAGTATAAGTTCATTATGAAAAAGCAAATAGGACACTTAATATGGAATGGAGGGAGTATATATTTGCAATCTGCATCTTTTCAATAGAACTAGCATGTTCACTTGACGATTTACATCTTTTGGTTTTACCTCGTTAAATAAAGCACCTTTATATACAATATTTTTAGTGGCACAATTTATTATAATATTATAGATTACATTTTTGCCGTGCTAAGCAGAGGGATTAACAGGATATTTAGTTAGTAAAACAGTTACCACCGTTGATTTAGTATGGCCAAGTCATGTTACAATATAATTCAAGCCAGACAATACTTGCCTAATCCTAGCAATAAAAATCTCATATCTACTCCGACTCCACTTAAGTCTAAGATCCTGTTAATTTCTCTGGAAAAGGCATAATGCCTGTACCTTGCAACAGATTCAATCTTCTAAAAAGAAAATAACCTATACTCTTTCACTCCTCTACATATACTCCTATTCTTCTTCTGAATCTCTTCCTCATTATTTTTTTGCTGCTTCAGAATTGTTTTATTATTTTTTAAAGTGCTCGTTTCGGATGTGATTTGTCTTTAGTAGCAATGAGATTCTCGTCACAATGCCAGGGACCGTATAGGAATCTGAAAAAATTAGCTGTAAATATTCATGTTTCCATATGTTATAGCACCGAAAATCAATTATAGTAAATAAGAAGAAATAACTCTTGACCCTTGACAGTTGACACTTATTATATAAAATGAGCAGGCTTTGAATTCGAAATATGTTCAATCGAAGGCACTGGAAGGAAAAAAATTACTGAGTCTATGCCATTATTTAAAATTATCTTAATCACATTAAGTAGCGCACATCTAATAGACTTGCTGTTCACAAACTAGAGCCTTGATAATAACAACCTACCAAAAAGATATAACATCAACAAATGAATGTGGATTTAGACAACATACTCAAACACTTGGTCCTCGCTCGACACCTTAATGCATCTTTACACGGATCTTGTTTACAAAGGAGATTCGTGTATATCTCATTTAAAGCAGGAAGGAAACTTCTTCTAATTTTTTTTAAAAAAACTTTATGTCAGCACTGAGATAAAACTAGTCTTCCACAACCATTAAGTTTTAACACTCTTAAAAACGAAAGTAAGATAACAATCTCGTTAATTTAAATAATGACTCCATATTTGACGAAATTTGGCACAACAAAATTTTCTCAAAATCAATTAGTAAGAAAGAAGCAAACCATTATGAAGTTGCTCAAAAATAAAGAATTATGACCTAATAAGTTAACAGAGACAGGACGTGTAAGTATTTCACAACAAAATATGCCTCATAGAAAAGAGATATTGATGGAATGACTTCTATGCTCAATCAAGAATTAGCAACAAAGAAGCAAAAGGGAGAAGCAAGGGGACCGTAGCCGAGCAAGGGGGAGCCGAAGCTCGAGTAGGAGAGGCCAAAGGCCAAGAAGACGAATGGGAACAACCCTTTAATTCATCTCCAAAAACTACCGATTATAATAGTTCACAGGCTTTATATAGTAGAGCCTGATTTACATGAAAACACTAAAAAACCCAACATGATAAAAAGACCAAACTAACTATTGTGTCTAGGTTCATCTCAATACGGTGTTTATTGGCTATTGTGTTATACTTGGATTTAGCGTTGCACCAGATGGATGTAAAGACTGCCTTCCTAAATTGTGATTTAGAGGAGGAGATTTACATGGAATAACCCGAGGGGTTTGTTGTTTCCGGGGGGGAACAAAAGGTGTGCAAACTTATTAAATCATTGTATGGACTTAAACAATCACCTAAGACAATGATATTTCACTTTTCACAAGGTGATTAGTGAATATGACTTTGTGACCAATGATTATGACTATTGTGTGTACTCCTTTAGAGATGGAAGTAGATTTATGATATTGTCACTATATGTAGTGTAGCCAGTGTATGGAAGGTGGAATGTGATAGCTAGAGGGGTTGGGTAAAGGTAAAGGAGGGGGCCAAGGATCCTTAGGCAAGGGAAGTGACATGCAATCCAATAACATAATCGTGATTGGGGAAGGGGATAGGAGCAAAAGGTGGTCAATATGAAGGTTGAAGTAGGTGTCAAGAATGTTGATTGGCTCTTTTGTGTTGATGACCAGGACATCGAAATATGGGGCAGGAATGTGCGGCCAGGATAATAGAGGCAATTTTGGTGAACCCATTATGAGAACTGAAGTGGGCAGTGGCACACCACTCGCAGTGGATTGTCGAGGCTTTTCTTTTAAAGGTGGATATGCTGTGGTTAGGGGCATGGGGATTGTGATTGGGATTGCTTCTGTTGGTGTAAGTGTTGTCATTAGGGGTGGAGCTAATTGAACGACTGATGGCGGGGGTGGACATGTTGATGAGACTGGCTGAAGACATGGCCGTGGAGCTCGTGGTCGATGTGAAGAAACAACAGCAGGGTGGACTTCGTCTTTCATGGACGCGGCAATTTGTCGACTGAACGCAATGTCTCAATCATCTTGTCAAAGTGCATGTCAGCCTTCTGTTTCCATTCATGTAAACTATGTTGCATTGTATGAAGTGTATCCATAATACTCTCTAATTGACAGTGAATCTCCTCATCGGACTCCAACATGCTAGCTAGGCAGTTGTCAAATGAAAGCGGTACCTCTTGAATCGTGGAGACCAGTCAAGGTGAAGATATTGATGACGGTCTTGCCCAAGGAAAGGTTCTGCCTTTGACGCCACAACTAGCGTGGCGAAATCAAATGGCGGAACAGAAGCGCCGACGCCGCGACCGACACCGGAGCCAGGCTGGATTGGCCGTGACTGACGCCGGAGATTGACGACGATTCCGACGGTGCGGACGGTGAAGGCCGAAGGAGCGATGCGATGAACTCGTCCAAGGGTATTGGACTGTGGGGAAGCGATGCGACGATCTGGAGACGAAGAACTGGAGTCGTCTTGGGTTGGCTTGAAAAGGAAAATGCCGGTCCCTCCTCAATGCCTTCCAAAGACCTTTGATGATGACTACGATGGCAGTGCAAATGGCGGCGTGCGAAATTGCTGAGCTCTGATACCAAATGATGGAGTGACTTCTATGCTCAATCAAGAATTAGCAACAAAGAAGCAAAAGGGAGAAGTAGGGGGGCCGTAGCCAAGAAAGGGGGAGCCGAAGCTCGAGTAGGGAAGGCCAAAGACCAAGAAGACGAACGGGAACAACCCTTTAATTCATCTCCAAAAACTACCGATTACAATAGCTCACAGGCTTTATATAGTAGAGCCTGATTTACATGAAAAGACTAGAAAACCCAACATGATAAAAAAACCAAACTAACCCTAATATATAAATAAAAATACTTAAATAATGCTTATTAGCTTCTTATTCTGTATCATATATACAATAGCTAAAAGAATTGAATCAGACGTTCACAAGTGCAATTCGTTCTTGCAAAAACAACAAATGAGGCTCTTTACATATTAAATTTGAGTAAAGAATAAAGATCGAAATTAAAAGGTGAACATTCCCAGATGAGACAAACTGAAGTGCATCCTAAAGCATATTCAGAAGAATATACTTGCTTCTAATATTAAAAAATTTATCCGGCAGCAAGAATTAGACACCAAGATGAACAAGATCTCCATGAAAACCAGTACAATAAATCCAAAGCATATCAAAATATTTAGATTACTACATAGGTAAAAAAATGACAATGCCTACACAATAGCCGAGACACCACGGCAATATCGCTCCCACATACTGCGAAATCTGGGTTGGCCTCCAACATCCCACAACTTGATTGTAACGTTTCCTTTAGTTACTTTCCGCATATTGAACCCAACCTGACATCAGTGTAACATATTATCTGAGAAATTAACTTCTTAGGATTTGAAAGAAAAAACAAGATATAAGAAAAAACTGTTTCAGCTAAAAGACCTATAAGCAAATGGCAATCTGTAACACTATTTTGGTGTACTGAACAACAAAACCCAAAACAAATAAATCACTTACTGTCGGGATCATGTCTTCACTGTATCCACCAGTCTGCAAAACAAAATAATCAGGAGTGAATATCTTGAATTGTGCCATTTTAAACAACATGGCAGAATACAAAAAAAAAACAACGACCAACAATTACATACAGCTATGACATTCACGAGTGAAGTCTTTCCAGCATTCTGCAGACCTATTAAAGACAATTCCATCTCCTGCTTGAAGAAAAGGCTGTAATCATCCAAAAGTGAGAAGATTAAATGATCGATCACTTATGAATGATTAAAACAAACAATTAGAAGGAAAAGACCAAAAAGAAAATCTCAGCATCTAAAAAGAGAACTTTTAGATGGCATGAGTGCCAACAGTTCATTAAAAAAAAACAATTCGGCACCAACTCCGAGGCCAAAATTTCTCTAAAAATTACACACTTGCAGCAACAATAGAAACACATCTTAGAACCAGTATTTACTATGCAAGAGATATCATTTATCCAAAAGGTATCAACATGAGCCGCTATAGAACCTCCCTCCCCCTCTGACTTAGACACAAAACGAAACCAATGACACCCACAATTCAACGACACTCAGCCAGAGCAGAACAAGCAAACCATCAGATTCCTCACTCTGTTGGGACCCTAAAACAGAAATTCCCACAAAAATACAATAATCACGGCACATGCCCAACAACAAAAAACAGTAACCTATCAAACTCTCTGTTCTCTTCCTGCTGGTAACCTTCCGTTTCCATTATTGTTATTGTCATCTGCTTAAAATTAGCTCCACCATCGATTCTTTTCCTTACCAAACAACACATTGACAAGGCAAACCTGAAGGTTCTCTTAGCACTTTTTATTTTTGCCTCAACATAAACCACCCATTGTTGCGAAACGGTAACAATAATATACTCCCTCCATCGGTGAAAAAAGACAGTCCCGTTTTAGATGCTCCATGTGGTCAATTTAATTTGATTTCGAACCTCTTCTTCCCCCCTTAGTTGGGGTTTTCTCACCATCCAACAAAAATCAACATTTCCTAAGAGATTGCTATTAAAACAGGATGGAGGGAGCATTCACCAAGCTCGCAACATACGCCGCACTCTCAAGCCTCCCCCTCCCTCTAGACACCAAAACCAGACCAATAACACCCACAGTTCACCCATCAAATTCCTCACTTTTCAAGACCCAGAACCAGAAATTCAACCAAAATCACAATTCCGACGCGCGCCAAACAACAAAAGCAGCAAGATTTCACAAACAAGATTAATATGCAGCAGAAAAATCGAAAAAAAAAAAACAAAACAAGAAGAATACCTGCGAAGCCAGTTGAGGAAAGCTTCCCACAGCCCCATTTTGGCGAATCAAACGGGGCAGAAGGAGAGAGCCCAACTGGGATTCAAGCGGAAACTGATCAAATTAGGTGGTTCTTGAGATGGGATTGGGATGGGGATTGGGAGGAGGGGGAGGGAGGGGAATTATGTATTAACTGAAAATTGGAAAAACGGAGGGGGGAATTCGGAAATTGGGGAATCTGTGGGCTGGATTTACTAAAAAGACAGAGTTGGACTCGGAGAATGTGGGTAGGGCCCAGATTTCACGGACAGCTAGATAGAAAGATCGACTTAGCTCGTGTTCGACTTGGCTCGGCTTGTGTTAGAGCTCCGCTCTGCGAGAACCGAAGCAATCTTATACTAATCCACTTTTCTGGGAGGTTTTTCGAGGAGGTTTTTCTGTGTTGTCTGGCTAATAAGCCCGGATGGCCGTATTATACCTGATTTTTCTCGGTTCATCTCATATAACATATAGTTTCAGCACCTAATCTGCCCATTTTGCCTTCAACCCTAACCCTAAAACCTTATACAACGTTTCCATAGGTTTTAACTTTTACATTTCACCGAATCATATCTCCTTTTATTTTTAGTCTGTTTTTGCTCTTTTTTTGTTCTTTATTATTTTTAATGCACTTTATATATGTTCGAGCTCTTTACATATTACCTGGCACCAACTTCTGGTTTCTCATATTATCTAGAATCTCTTCTTTTCTTTCATATGACTTAAAAAGTACCCAAAATACCCTTCATCCCAAATGGGCACCAGGTAATATGGAAAAAGCTCCCTTCTTCCCTCAAATGTAACATAAGTCTTCATTCTTTCCAAAATTAGCGATTTACTGGAGCATCTAGTTGGGGAAGAAGACATTCCGGTGAAGGTCCGTCAATCATCGTGGTTCAAATCATCGCTGGCACCGTCCAACCCGGAAAAAATAAAATTTCATGACGGAAAATAACAAAATCAGCGGCAAAGACGAAAAAAAAAGCTATGATGAAGGGATTTTGATGTAAGAGCAGCAGAAAAGCCCTCCCAACTGCAAAAATTAAAATTTACATGTAAAGAAATATATATAAAGGTCACCCATTGGTGTTCGACCGCTCATGGACATGAAATAAGAGGATAAAAATAGGCAAAAACGTGAAATACTCGTCGACGAGTGACAAATTTAATTTATATATCTTTCTGTGATCCTAATGAAGTAGAAGAGGAGGAAAAATAATGAAGAACGTAAAAAAAATAGGCAATAACGGATAAAAAATGAGCGAGTTATAACATTTTAAAAATTGCCTATTTATCGTATTGTCGACGACACGACTTGGATTCAAGTCGTGTACTATGTGACACGACTTGAATCAAGTCGTGTCGTCGATAATAAGATAAATGGGCAATTTTTAAAATATCATAACTCGCTCGTTTTTTATCCGTTTTTGCCCATTTTTTTTATTCTTCCCTTTTTTTCCTCCTCATTAAGATATATTAGGATGAAAAAAGAAGAAAAAATAAGAAGAAAGAAGAAAGTGAAAGCATTCCAACGTCTGGAGCTTCGTTGCACCGCCCACGTGATAAAGAGATTTTGATGTAAAAGCAGCGGGGAAGCCCACCCAACTACAAAAATTTAGATCTACATGTAAAGAAACACATATAAAGGTCACTCATTGGTGTTTGACTGCTCTTGGACATGAAATAAGAGGATAAAAATTGACAAAAGTGTGAAATACTCACCGACGAGCGACAAGTTCAATTTATATATCTTTCTGTTATCCTAATGAATTAGAAGATGAGGAACAATAAGAAAGAACGAAAAAAAATGGGCAAATCCAAGTCGTCTCACATAGTATATGACTTGAGTCAAATCGTGTCGTCGACAACATGATAAATGGGCAATTTTTAAAATGTCATAACTCGCTCGTTTTTTATCCATTTTTGCCCATTTTTTCATTCTTCCTTATTTTTCCTCTTCTTCCACCTCATTAGGATATATTAGAATAAAAAAAGAAGAAAAAATAAGAAGAAAGAAGAAAGTGAGCGAGTTATGACATTTTGAAGATTGTCATATACACGGATGCATTTATCGTGTATTCGAATAGACGATAAAATGATAATATTCAAAACGTCATAACTTGTTTATTTTTCATCCGTTTTTGCCTATTTTTTTGCGTTCTTCCTCATTTTTTCTCCTCTTCCACCTTATGAAGATATATTAGAATGAAAAAAATAAGAAAAAATAAGAAGAAAGAAGAAAGTGGAAGCTTTCTGACGTCCGTTTTCTTCTTTCTTCTTCTTCCTTCTTATTTTTTTCTTCTTTTTTCATCCTAATATATCTTCATGAGGTGGAAGAAGAGGAAAAATAAGGAAGAACAAAAAAAAAGGGGGAAAAATGGATAAAAAATGAGCGAGTTATGATATTTTGAATATTGCAGTAAAATAATGTCGTATGAGACACGACTTGAATATAACACGATTTTACTGAAATTTTAAAAATATCATAACTCGCTCATTTTTTATCCATTTTTTTCATTCTTCCTTATTTTTCCTTCTCTTCCACTTCATTAGGATCACATAAAGAGTTATGATATTTAAAAATACGACTTGAATCAAGTCGTGTCTCATATGACACGATTTTACGCTCATTTTTTCTCTGGATGTCGGAAAGCTTCCACTTTCTTCGTTATTCTTATTTTGTCTTGTGTTTTTATCATAATATATCTTCATGAGGTGGAAGAGGAGGAAAAATATAGAAGAACGCAACAAAATGGAGAAAAACGGAGAAAAAATGAGCGTAAAATCATGTCGTATGAGACACGACTTGATTGAAGTCGTATTTTTAAATATCATAACTCTTTCTGTGATCCTAATGAAGTAGAAGAGGAGGAAAAATAAAGAAAAACGCAAAAAAATGGGAAAAAATGGATAAAAAATGAGCGAGTTATGATATTTTCAAAATTGCAGTAAAATCGTGTTGTATGAGACACGATCTCATTAGACACGATTTTACTGCAATATTCAAAATATCATAACTTGCTCGTTTTTATCCATTTTTGCCCATTTTTTTTCGTTTTTCCTTATTTTTCCTCCTCTTCCACCTCATAAAGATATATTATAATGAAAAAAGAAGAAAAAAGAAAGCGGACGTCAAAAAGCTTCCACGTTCTTCTTTTTTTATTTTTTCTTCTTTTTTTATCCTAATATATCTTCATAAGGTAGAAGAGGAGGAAAAATGAGGAAGAACGCAAAAAAAATGGGCAAAAACGGATGAAAAGTTTGAACCGTGATGATGGATAGACCTTTGCCGGAATATCTTCTTCCCCAACTTGATGCTCCCATAAATCGCTAATTTTGTGAAGAATGAAGCATTTCGAATACAAAAGGCACAAAAAACATAAAAGAAGGGCATTTTTGTTACTCTAGGTGCTGATTCCAAGTCATATGAGATTTCACAGGAAAGACCAGGTAATATGAGAAAACCATAGTTGGCGCCAGGTAATATGGAAAAAACTCTATATGTTCATTTTGATATCCTAATAACCTTGATATTATATTTAAAAAATACTACAAAATTTACGATAAATAGGATTTGGTGTTTCAACATCTTTATAATATCATAATGATAAGAAAGAGCACTAAAAATAATAAAAAATAAAAAAATAGGCGAAAACGGATTAGAAATAAGAGAGATACATTGTTGAAGTTTGTCCCACTAAAATAGCTATCGTGTGTTCGATTACTAAATGGGTGAAATTAATGAACTCTAAGGCGTGTATAGAAAGAATAGAGTTTCTCTACTTCTCCCCATGTTTTTGGTCTTGAGAGAGCAAACCCAACCATGTAATGTTGGACCGTCTTTTTTCAACTCCAGATGAGCTTCGTTGGATGGAAGGAGTATTCAATTCAAGCGTTACTTCCAGCACAGCTGTTTGATATATTGGGTTTAGTTACATTTATGTGATTCACATTTCTTAGTCAGTCATGTTAATTAGTAGATGCCAGAATTGATCTTTTCAGTTTTGCAGGCTTTATTATTTCTGTTGTTTTGTGCATCATCTGTCCAAAATTATAGCTTGGCGAAAAATTTAGAACATAATATCCAGTTCAAGTGTTCCTTGCAGCAGAGCTGTTTAATATATTGGGTTTAGTTAGCTTTATGCAAATCACATTTATTAGTCAGTCATGTATCAAGAAAAAAATAATTCTTACTCACTTGTGTTAATTAATAGGCATCACAGTTAATCTTTGGGGTTTTGTAATTACTATTTTTGCCATTTATTGGTCATTATATTTATGCATTTCCCCCCTATATTTAGATGACAATTTGTCTGGAATTTTTTCCCTTTGGGATCTTGATCTCCATTGATTTTTTATGGATGATCTGCCCTAAGTTATAGCTTGGTGAATTTTTTTGAAAATAATGTCGAATTCAAGCATTGCTCTTCAACCGTGGGTAACTGACTCCTCTAGTCTAATTAAAATCTTTTGCTTCATTCCTCCATAGTAATCTATTAGTTACTAAATGCCTTATGCTATGACGATTGTAGATCCTACAAGTCATCTATACTTCCATTGGACCATTCTTAGTTAAGAAATTACAATGCGTTCTAGCGTGTATTTATTACTACTAAAGGCCATATTTTATGCGAATTAGCCGATACTATTTCAATGTTAAACACATATGGTCATACCTCATTGCATTCATAAACTTCAAGCATCACCGTACATGCTTTACATGTTAAAATATTCATGATAGTATTTATAGAATATCTCAATTTCATACATTGATCTCATACAACAAACACTTGCTTTTAATTATTCTTTTCGCACAAAGTACAAATTCTTTGTCTGTTGGTTGGTCCATTGACAATCCCCTATTGACATATATTAGTCTATGGTGATTTGTCGATTGCCTAATAATTCTAATTCTTACCATTCTTTTCATTGCTGAAACATAATTCAATGCATATCAATCTCAATTCAATTTAGGCATGTTCATCATCCAACATGCAATCATTCATGCATCAAAATTACATCTTTACCATCTAAGACACTAAAATATATACTTCCTAATCATGTTAATTCCATCATACAGGGCATGCTCAACCATATATACGCTTTTCCAAGCTTCTATTTTCATTTTTTAGTGTTAAGGTTAGTAGTCCTACCTTCAACTTGGCCAAAAGGCTATTTCTTTTCCAACGAAGATGAAAAAGTGTGCGGCTCTCCTATAGCATCACCAAAGATGTGGCCAACTGATCAAAGAAGCTGGTTTTGCCATCATTTTTTTAGGTGAGGACGTAGTTATTTTTTGGAACCTCCTCGACCATTTGGTCAGGTACTGGGATGAGTCGGCGAAGGTCTTCAATATCAAGGGCAGGATGCTACATTTCACAGAGCGAGAAGTTGCGCTTATCACTGAATTGCCTGCAAAGGGACAAACAGTTGAGATCGTTTCCGCCTTCTCACGCCAACCGCAAGGACAATTCTTCAGGAAGTACTTCTCCGTGAGGAGACTTGATATTTCAAACATTGAGGAAATCATTGACAAGCTTAGCGCGGGCGAGCTGAAGATGGAAGAGGAGGACATGGCTAGGATGATCATCTGCCTCCTCTTCTGCACGGTGTTGTTTCCACACGGGACTAGAGTGGTTCATCCCTGTTTGTACCATTACATTGACGACCTCCCAAGATTGAGCTCATACAATTGGGCTGGGGCTATGCATAACATGTTGGTTTCTGGTATAACCCACACCAGCAAACTAGTGTGTGCGAGATCTGAAGGAGAGTTCCTGGGCGGTGGATACCTAAATGGCGCCGCATATGTCCTTCAGGTATGTAGCATTTCTATGTTTTCAAAGTCTTCGAAAGGCACGACACATAGACCACTTTATTTATAGTCGTCTCTTATGCAACACGACTTTATTTATAGTCATGTCTTATGGAACACGACTGCGTATATAGTCGTGTCGCATAAGACACGACCACAGTTCTATTCATGTACTATTATAGTCGACTATAATAGTACATGACTTGCCTGTAACCACGCCTTTTAATAATGTTTTCATCTATTTACTATGCAGATTTGGTTTTTCGAACACACGACAATCTTCCATCCTATCGTGGGCCCTACCAGTCCACGAGCCAAAAAGTGGTCAGGAAGTGGGGCCCTCATTACAGAGGTCAAGAAGGGTGCACAGAAGAAGCACCATATGACCGACTACTGAACGGCAGTGTTCCACAATCTCGAAGTATGGGACGAAGTCGTCGATGTAATCAGCCCCATGGACGGAGAGCCATCTCTCCTTGCTTCATCTCCCTCAGTGGCCCCTCCTCCTCAACGGCAGAGGCCGGAGAGGCCGAAAAAGAAGAGGACTCCCCACCAACCTGCACCCCTTTCCTCTAGGACGGCTGCTCAGCCACTGCTACAGCAATGGGGCGATTGGAGGGTGCACTTCAAGGCATACAGTCACTAATTAAGATATCTCTGACTTCATATGAGGAGATCCAACGGGCATCAAAGAGATCCTCCGCGAAGTTGTTTTTGAAGAAGCTCCAACCAGATTTCAAGGAACATATGGAGCGTGCAGAAGTCGAGTCCTATCCGACGTACGGACAGGACATATTCCCCCCTGGTCTAGTGGTAAGGAAGAGAATGAGGACTGTCTCCGTGATTGAATTGCAGAGGATTAGGGAAGATGCGCATATACGGAGAATGACAGTGGAGCAGGAAAGAAGGAATAGGTCCCGTGAGCCGAAAGCCAACTCCGAAGAAACCATATCCGATCGGCAAGGGACCTCTATCATCGATGAGGTGATCTCTTCCTTACAGCAGTCGGATATCCAAACCGTCAAGGAGGAGGTGAAGGAGGATGTGAAGGACGAGGATGTCAAGGAGGAGGAGGTGAAGGAGGCAGGGAAGGAGGAGGAGGAGAAGGAAGAGGAGGAGGCGTCGGAGGCCACAAGCTTAACCGCAATCCCAGCCTGTTGACGTCGATGTCCTCCATCCCGCAACTGTCACGGCATCTTTTTTTACTCTACTTGAATCGTCGTCAAACTCTCTGTTAATAACCCCACGAATCATAGTTGCATCGATGATTGGGCGCCAGAATCATGTAATTCTGGACTGATCAAACTTGGGTGGGTTGACATTGGACGCCAAGTGCGCGACGTACATCATGATGAAGATGCCACAGTCTTTTGAGTTCTCTTGCCAGGGCGCTTTGGCGATCAGAGTCATCTTCCAGTCGAGCAAACCCATCCACCCCAGCTTGCTTGCCATCACAACGTTCATGAACTGCGTGAATTTATCAGCTGCTTTTATGTGATGTGGGTATAACTGGGATCTGCCAGACAACGGGTTGTAGAAGCTCACCGGCCAGAGCCAGGTTGTAGATGAGGCAGAAATGGGAGCTGGTGCAGATTGGGAAAAATGAGTAGAACATGTTCCTATTCAAGCCGTCGAGCATCCTCCCGAGCTTTTTTATCAATTTCGCATTACTGCCTCCTTCTTTGTGCTCCTGTAAAACCGCAAGAGAGTCAGAAAATAATTCTAGGAACGACAACTTATCGCTACTTATGCAGTGAACACTTACGTTGTTGAATATCTCTTTGAATGCATGGCATCTAAAAAATGCCCACGGATACTTCATCCGTTCTCTCACATTGCACTGACTCAATAGACTTAAAAATTCATCTATAACCTATAGAAAACAGCAACAGGAGTCAGAACAGTCGAAGTATAATAGTCGTGTCCCTTGAAGACACGACTATGCGTAAAGTCGTATCTCTCGAAGACACGACTATGCGTCAACTCGTGTCTCTCGAAGACACGACTATGCGTAAAGTTGTAGGTTTACTTACATTGAGGAGAAGAGGAAATCATATGTGGAGAAGAGGAAATCAACAGATGTAGGTTTACTTACATTGGTGTTCATTTCTGTGGTTTGTAGGAGGGATACGTAGTCATCATCACATAGCGTTGGGATTGGATAAGCCTTCCTCGGATTGGCGATCCATCCATCTATTGCCACTCTATCCCGCTCTAACAATACCCCCATGTCAAAGCATAACTCCAAACTAGCATAGTTTTCGGAGAGTGCAATTATAGACTTACACTTTTTGCGGATGTCGGATGAAGACTAACGCTCGAATTCATTTTGTTCACATTCTTTTATTGTACAAAGATTCTTTTGGTGTACATACAGTAGTCTTTCAATAAATTAGAAATCATTTTTTTCATGTGTTTTGATTGTACAAAATTTCATTGATGTACATACAGTGCTTTCAATAAATTCGTCCCTCATGCAACACGACTTCAACAGACGACTACGTATATAGTCATCCCTCATGCAACACGACTTTATATATAGTCGTGTACTAAACGACACAATTACGTATGTAGTCGTATTTCATAAGACAGACTATATACTTAGTCGTGTACTATTTTCGACTATAATGGAAATAGACGTATGATGCATAAAAGATGTATTTTCCTGTTTCTGAATTTTATTTTCTTTACAGGCATACATTTCGGTATAAAGAAATATGTGTTATACAATAATTTCACTACATTCTAAGTGAAGAATGGTGGCGGCTTAGGTAAGCCGGAGCGGCGTCTCTGCGTTGACTCGTTAGTAGTAGGATTGCCTTGTTGTGGGAGTCTTCGATTTCTGCGCTTCCTTGGTTCTTTCGCAACAGTTGGTTAGTACACCTTTTATGGTTGTGACCAACCTGTCGACAGTTGCCACATTTCAACCTTGACCTTTCTGGTGGGTCGGGCTGTGACTCTCTTCTCTTTGTCTGTCTCCTCTCCTTCTTTGGAGCTTTAAGGCTGGGCAGTTCTCATTTAAATAATACCCCGTAATCCCCCCACTGACTCCTGTCTAAAGTAGGGAAAACAACTTCTTCGTACGTGGTGCGGTATAGGCTTGCGTGGTACCACTTCTCACAGTATGCTATCGGGTCGAAACTCCTCTCATCGATACTTGCACTGGAGTGCTTGCACGGAAGTCCCATGCTCTGGAAGTAGCCACATGTGCAGGTTCTCTTCGTCAGGTCAACAAAATCCTAAGGAAAAAGATCACAACAGCACACAAGGACTGTATCAATAGCTGTGTATTTGGCAACACGACTGTAAAAATAATCGTGTTGTGAAATAGTCGACTATTTGAATAGTCGTGTAGTTGACCACACAACTATACCCATAGTCGTGCTCTCGACGACACGACTATTCCTGGATGACGGTTTTATTCAAGGACGTATGCAGACTGAATGCTTACCACATGGGATAAAGATGTCACTTCAAACTGCCGTAATGATAGTGGTTGCACTCGGACCGTTCCACTACTCTTATTCCTCATTTCGTTGAGATGATTCTGTGCATACTTTGTTAACGGAGTCATTAGCCCTTCTGCTTCCATGCGGCGTCTCTGGAAATGGGATGTTGTGGTCGCACGGGTTTGCTCGATCAAACAAGTTATTGGCCAAAACTGAGCCTTCCAAAGCATATTATTTACACTTTCAGATCTGCTTGACGTGATAGTGCCATATCTTTTATCCGGATACTCAATGTTAGCCCAATGTCTTTTATTTATGTTCTCAACATATTTCCAGGCATCCTCATTGTGTTCCTTCATCTTCTGCATGATTTCATCAAAGTCTGGTCACCTGAAGCATTTTGCAGCACAGAATAGCAGGTCCTTCAAGTACTTATCATTCCAATGACTAAGCATATTAGCGGCCATATACCTCAGGCAAAACCCATGGTGACCCTCAGGAAAGACATCAGCCACCGCTATTAGAAGTCCCTTCTGTCTATCCGAGACACTTGTATCCAGAGAGGCCGGGGGATCCATAAACAGGGTGGCTTTCAGTAGGACGACGAACCACTTCCTGCAAGTCAGAAATCAGAGTTAAAGCATATTAAAGAAAAAAGAGATAGCTTGTATACAGTCATGTATGAACTAACACGACTGTATGCTTAGTTGTGTGCTCGAAGACACGACTACTCATTCAGAGTTCTTTGCATACGTACCACGTATTTGTTGTCTCTTTCTCGACCACTGCATATGCAATGCACATTAATTGTTAGTTTCCGTCGAGTGCTGTTGCAACCAATAAGACTCCGGGGAACTTTCCTTTTAGCAATGTTCCATCAACAGTGAGCAGCGGCTTGAGTGATCTTCGGAATGCTCTTGCAATCGGGTCGAACATCCAAAAGACACGTCTCACGTCGTATCTGGCATGCTCAATTTCAATTTCAGGTATATCAGAAGATCTTTCTATCACGACATGTGTACCTGGATTAGATCGCTCTAATTCATTTCTGTAATGTGGCAAAATCCGATATGCATCTTTCGGGTTGCCATCGATCAATCAAATCAATTCCTCTTTCGCCCTCCATGCCCTTTTATAGTTGACTTTGACGCCCCAATGTTTTTCAATGTACTGTTGCATATTAGCCGTTTTTATGGAGTTTGAATCCATGTGGAGGCCATGACACTTCCGTGCAATCCATAAGTGTGAGGCCAATGGATGATCTTTAGAACTTATCAAAGTGTCGCATGTATGCCCTCTATCCCTCCTTGTGACGGAGACTCCGTCAAGTAGATTTGAACACCGTATGTACCACGTGCACCCTCTAATCTTGCACTTTGCAGCAAATGTGTCCTTGTTCTCGTCCACCACTTTGAACATGAATTTCCTCTTGATTGCGAAATCAGTAAGAAGCATCTTAAACTGCTTAACGCTTTCGAATCTAGCCCCAAAGGCAAGTTGTGCCTCATAGTCGTCTGCTTGCAAACTGCTGGTCAACATCGTCTCCTCCTCATAATTTGTTGAAGGACCGGCCCGTGGTGAATAGGTACCCCAATCCCAACCACCGTCACCATTGTCCTCTAAATCTTGCAGCTCCGACGAGATAGATTTCCCTTTAGATGTGTCTCTTGCCGTGGGAACTCTAGAAGTCGATGCTATTGCTGCATGTTGGAGTTCTATATCGGGCATAGAGTGGTCTTTTCCCGTGGGATCTGCTTGGAGAAAATTTGGTAGTGTTATAGGTTCATCCCACTCCTCTGCAGACCGCGGTAATTCCTCTTCATTGAAGAATTCTTCTTCATCTGGACTGGAATCTTCAGCTTGGTCTTCATCTTCATCTTGACCTTCTTCCCCATCTCCCAATCTGCGTCAAAAAATTTATATGAATGGACTTGAGAACACAACTGGAAGTAGTCAAGTCGTGTCTTATGCAACACGACTTTATTTATAGTCGTATATTATGAAACACAACTAGGTATATAGTCGTATATTATGAAACATGACTAGGTATATAATCGTGTTGCATATGACACGACCACATTTCTAGTCGTGTACTTGCCTGTATCCGCGCCTTAGAAGTCTTAGCTCGCAGCTTCAAATGAATATTCTTCATCTCTTCCTCCTTCGACGGCTGATGCGGGTGTCTTATTGCCCTGGCTGGACGGCTTCTCTGGCGGTGTCTTACTGGCCGGCCTCACTTCTGCCTCTGGTAGCCTCTCCTCCTCCTTATTTGCATTGGCATTCATTTCCCTATTGAGAGTCGAAGTCTCCATGTTATTACCCGTAGAAGTTTACTCCACGTACAGGCGGAGTAGTTCATTTGTGCCTTGCTTGCTCTTGTGAACGATAAATATTGACTCCAGGTTTTTATTGTCTTCAAGGACGTATGGGGATTCAGAGTCAATATGATATGACAAAGTTAATGTAGCAGATGTAGACTTCAGCGGTAATCTTTCTTCCACTTGCTGCAACAGTTCTAGGTACTTTACTCGTGTATCTATAGGCAGGAGCTTCCGTTTCCCGCCCACATACTTATCAGAATTTGTAAAAACTCCATCGTAGTGTAAGCAAATAACTATCTTCTTCATCCGTACATGCCATTAAAATACCGAAATAAGATAAAAAACTGTCAGACACGATATATTGAAAACCGTATATGAGTGAAAAGCAACGTCTATCAGTTGTGTTTCATAAAACATGACTATTGTTACAGTCATGTTGTCAAAGACACGACTGTAACAATAGTTGAAAACTTGCCAAGTTTTCAACTTTCTTCTCTAGAACCAACTTTCATGATAAAAATCGTCATATTTGAACTTCACCTACGAGTTTTTTGATGTATGCTGCCTCCGTTGAAGTTATTTTTCAATACCCGGTCTTTTTCGCTTGTTTTCTCGCTTTTTGCCGCGAGGATGACCTTTCCGGAGTTTGACGGCACCGGCGCCGGCGATGATATGGGCAGAGATGCCGGACGGAATGCCTTCTTCTCCAACTAACGCTAGCTTCTCCGGATACCCGCTCAGATTCCGGGTAATATGGAGAAACGGAGAGTGTTGGTGCTTATACCTAAACCTAATGGCATTTTTGGTACTTTTTGGGTCATATATATGGAAGAAAGTAAATGATTCCAAGTAATATGAGAAAGCCGTAGTTGGCGCCAGGTCATATGTAAAGAACTACATTATAAATACTAGTTAGCATTTTGTTTCCCTAGACTCTTAGTTGATGTACAATTGCTTCTCTTAAAATCTATAATTGATGATATCTAAAAAAAATAAAAGAACCTATAATTGAATTATGATTACCCTGGATTTATGGGAAGGCTACATATCTCGCCACCCATCGAATTAGTAAGGATCCCTATATCGCACGGGCCCCCATTTGTCCTATTTATTGAGTTACAGGGGCACCCATCTAAATAAAAGAATTACTCATGTCATAAAGATACCATATTTATCCCACCATTTTAGAAGTACCCAGGTGTTACCATCATCTCTTCCCAAAGTGAGGAGATGGCATGTATGGCCCTGAAAGAGGCGGAACCTCATCTAGGCACACAACACACTATAAGTAGTTGATATTTTGATTAGCTGGCCTCTTATGTGTTAGAGGGGATCTCCCGGTCCTCCCTAGAGCCAATGAGAAATCCTCATATTTGTGCAGTTCTAAGTTTGGTAAGACCGGATTTTGCTTATTCATATTTTTTTCTCAGCTTTTCCATTCAAAATAAATCTTCAGTTCAGGAAACAGGTTGGCGTCAAATGCTTAAACTACACAGAAATATTAATTCGTCACGCTCATAACCAGCCGACTTTGATTAGAGTTCCCGCATAAGTTGCAATGCTATCGAAGACTGAATCATTCAACGAAGTAACAGGAAATTCACGCTTTGTAAACTAAAGGAGAGTATCGGCCAACATCCACATAGGATTAACTATCTGAAGCCGAATATATTAAAATTTCCCATTCCAGAGACATTTTTGTATAAAACTCATTGTATTTCCTCTTCAATGAAACTCTAATAATGAATGCACTTGAATCAGTGCCAAGCCTACCCAGAAAAGTGCCCTTTAAGTCTCCTCTATTAGGGCTCCCTCTGGTCGATTTAAGTGGATTTTGAACCTCTTCTTCCACCTGTTAATTAACTTTTCCACCATCCAATAAGAATTTACGTTGGAGCTATTATATGAGGACGGTGGGAGTATTTGTTTACTAACGATAAGTGAAAAAACTTTGTATGAGCCCGGAAGCAGGCGTGATTGGCCTGCATGGGGCCTCTCCAAGCCGTCAAATCGAGATTTGGAGGTGTATTTCAATTAAAATCGAACTGCCCTTGCACGTGTGCTCAGCCAGATATAAATCGAACTGCCCGTGACCCCTAGGCACACATCAATGTGCAGCAAGCTCGCTCATATACACCAGCTAGAAAATATGAGGAAATTATATACTCAAAATCATTTGTTAAAACTCACAGAAAAAATTTACTAATTTTATATCTAGAAAAATTGATAAACTTTAAAGAAATAGTTCATCACACTTAAAAATTAATTGACATATTAACATTAGAGGGTCATGAGTCAGATCTCACTGCTCACGAGCTTACGAGATAGGCTCATCTTGGCCGATTGTCATTGCATGGCCATAAACAGTTCATGACATGTTCATTATCACTCACCCGCCCCCTCTAATATTGGTGGTCGAACATTTTCAATTCTCCCTCTGTCCGTAATTATTATTACACCAAGGATTTTCAGAATGAATTAATTCATTTTGAAAATCCTTATGGTAATAAAAATTCTGGATGGAGGGAGTATTTGCGTGTAGCTTTTTCCTAATGAAATTTTTGGATATAAATCCTCAATCAAAACGTTTGCCTATAGACCGAAAAATGTCTGTAGACAACCTTCCGTAATAAAAAAGAGGAAAGTGTTCATTCATTTGTGATAAATTATTAAATGTAAAACGCCGTACTCTCAAGAACATGTTTTAGCCCCCAAGTCTTGACAAATCGGATTGGTCCTGACCTGTGGGCATAACAGAACACGGTAAATTAACATGGAGATGTTATGGACTTAAATATGGTAAGTTGGAGTCTTTGGGGTAGGGTCAGTATAGCATTTTTCTATTTAAAATAGAAATCTACCATCTCAGTTTCCTCTTTGGCGATTGGAAGTGTCATTACCTTGTTCTAGTCCAAGTCGAACACATATTATACATAGAAGATGACAATCGTTAGTGAACACTATAAGTACAAAACAGCCCTAGGCCATATGTAATTCCTCTCAAAACCTCTTCCTACTTGTCTCCCAATCTCTTCCTGCTAGTAGCTCCAAGCAAAGGTGTAAAATCGGCCATGCTATCTCACGCACACTCGCGCGTAATTTCTCACGCAAAGTTCCTCCATGAACCAGATTACGATCAGGAAGCTCAGCAAGTTCAACTAGACCTTTACCTGACCACTAAACACTACGCAGGGCAGCTAATCATGGGGGAGCTATTCATGGAACAGGAGTCCTTGGGGGATTTGAACGACTTGGAGAAGTTCTTGTATCCAGCAGAAGAGCTTACATGCAATTCAGCAAATATCAAAGACGAAATCTTCCAGTTTCTATCCACCACAGATGGCTTTTGTGAAGACCTTGCAGTTAGACTAACCAAAGAGGTTTTTGACCTTCTACGTAAGGAAGTGGAAGCTCAAGGCAAGAGTAAGAGTTCTATAAGTTTAGATGTGCATGTTTCTGTGGAGACTGTTCAGTTCCGTGATGAAGAGATTACACTCACCCTGAATCCGGCGTCGAAGTCTGCGATAGAGAGGTTGGAGAAGGGGATATTTGTGGAGGATGATAATATTTGTTCCAAGTGTGTAGTTTGCATCAACCAGTTTTCGGATGGGGAAGAGTTCAGCAAGATGCCCTGCAAGCATATGTTTCATTCTGAGTGTATTACTTCTTGGCTTGAGATGAAGAACACATGCCCACTATGCCGATCAAACATTTGACTTTGAGATTCCTCTTACAGTTTTGTAATTATCTTACAGTCACATAGCCATGTACTAAAACATGTAATTTATCCGTTAGTAAGCTCTTAATAGAAGTTGTTTAAAGAGTTATGAAGCACTTTTCACTGACACTTCAAATAGATGTTGAGCACTTTATATGTTACTAGGAGTGCCCGTGTAAAGCTCATTTTATAGATAAAAGTTCTATTAATAATGAGATGGGGAATTTTAAGTGGCATTTCATAATGGGAAAAGTTTAAATAAAATTGCTCTCATATAGCTTATATGAGGCCAATTCAATTCGTAGTCGTTGGATCTTGATCTGACTACTACAAACAACTACAAAGCACTCACCAGCCCTCTTATTTGATACACTTACTTACCCACTGATTTGATACTTATCATCGGATCGGAATCTAACGACCTAAAAAATTCGTCTCATGCTCCTTATATGAGAACGATATCATGCAAACCGTTCTCTTTGGTAATATAGTACCCAAATCCTAAAAGTTTAGTTATTGCCATAATCAACATTTGTTCATTTATTTCTAATGAATGCTATGATTTTTTTTTCGCCAAATTTACCTCCATAAATCTATCTTGATTACATCCATTTTTGGACATTAGAATTTAGAAGTAACAAGGGCATAATTGATATTTGATAACATGGATTATGGGACAAAGTGGGTAGGATTTCACGGATCATGCACGTAAATACCCAGCCCGACCCTAATCAATATGGGTAAAGTTTTCATACCTGCGTCCTAACATAACATGGATTATGCTAGACCCTAATTAATATGGGTAAAGTTTTTTACTTTGGAGGACCACCAATTGTAGGACTAGGCTGATATTACTTCATTACAACGTACTCTCATTCATCTACCTAGAAGAGTAGCTGAGCCAACGGCTGAGATTCAGGGGAAGAGATAGAGGGTCCCACAAGTTATGCTGGCACCTCCCTTCCTGTTCCACTTGTATGAGGATCTCTGTTGCCTATAATATGACTAGTCTCTAATAAGAAACTAGTACTAGCCCCCTTCACCGGCATTACTCTTTCCTCTTTAGGCAGCCAATACTTCCTATTTTAGAGACACCCTGTCCATTACAAATAAGAGAGAGACTTTATAAGAAAAATATAAGGCTGGTTGCATGCATGGTTTCTGTTGAATTAATTACTTCTTCTCAATCAGAGAGCTTAGACAAAAGGCATGGTCATGGTTCAGCAGCACGACCACACACATATGCACACAGTTGACTCTAAAAAGTCCGTCGATGAGTCCGAGTTTGAGTTCTCTCAAGTGACACTAGACCTCCTCCTGGCCAACACACATTATATAGGCACCTTAGTATCCGAAAATGAGATCATGAAGGCAGATTTACCCACTAGAACATAAAAGGGGTTTAGAGGCGGAAATATCTGTCGCTAAATACATATAATCCATCATTAAAGATAATTAGAGACGGATATTTTCTGTCGCTCAATCCGTCAAAAAATGTCGCGTTGTAGCTGCTCAAAATGGCAAAAAAAAGTCTTTAGTGACAGATAAATTCCGTTGAGAATATGTTTTTTCAACGTATATCCGTCAGTATAAATGTTTAGCGACGATTTTAAAGGCGGACTCTATACTCCGTTAGATACCTATTGCGACGGTTTTTGCTCATTTGTGACAAATTTGATCTGTCGGTACAGACTTCGAAAAAAACAAAAAAAAAACAGCAGCTTTATGCTGCTGTGATAAATATGGATAACAAGCATTATTCATAAATGTAAAAGATATTCTCATATATTATTCATATAATTAGTACTATATTGTATACATAAACAACATATATGTATATAGTGTCATCTTATAACAATATGCAGAAGAAACATAAATACAACTAATATGCAAAACAATAAAATTGTTCTTTCTCCCGAGGAATACAAAAGTGCTCTTAGCTAAAATTACCCCTAACTAATTTCCATGTTGTGATAAGCCTTTAAGAAATGATATCAGCTACTTAACAGGGATTTCAAACGCTAATATCCTCCCCTACAAACAAATCCAGCAACTCATGGTTAAAAAATGATATAAGCTACTTAACAGGGATTTCAAATAGTATACCTTCTCTCAACAGTACTACAACACACTAAAAGTTTTTTTCCCAAAGTAGATGTCTCTTCGCAAAATTAAGTGCAGCTGGAAGATTTCTTTGGAGGGAATATCGGTCAAACTTTGAGCTCTGTTCACAAAGAGACCAACAAAATCAAAGTCCAAAAACCAAACTTGAGCACACAAGGGAATTACAAGACATTAAGTTTTGATTACAAACATACCATAACTAATAGGTGCAAATAAGCATCTGAACTTGAAAGATTAACAGTCGATAAGCCGCTTTCACAATTTAATATGCAATCTACCTCTGAAGGTACATTTACAACTGCACAACAGAAAGATGTCAATAGTAAATAATACCTTATAAAAATTGAAATGATAGTTGAAGTTATGAGGACAATAAAAAAGTACATGACAAAAGAGGAAAGTCACATATATCTAGTTGGACGAGGTTGGATCAGCCAATTAAGCTTGATCACCTATTTCATTGATGCTTCAAGTATATTAAACGGATTCATAAGTCCTCCCCAAATTATAAGGTTCAAACTAATTGATTCAGTAGGGATAATGAAAGGATAAGTAGTAAGCTTCACTCTTAATGCAACAAACAAAATACATAATGACTACATCTATGCAGGGATAATGAAAGGATAAACAAGCACATTCAAACCTCTTCTGACTTATCGAAAAAATTGAAACCTCTTCTCAATATACAGCAACCTTAATAACTAGAGCAAGCCTGACCATCTTGTTCAGAAAACTTATATTCATTATTGACAAGGCTTACTTCTCATCACAGAAAGGAGATTCAACTTTTAATCCAAAGACAGCTTGAGATGCAAAAGATCCCATACAAAGGCCACAAATAGGATGAGACAACTCTGTTTAAGTGAAATCAATCGGGCAATCATAAACATCGTGACAAACCCCCGATTCCAACCACCATGGCCTGAAGCCATCTAGTTCTTATCCAAACGCTTCACAACGTGATGATCACAAAATAGAGACCCCAATCATCTAACCTGCGCAAATGTTCAGATTTTCTCCATGACTACTCCCCCCTCATAAGAAAGCACTTACTGCAGCATCCTAACAATTTGTCAAACAAAATCCAACGCACCCTCGTATACGTAAGGTACAAACAGGTTACCATGAAATGAATCACCAAAAGCACTTATACTAGTTACCAAATTTTATTTACCTTATACTGACTGAGATTACAAAGTGCAAATTGACTGCATTCTCCATCACACAGTCATATACACAGCCAGAAATCCTTAACATGGTTGACTACAAACTCCATCATCCATCATCATATACACAGTCATAAGAGGCAATCACAGTCAGTGATTTAATTCTGCTGAGAGACTCAAGAAAATGCTTTAGTCATGACAGTTCTTGTATTGCTTTATTCAACGAGACAAGAAGATTCTAATAGTACCAGAACAAACATAACCAGCGAGACAAGAAATTTCAAAGAGGCATTTTCTCAAACATTGGCATTTCAAAGAGGCATTTTTGAAAGAACTGGTCAATATTGGTGCACAAAATTGAAAAAAAAAAGAGGAGCTTCACATTGTACCTGGAAGACATAGATGGAAGGAGGAAGGAGGAAGGAGGAAGGAGATGAACAGACCATATATGCGATTCCCACCAGCCGGTCCACCGGTAGAAGGTGACTCCCCGGTAGGAGCTGTCGATGGAGGCGGTAGCGGAGCTTCGCCATTGAAGAAGAGCCGGTGCGGCCCGCGGTCGGGGGAGCACGGCGTTCAGCTACCGGGAAGAACTGCAGGGTGACGACCTCTTCCTCGTCTCCCTCCTCTGCCGGCTAGCTGCTTCCCACCAACACGCCGAAGATCCTCCTCCCAGCTCCTCCTCTCTTCTGGCCTCCGCTGCCCTCATCGACTACGGCCTCCATGAGGACGGAGAAGACGACGGAGGCGATTCGGCAGAGACGGCAAGGCTAGGGCACGGCGTGGAGGATTTTGTATTTTTTTGTTGGAAAAATTACGTTTTAGTCTAACTTGCTAAAGTTTCTCTATTTTAGTCCTCGGGACTAAAGTGGTTAAACTTTAGCAAATTAGTATAGTCAATGACCAAAATGCCCATAACAGAGGGGCTAACAGCCCCTCACTTAGCCCCTCACTCTCCTGCTAGACGGAGTTCATCATCATCCCCTTCCCCTTCCTTCCCCATCCCCTTGTAGCAGTCATCCACCGTTAGAGGAGCTCTAAAGACCTTCATCTGGCGATTCATCCTCATCCCCTTTCCCATCCCCTTCCCCTTTCTCATCCCCATCCCCTTTCTTCCCCATCCCCTTGTAGCAGTCATCCACCATTAGAGGAGCTCCAAAAACCTTCATCTGGCGGTCCATCAATGCCCCACTAAAGTTCGACCATTTTCTCCGGAGAGCTCAGATTTCTACTTCTTATCTCGCTTGTAGCAGTCATCCACCATTAAAGGAGCTCCAAAGACCTTCATCTGGTGGCCCATCGATGCCCCACTAAAGTCTGACCTTTTTTCACTGGCGACCTCAGATTTCCACCACTACTTGTATATGAGATGGCTAAAGTAATTGCAATGGATGTAGCCACCTCCAACAACAACATTCTGGGCATCCAAAGCAAAGATGATAATGCTGGACAAATCGGCAGAACCCAAACAGTGGTTGCAGACGAAGGTAGTGGACATACCGACACAACTCATGCGGCGGAAAAATTAAAAGTAAGTAGGAAAGCTACTATTTTTCTTGTCATTTGATATGTTTGGTAATTGCTGGAATGTCTAAGTAGCGATGATAGGTTGAGTAACTTAAGTTATGAATTGTAAAAGAGGTTGTGATAATATATAGATATGTTGTGATGACGAAGTTATGATTTCTAAAATAGGTTGTGGTCATGTGTAAATAGGTTGTGATGACTTGTAGATGTGTTGTGATGGAATGTTGTATTATCGCTTGGTGTGTTAGTTATAGACATGTTGTGATGGCATGTAACTTCGGCTGTGATGTCTATTAGTTTCAGTTGCGATGAATATTGTGATTCAGTTGTGTTAGCTTAGAATTTGGTTGTGGTTGTTGTAATTAATGTTGTGATGATTATTGGCATGAGTTGTGATATTATGTTGTGATAGCTCTACTACGTAAGTTGTGACTTATGTTGTATTCTTCTGATTTATTTTGTAACTCTAGGATAAAGCAGGCAAGCTTAAAATTTTGGTCTACTATTGTGGGTGTATTGAATCCAGCCCCGATGGAATTGTGAAGATAGTTGGAGGTAAAAGCACGGCGTTGTCACTAGAAGAGAATGAAACTTTGAGTTCATTGTGGAAAAAATTGTTGATGCCTTCAACGTTCCTCCCAAAAATTTGAGTGTTGCATACTTGTACCCTGATGTGTATGATCTGACTTTCTTGATATCCGATAAGGGAATGGCTGACTTTAGAGAGTTATTCCGTAGAAGATTTTGTAAAGTGCTGGTGACCCATGATGGAGATCAACGACCATTCATGAGTTATCAAGACACTGTGTACGAGTGCAAGGTTAATCCTCTTCCCACTAGTGGTAGTAGTCAGCCAACACCACTATGTTCGAGAGTCTGGGATAACAACGTGGTGGGGGTTGGGCAGCATTTTAAAGACCAAGTTGAAGTGAGGAAGGCATTGAAACAACTCTCTATTGCCAAGAACTACTATTTCAAGTATTTGAAGAACACGAAGCATCGGGTTATGGCGTCATGTAGGGTTAAAGGTTGCCGGTGAAAAGTGAATGTGAGCTTGGAGCAAGCTTCAGGTTTGTTTGTAGTGAATGAGTATGAAAAGCTTCATATATGTGCTGGAGGGGTAAGGAAAAAGTATCACCCTTATTCTTCACAAAACTTGGTGTCGAAGTTCATTTCCAACAATTTAGATGCAGTCATTGCAACGGCCTTGGGACCAATCAGACTTCGTGCATGCAACCAATCAACGTGGATTTAGAGTACCGATGAACTTTATTTCTATAATGAACTTAAACACTATGATGACATTCGGTAGAACTTGATTTTTTATGGCTTGTAATTATAATATTTACATTACTTTATAGTTTGTAGAATGATTCATATCGTAAATTTCTATCACAATACAATCACAACCGCAACGCAACCTACTATCACAACATACATAACTTACCACAACTCAATCACAACGAATTAAGAAACTACTAAAAGTTACTTTATGTGGCAGCAGCAAGCCTATCGCAATGCAATCACAACCTCAACACAACCTCCTATCACAACATACATAAGTCACCACAACTCAATCACAACGAATGACGAAGCTATTGGAAGTTATTGTATGTGGTAGCAGCAAGCCTATCTCAATGCAATCACAACTTCAACTCAACCTGCTATCACAACATGCATAAATCACCACAACTCAATCACAATGAATTAAGAAGGTATTGAAAGTTAGTGTATGTGGCAAACCTATCTCAATGTAATTACAACCTCAAGGCAACCCGCTATCACAACTTGCATAAATCACTGCAACTCAATCACAACGAATTAAGAAGACGTTGGAAGTTAGTATATGTGGCAAGCATATCCCAAAGCAATCACAACCTCAAGGCAATCCACTATCACAACATGCATATGTCACCGCAACTCAATCACAATGAATTAAGAAGGTGTTGGAAGTTAGTGTACGTGGCAAGTCTATCCCAATGCAATCACAACCTCAATGAAACTTGTTATCACAACATGCATAAGTCACTACAACTCAAAGTCATCTCAACAATGCACTCACAACTTCAAGACAACCCGCTATCACAATATACATAAGTCACCACAACTCAATCATAACGAATTAAAAAGATGTTGGAAGTTAGTGTATGTGGCAAGCCTATCTCAATGCAATCACAACCTCAAGGCAATCCGCTACAATATGCATAAGTCACCGTAACTCAATCATAATGAATTAAGAAAGTGTTGAAAGTTAGTATACGTGGCAAATACTATCCCAGTGCAATCACAACCTCAAGGCAACCCGCTATCACAGCATGCATAAGTCATCACAACAATGCCTCACAACCTCAAAGCAACCCGCTATCACAACATGAATAAGTCACCATAATAATGCATAAGTCATCACAACAATAAAATCACAACCTCAAAGCAACCAGCTATCACAATATGCATAAGTCACCAGAACTCAATGACAATGAATTAAGAAGGTGTTGGAAGTTAGTGTATGTGGCAAGTCTATCCCAATGCAATCACAACCTTAAGGAAACCTGTTATTACAACATGCGTAAGTCAGCGCAACTCAATCACAACGAATTAAGAAGGTGTTGGAAGTTAGTGTATGTGGCAAATCTATCCTAATGCAATCACAACCTCAAGGCAACCCGTTATCACAACACGCATAAGTCACCGCAACTCAATCACAACGAATTAAGAAGGTGTTGAAAGTTAGTGTATGTGGCAAGCCTATCCCAATGCAATCACAACATATATAAGTCACCACAACTCAATCACAACGAATTAAGAAGGTGTTGGAAGTTAATTTATGTGGCAAGCCTATTCAAATGCAAACACAACTTCAAGGCAATCCGCTATCACAACATGTATAAGTCACCACAACTCAATCACAACGAACTAAGAAGATGTTGGAAGTTAGTGTATGTGGCAAGCATATTTAAATCAAATTACAACATCAAGGCAATCCACAATCACAACATGTACAAATCACAACAACTCAATCACAATGAACTAAGAAGATGTTGGAAGTTAGTGTATGTGGCAAGCATATCTAAATCAAATTACAACATCAAGGCAATCCACAATCACAACATGCACAAGTCACCACAACTCAATCACAATGAATTAAAAATGTGTTGGAAGTTAGTATATATGGCAAGTCTATCCCAATGCAATCACAACCTCAAGGCAACCCGCTATCACAACATGCAGAAGTCACCACAACTCAATCACAACGAATTAAGAAGATGTTGAAAGTTAATTTATGCGGCAAGCCTATCCCAATGCAGTTACAACCTCAAGGCAACCCGCTATTACAACATGTATAAATCACCACAACTCAATCACAACGAACTAAGAAGATGTTGAAAGTTAGTGTATGTGGCAAGCATATCTAAATCAAATTACAACATCAAGGTAATCCGCTATCGCAACATGCATAAGTCACCACAACTCAATCATAACGAATTAAGAAGATGTTGGAAGTTAATTTATGTGGCAAGCCTATCCCAATGCAATCACAACGTCAAGGCAACCCGCTATTACAACATGTATAAGTCACCACAACTCAATCACAACGAACTAAGAAGATGTTGGAAATTAGTGTATGTGGCAAGCATATCTAAATGCAATCACAACCTCAAGGCAACCCGCTCTCACAACATGCAGAAGTCACCACAACTCAATCACAACGAATTAAGAAGATGTTGGAAGTTAATTTATGTGGCAAGCCTATCCCAATGCAATCACAACGTCAAGGCAACCCACTGTCACAACATGCGTAAGTCACCGCAACTCAATCACAACGAATTAAGAAGGTGTTGAAAGTTAGTGTATGTGGCAACCCTATCCCAATGCAATCACAATCTCAAGGCAACCCACTATTACAACATGTATAAGTCACTACAACTCAATCACAACGAACTAAGAAGATGTTGGAAGTTAGTGTATGTGGCTAGCATATCTAAATCAAATTACAACATCATGGCGATCTGCAATCACAACATGTCTAAGTCATCACAACTCAATGACAATGAATTAACAAGGTGTTGGATGTTAGTGTATGTGGCAAGCGTATCCAAATCAAATTACAACATCATGGCAATCCTTTATCACAACATGCATAAGTCACCACAACTCAATGACATTGAATTAACAAGGTGTTGGAAGTTAGTGTATGTGGCAAGTCTATCTCAATACAATCACAACATCAAGGCAACCTGGTATCACAACATGCATAAGTCACCACAACAATGTATAAGTTATCACAACAATACAATCACAACCTCAAGGCAATCCACTATCACAACATGTATAAGTCACCACAACTCATTCACAATGAACTAAAAAGATGTTAAAAGTTAGTGTATGTGGCAAGCATATCTAAATCAAATTACAACATCAAGGCAACCCGCTATCACAACATGCATATGTCAATCATAATGCGATATACGATATCTAACACAACCATATCAGCTTATTCAAATATTGGACACAACCACTATGACAACCTAGAGACATATCATCACAACTCAAGATGAGATCTAGCACAACCTACAAGTATATCATCACAACTCAATGTTCGACATGCATATAATCTATCATAACCTCTATCACAACCTACAGTTACACCATCGCAACCTACATTTTGACATAGATCATAACTGAAAGAAAGATCATCACAACCTCTGTCACAACCTACAATTACACTATCACAACCTACATTTATACCATCACAACACAATATATAATATCTAACTAGCATCACAACCTATAAATATAGCATCACAACTCAATGTCCGACTCTACATATAATAAATCACAACATTAAAAGGGTTATCACAACCTATATTTACAATATCACAACATTAAAAGGGCTATCACCACAACATACGTAAAGACAATGTACAATGATCATCATAATATGGCATCACAACATTCCTATCAACACATACATACATATTCACAGCATGAACTGTAAGAAATAATCACATAACTACAATATAATTAGCTACAACTTATAATGGTGAACACAAGGCATAAGATATAACGTACCTATAAGACAGCTCCACAACCAAACAAATTGTATCGATCTTTCCTCTCTTCCCTATCCTCATCGGCATTACTAACATCATTCCAAAGTGCATTATAGACATCCCTAGCCCAGGAATATGCATCAAAGGTGGCAAGGTTGGACTCATCCCTCATTGTCCAAAACTTGCCGTCAACCACATCCCATGGCCTGGGTTGGAGGAACACAACAATGCAGTACAACAAGGTTAACCTTGCTTTATCATTTACCTTCAGCTTCTTGTTGTCAAACTTTTCCTTTATCATCTTTGTGGTAATCCTACTTACTCTGACCCCAATGAACATCCTCTCCTAGAAGGTGGGGGCCTTTGTGCGCTGCGATGATTTCCTTCAAACTACAAATTCATCGTGTAGTGGCAACTACATTATCATACTCACATCTATCGGCTTCACAGTGGCTGACCGCCTGCCAATTCTGAAAGTTAAGCCGCTTTCCCTCCTGACCAACATGTGGCCAATTAGACGATGACAAACCATTGTGTCTGGCATATCAAAGAAGACTTTGAAACAATTTTTCATTAGGTGCTTGTGCACCCCTCCCTTCAAATCTGGGATGAGGTTGAGCACTTTTGAAGTTGAGCATCTGCACTCAACTCTACCAATCTTCAAAATATAATGCAATGTAATATTAAGTACACATGAAGCACAACCAAATGCATTTAGGGAATAAACACAACTTCATTGCAACCATAACACAATCTCAACACAACCATCATATAATCGATGCATCCCAACCCTACAAAAGAACTATCACAACGTCACCAAAATCCATCTGAGCTGATGACCAACACGAGGCCCTCAACTTTCCCATCACAAGTTGTACACAACTGTTACACGTTTCCATCCCAATCGTAAATGCATTCATGAAAATAGTTGAACATACAGACACCTCGCAAGTTATCACAACCTATTAAACATCATAAAACAAATACATACAACCTAACACAACCATTACTCTTGTCCATCACAACCCTACAGAAGAACCATCACAACTTCACCGAATCCATCAAAGCTCATGACCAACACCCCCAACCATCAACTTTGCCCATCACAAGTTGTACACATCTGCTACACGTTTCCATCACAACCCATTAAGTAGTTGAACATGCAGACACCTCGCAAGCTATCATAACTTATTAAACATCATAAAACAAACACATGCAACCCAACACAACTATTACTCTTGTCCATCACAACCCATTAAGCAATATTATACAATACATGAAGCCCTCGACATGCATAAGCCAAGAGCAGGAAAAAACTAATTCATAAAGTAATCATGAAAGGAAGTAACTTTTACTATAAAAAAATGGAGGTTGTACTTACCTCTTCTTGGTGGGCGGAAGAGGTAAAAGCATCTGCCATGGAGAATGCCGCCACAAGGGGAGAGCTCCGCCACTAGGGAGATCGCGAGGGAAGAGCGCTGCCGGTAGGGGAGACCGCGAGGGACAGTGCCTAGGGGTGTAAATAGTGTCCGAATATCCATGTCCGGCCATTTTTTCTGTCCATACAGACACAAAATTTTGTCCGTCACAGACACGGACAGGTTTGATCGTCCGGCAGATGGGCAGACACGGCTGCGGATAGAGTGTGTCCACGTCCGTAGCCGTCTGTGTCCTTGACAAAATTTAAGGTTAAAATGTCTGTGTTTGTGTTGTCCGTGTCTGTCCGTATTCAAAACGGATACATGTGGACAAACACATAGGGATGTCCGCATGGACACGAACAGACGGACACCAAATTTTCAAGTAAACAGACGGCTACGGACATAGCTTGTCCACACCCGTGTCCATCCGTTTACACCCCTAACAGCACCGCCGCGAAGGGAGAGTGCAAGAGGACACTACCGCCGCGAAGGGAAGTTGCCTCCAGAGAGGGGTGAGTGCCGCTGTGAGACAGGAGCGCTGGGGAGAGTTGCATTGTGACAGGGGAGCGTTGCCGTCATTGTGTGAAGTCGCTGCCGTGAGATGGGAGCGCTGCCGCGACTTAGGGAGGGTCGCCGCGAGGAGGCGATAGAGTTGCAAGATGGTTGGGACGCGAAGTGGAAGCTGTAGTTTAGGGTTGTGATGGACAAACATAAGGTTGTGATGGAGAAACACAAGGTTGTGACTTTAAATACCCATGTGGACAGATTTTGATTTTTGAAATCGCGTGGGTCAAGACGTGGAAAAGACGTTAATGACGCCGTTTGGAAGGTAGTTACGTTGTTCCACACGGAGAAGGGCAATTTTGTCATTTTTAAAAATTTTGAGTGTGTGGGAGCTCGTGCGGGACTAAAGTGGATATGAAATTCTGGGTACTTTGTACCAAAGTGGATACAATATTTTTCCCTTTGTAGTATTTTGGTTAAAATGCACCTACTTGGACTAAAATGTATACCACCCTTTTTTGTTTATGTATAAGCAGTCTGGCCCGCTTGGCCCGTGCCGGCCAGTTTGTGGGTCAACCCACCCAGCTCCTGAATGACCCGATCGGGCCTTCAAATTGCTTCAGCCGACCGTTCCGTCCCAGAAAATGAACCGGGTCAGGTTCAACCGGCCGGGCCGAACCGGATTTTAAAACACTAGATCTGAACCAAATCAGACCGGCCTTAATATTTAAATCCAGTTCGGTCTAATATTAGTGATTCGGTTCGGGTTATATTAATTTCCAGTGACATGCTACCAATAGAACATTGACTTTATCCTCAAAGGGGAGGCAAAACTCATAGCTTTCCATTGTCATCAACCGCCCCGTCGTCTCCCCATTGGGCATTGGAATAGGCCGACCGTCGAAGAGGTATGAGGCAGGGTGGTGTTAGCCGTTCGAGGTAGACAAGGGTGGTGATAGCGGTCACGGGGAGGAAAATGTTGTAGCAGTGGTGGAGGGGCACCTCAGAGGAGGAAATCTAGGCGATGGTGGAACTAGTCGGGGAGGTGGTGCCCAAAAGAGAGGAGGGGAGATCTAGAGTAGAGTGCGATTACAAAGAGGGTGGAGGTGAGATCGCAAAGAGGGGAGGTGAGCCGTGGGAAGTGACGGGGGTGAGGTCTGAAGTGACGGGGGTCGGCAGAATGCAGCGAGGAGGGGACGGGTTCCATATGGAAGAGAAAGGAGCAGAGAGCGGCGGCTGGATGGATCGGGAGAGAGAGGGGGAAAAGGTAAATGATGTGTAATCTTGGCCGTTGAAAGGAAGGGTCCAGATTTTTTTTAAAAAAAATAATTAAATTTTCAAATTGTAAGGATTTCTCGACAGACATTTTAATCATGGATAAAAAACTGTGGATAATATACATATTATCTAACCACGGATAATAAACCATAGAGAATAGTTACTATTATTGACAGTTTTTTTCTGTCGTAAAAATCTGTCGCAAATGCTATACCTTTATCCACGGATTATTTTTTGTCGTAAGAAATTGTTCTTTTAACGACAGAAATAAAACCGTCTCTAAAGCCCTTTTTTGTTGTAGTGACCGTTGAAGACTTCCATCTTGATTGATTCTTATGAATGGCCAGCAAAAGATGTGTTTTCTGGGGTGTGTGATGAGACTTCCATCTTCATTGCTGGCATTTCAAGACTTGTGTCCGGATCTTGCACATGAAATAGGCAGAGAGGTGGTTCAACTTTTGCGTAGGGAAGTGGCCAAGGAAAGCCAAAGCAATCGACATATAAGCTTGAACGTGCATGTTGAAGTAGAGACTTCCTTGAAGAAGAGCTACAATTACTCCGAATTCAGCGTGCAAGTCGGCGATAGAGAAGTTGGATAATGGGAGATTTGTGGATGATGATTCATCTTTTGAATGGCCAGTTTGCCTCGACGAGTTTTACCGTGGGGAAGAATTCACAGCGATGCCTTCAGCCATTTGTTTCATACGGATTGCATCAATCCATGGCTTACGATGAAGAATTCGTGCCCAAAATGGCGCTCTGAAATCTAGAGTTTTTCATATGCAGGAATCTTGTAGTGGGCACTTATTTGATGGTTTTTTTTCCACTTCTTGGGTGTTTAAATATGTATGTCCGAATTCAGCCTTATTCATCTTTTGTAAACACTATATTGAAGGGATGCAATTGGATGTTAGCAATTTTTCCACATTCATAGATCTGTTTTTGTATTATTGTTAAAATAGAGCAGTGCATCACACAAGCACCTCAACTAGGGTTAGCTTGCTACCATAGAAATCTACTATCAATTTTGCAAGTTGAATCGTACTTTCTTGGATACATTTAATTATCATACTACCATAAAAAAGGGAAAAAATGTGACGATACATCTTTCAAATTTGGACTAATTAACCCATGTTTTTTAACTTAAATACCATCAATTACCCTTAATACTAATAACTACGCATACTCCTAATTAAATGGGGATCCTAATAAATACCATCAATTTCCCACGTTCTAATTACTACACAGACTCCTAATGAAATGGGGCTCCTAACTGTGCAGAACTTCTAATTTTTCTCAAGCGAACTCCTAAATTTTAGACGACTTCAAGATTTTCAAAATCTTCTTCCGTTTTTTCCCATATGAACAAAAAAAATCTTCCCGGATCACCTTCTTAATTGCATTCAGTAATGATCCTAGTATTTCACTCAAGTTCTCAATCAACGACGAGCAGCTTCAAAAAGAAACTAAGTTCCTAAGATCTCCCGCGGCTTGGCCAAATTTACTACCCACGGATCTGCATATAACACCATATCAAAAGTAAATAGCAATCTTTAACCAATCCCCAGGTGGTCTCCTAGGTGATACCGAATTTCCACAGGCAGAAGCTAAATTTCTCTCTCATGCTAAGCCAATGGAATAATCCGGATTTCCACAGGCAGCTTATGCTGAGCCAATGAAAGCTTCTCTCTACTGCCCTTCCAGGTGGTCAGCCAAACTAGAATATTTAAGAATCTTTGGATTCATTCTAATGTTGGCTGCATGACGATTTTAGAGTTCGACTACAGATATGCAAGGCAAAAGATAAGACCGAATTGTCAATGTTTTCTTCCACGGCTCAAATATGAGTTCTTTACATATGACCTGGCGCCAACTATTGCGTTCTCATATTACTCGGAATCATTTACTTTCTTCCATATGACCCAAAAAGTACCGAAATAGCCCTTAGGTTTAGGTATAAGCACCCACACTCTCTGTTTTTCCATATTACCCGGAATCTGAGCGGGTACCCGGAGAAACTCACGTTAGTCGGAGAAGAAAGCATTCCGTCCTGCATCTCCGCTCATATCATCGCCGGCGCTGGCGCCGTCGAACTCCGGAAAGGTCATCTTCGCGGTAAAAAACGGAAAAACGAGCGGGAAAGACCGGGTATTAGAAAACAACTTCAAAGGAGGCAGTGTAAATCAAAAAACCCGCAGGTGAAGTTCAAATACGACGATTTTTATCATAAAAGTTAGTTCCAGAGAAGAAAGTTGAAAACTTGGCAAGTTTTCAACTATTGTTACAATCGTGTCTTCGACAACACGACTGTAACAATAGTCGTGTTCATAGACGTTGTTTTTCACTCAGATACGGTTTTCAATATATCGTGTTTGACAATTTTTTAACTTATTTCGGTATTTTAATGGCAGGTACGGATGGAGAAGATAGTTGTTTCCTTACACTACGATGGAGTTTTTACAAATTCTGATAAGTACGTGGGTGGGAAACGGAAGCTCATGCCTATAGATACACGAGTAAAGTACCTAGAACTGTTGCAGCAAGTGGAAGAAAGATTACCGCTGAAGTCTACATCTGCTACATTAACTTTGTCATATCGTATTGACTCTGAATCCCCATACGTCCTTGAAGACGATAAAGACCTGGAGTCAATATTTATCGTTCACAAGAGCAAGCAAGGCACAAATGGACTACTCCGCCTGTACGTGGAGTGGACTTCTACAGGCAATAACATTGAGACTTCGACTCTCAATAAGGAAATGAATGCCAATGCAAATAAGGAGGAGGAGAGGCTACCAGAGGCAGAAGTGAGACCGGCCAGTAAGACACCGCCAGAGAGGCCGTCTAGCCCGGGAAATAAGACACCCGCATCAGCAGTCAAAGCAGGAAGAGATGAAGAATAATCATTTGAAGCTGCGAGGTAAGAATTCTAAGGCGCGGATACAGGCAAGTACACGACTAGAAATGTGGTCGTGTCATACCCCAGCTTGCTTGCCATCACAGCGTTCATGAATTGCGTGAATTTGTCAGCTATTTTTCTATGATGTGGGTATAACTGGGAACTGCCAGATAGTGGGTTGTAGAAGCGCCATACACAGTGCGGGAAGTGTATATAGACGAGGCAGAAGTGGGAGCCGGTGCGGATTGGAAAAAATGCTTAGAACATGTTCCTGTTCAAGCCGTCGAGCATCCTCACGAGCTTTCTTATCAATTTCGCATTATTTCCTCTTCTTTGTGCTCCTGCAAAATTGCAAGAGAGTCAGATAATGATGTTGGGAATGACAACTTATCACTACTTATGCAGGGAGCACTTATGTTGTCGAATATCTCTTTGAATGCGTGGCATCCAAAAAATGCCCACGGATACTTCATCCGGTCTCTCTCATTGCGCTGCCTCAATAGACTTAAAAACTCATCTATAACCTATAGAAAACAGCAACAGGAGTCAGAACAGTCGAAGTAAGGCAATATACCATTTCTAATTAAAAGTTGATTATTGTATATACGACTTTCATGATGCGTAAAGTCGTGTCTCTCAAAGACACGACTATGCGTAAAGTCGTGTCTTCGAATACACGACAAAATGTAAAGTCGCATATTTGAAAAAGTAAAAGAGGAAAACATATGAGGAGCATAGGTTTACTTACATTGGTATTTATTTCTGTTGTTTGTAGGAGGGATACGTAGTCGTCATCACATAGTGTTGGAATGGGATAAGCCTTCCTCGAATTGGTGATCCATCCATCTATTGCCACTCTATCCCGCTCTAACAATACCCCCATGTCGAAGCATAACTCCAAACCGGCATAGTTTTCGGAAAGTGCAATTATAGACTTACACTTTTGAGGGGTTCGGAGGACATCGACGTCAACAGGCTGGGATGCGGTTAAGCCTGTGGCCTCCTGCACCTCCTCCTCCTTCGCCTCTTCGTCGTCCTTGTCCAGTACATCCTCCTTCGCCTCCTCCGACTCCTCCTTCTTCACCTCCTCCTCCTTCACATCCTCCTTCACCTCCTCCTTGACGGTTTGGATATCCGACTGCTGTAAGGAAGAGATGACCTCATCAATGATAGAGGTCACTTGTCGATCGGATATGGTTTCTTCGGAGTAGGCTTTCGGCTGACGGGACCTATTCCTTCTTTCCTGCTCCTTCGCCATTCTCCGGATATGGTCATGTTCCCTAATCCTCTGCAATTCCCTCGCGGAGACAATCCTCATTCTCTTCCTTACGACTAGACGAGGGGGGAATTGGTCCCGTCCGTACGTCGGCCGGGACTCGACTTCTGCACGCTCCATATGTTTGTTGAATTCTGGTTAGAGCTTCTTCAAAAATAACTTAGTGGAGGATCTCTTTGTAGCCCGTTAAATTTTGTCTTCCTCATCTACGCGTTTGATGGGAGCTAAAATGACATTTTACTTATTCGTGTCAGTAGCAGCACGATAAATAACATAGTCGTGTTGCATGAAACACGATAAACTACATAGTCGTGTAGCATAAAACACGAAAAATGTAATAGTCGTGTACCATGTGGCACGAAAAAATAAATAATCGTCTACAACTTACCTTTACCCCATTTCAATGAATCGAGATGTGACTTCCTTGCCAGCTCCTTTGTCCGTATACCCATCAGAGTTTTCTTCATATGCTCCTTGTCATGGGGCCGCTTCTTTGGCTCCATGTGATGCACCGATGACTTTTTTGGCTCCATGTGGGGCCGCTTCTTTGGCTCTTTCGTCGGCTCTTCAGTCTTCTCCTGCTTGGGATGCTCAAGGATCTGACCCTCTAACAGCATTGACGCTAAGGCGGCAGATGCCTTCATAGAGTGGAGAACCTCTCGAAGAGGTCCGACACTCCTTCCTATCTCATACGAAGACAGAGCTATCTCAATTAGTGACTATATGCCCTGAAGGGCACCCTCCAATCGCCCCATTGCAGTTGCAGTGGACTGGGCAGCCGTCCTCGAGGAAGGGGGTGCAGGTTGGTTGGGAATCCTCTTCATTTCCGGCCTCTCTGACCTCTGCCGTCGCGGAGGAGGGGCCACTGAGGTTGACGAAGCAAAGAGAGATGCCTCTCCGGCCATGGGGCTGATTACATCGACGACTTCGTCCCATACTTCGAGATTGTGGAACACTCCCGTCCAATAGTCGGTCATATGGTACTTCTTCTGTGCACCCTTCTTCACCTCTGTAATGAGGGCCCCACTTCCTGGCCACCTTTTGGCCCGTGGACTGGTAGGGCGCACGACAGAATGGAAGATTGTCGTGTGCTCGAAAAACCAAATCTGCATAGAAAACAGATGAAAACATTATTAAAAGGTGCGGTTACATGCACGACGTGTACTAAATGTAGCGTCTTGCCCTTGATATTGAAGACCTTCGCCAACTCATCCCAGTACCTGACCAAATGGTCTAGGAGGTTCCGAGAAACAACTACGTCCTCACCTTCAAAAATGACAGCGAAACCAGCTTCTTTGATCAGTTGGGCACATCTTTGGTGACGCTGTAGGAGGATCGCACACTTTTTCATCGCTCCCGGTTGACAAAACGTCCAAAGCGCCGATCGCGCATTGTATGTTCTCTTTACTGGTCGGTCCATCGGAGCCTTCCTCTTCCTGCCCCTCTGATTTCGCTATCGACACAAAATCCTGATCCTCCTCCTCTTCCGATAGTATTTCCTCCATAGACTCATCTCTTTTTTTATCCATCTACAAGGAGAGAGGTAGAGTGGTCAGTAGAAAAGTCGTGTCGATGAAACACGAAAATATAAAAGTCGTGTCATCGCATACATGACTAAATAGACAGTCGTGTCTTCTACAGACACGACTTTATAGTTCATAGTAAAAATTTAAAATCCAAATGTCAGACCTTATGAAACTAAAATCAGTAAGGATTATTGTAACTTACCGCAGTTTAGTCGTGTGTATGTGTATTTCCTCGCAGGCGCCTTTCACACTCTTCCTCGCCGTCAACCGAAGCTCAATCGGTCAATCTGCCGGTTGCATGCAGGGGGAGGGAGCCACGGGTGAAACTCAGAAGGTTGAAGTTTCGAAATACCGACTTATAAGCTTCAGATCGCCGCCTTTGTGCACTCTCCGTCAGTCGTGTCGTCGAAATCCAGTAGAGGGAAGCTCCAAATCGAGATGGGGGACGTGAATAGGCTCGTCAAAAGCCGCAGGGGTCGCCGGTTGAATCGCCGCTCGAACTCGCCGGTCACCGATGGAGTCGCCGATGGAAATCGCCAGAGAACCCTTGTATTTTTTCGTGTTGTACACAACACGTGTCTTTGCACAGTAATAGAACGAAAAAACAGACGAAGGGCATTTTTGGTACTTCAAATCCAAATTTCAGGCCATATGAGATTTTACAAAAAAACCAGGTAATATGGGAATATGAAAGTTAGCACCAGGTAATATGGAAAAAACTCCTCATATATGGATAAACAAGGTCCAAGGGCATTGGCGTTGATTGTTGAACGACACAACCAAGTAATTATTCCTTGAACCACTTCTTCCTTCTCTCTTTTTTTTTTCGTAATCAAAATTTTTTTATAAGCACTGCCCAGAAAAGGCAAACAAGATATGGCCTTTCCTAAAACCGCAGGCAAACAAAAGAATGAAAGCATGCTCATCCTAAGAGGTCAATAACAAAATATCGAAAAAAAAATACTAAGTAAAATATCAGAAATCTTTTCTTTTACCCCCTTCTTATTCTTCTTCTTCTTCCTAGATTTTGAGGTTCTCTTTTTTACATTTGGAATGTGGTGTAGAGCACATGGAGGAGGAATCAATATCATCGTTGCTATACTTCCATTCTTGTCGGACATATGAATGAGAAGGCTGGTCCATCCTCGAATTAGACGGACTAGATTAAATCATCGGGTTTGGCCTAGTTAGGTCCTCATCTAATTTTATTTCATCCAAGCCATGGAAAAACCTAGTTTGGTTTTCCATTTGTTCCAAAATCTATTTGAACGTCTGGAACCTGCTTGGTAGACGGAAACACTTTTAATCCTTGTCATTGGATTTGCTTGATCATGAGGACAATGCTCGACCTGATTTAGTGGCGTAAGTTGCAGAGATTGGTTCTCAATAAAGCAAAGCATAGGGAAGGGGATTGTCACATGAGATGGAGCTGACAAAGCACCCTGATTTTGTGAATGTGAGATTTAGGCTTAAATAGATGCAACTTGACACAGTAGAGAAACAATTCCAGGATGCTGATTTTGTGGAGAATCTGGCTCAACCTGATTATGGGGAATACCTTCGTGATTTGTGGCATGCACATGGACGCCCAGGGGACCCACATGGATGAGAGAGGCTGGTTGGTTCGAGGGTGATGACATGGTCATCTCTCTCCTTCAATTCGAAGCTTCATCCACGGCTGTCTAACTCCTGCAACATGGTTAGGTGCCATTCTTCATGACTCTTGCATGAGCTAACGACATGATCGAAGGATGCATGATCATTTCAAATGTAATACTCTCGCAAGTATACAAAGCTATGTGAATAGGCAAATATAAAGGGTTGTCGTACTTTAGGGATGGATAGATTATTCTACAAATGTCAAGAGAAAAAATTGTTGTTTTTAATCAAATCTAAGAAAAGTAAGTAGTTAATTCTAATAATCTAAAATGAGTTTACTAATGTAGAGAAATTCTAACGCACCGAATCCACCACTAATTAAACCAATTCTATCATCTCTCCTGTAAAATTCATAGTTAATGCAATTAACGTATTCCTCTCGGACATACGCTAATTACCATATTCCTCTCGAACATACGTTAACAAAATAAACTAATTATGCAAACTCCTCTCGGACGTAGGTACTTAAGACAATTAAAGCAATTAAGCAGCTCAGGCCGCCACTACATTTGACCTCGTCGAGCGTCATCTCCACAACGCTCGAGCTGTTTGGAACAGAACATCCGAGCTTTGGCTCGGGGTTTCTTATTTATTTTTCTTTTCTTTCCTTTCGACCGAACCGACCCAACCAAACCAGTTATGTGCGGTTCGGATTTCTTTTTTTCCTTGGATTAAAAACTGTTGAAACAATTTCATCCGTCGGATTTAATCTAAACGGCTCCTCACTAAAAATCAAAACCCATTGTCTTCTTCTTGGACGTAAATCAGCGGCTTAAATCTTCTCTGCACACGATTTCAATGTTTTAAAATAGATTGACTCATTAAAATCCGCCAATGCCTCCTTAATAGTTGAATGATCAATGTCTTCATCTCTTTACATATAAATCCAATTGAAGCACGATAAATTTATGAACTGCAACTTGAGCTCTTTGAAACCTACTCAAGCAATCAAACTAAATTTAGATGCACATTAAATATTATTCCATTCAACACATTGAATGCATGTAAACGAATCAATTAAGCACACAATTTCTTATTAAATAAAGTAAAGTCCAAATTGAAAATGATTCTAACCTTCCAAATCCCGCACGCCTCTGTTCCAAATCAAACACGTCTCTCTCAGTCAATTCCTCTGTTGTTGCTCCTCTCGGTCGAATTCTCGCCCATGGTAGCTGAGCTTGATCCTTCGTCACAGCGCCATCGTCTCACCGACCTCTCGAGCACAGCTCAGGCCGCCACTGCAGTCGACCTCGCCGAGTGTCATCTCCACAGCACTCGAGCAGAGCTCAAGTGCTCTGTTTGGAACAGAACACTCGAGCTTCAGCTCGGGTTTTCTTATTTTTTTTCTTTTTTTCTCTTTTGACCGAACCGACCCGACCAAACTAGTTCGGTCCGGTTCCGATTTCTTTTTTTTCTTTTCCTTGGATTAAAACCCGTTGAAGCAACTTCATCTGCCAAATCTAATCAACGACTTAGATCTTCTTTGCATGTGATTTCAATGTTTTAAAATAAATTGGCTCTTTAAAACTCGCCAATGCCTCCTTAACCGTTGGATGATCAATGTCTTGATTTCTTTGTATATAAATCCAATTGAAGCACGATAAATCCATGATCTGCAACTCGAGCTCTTTGAAACCTACTCAAGCAATCAAACTAAATTTTGATGCAAATTAAATATTATTCCATTCAACACATTGAGTGCGTGTAAACTAATTAATTAATCATATTTTTTTATTAAATAAAGTAAAATATTAATTATTGAACTAATTAACTCTAATAACTCATAACTATTCTTAATTATCATGAAATGACACTAATAAATTAGGAATTAGAGGCATATAAATGTGTGTATTTATGTGTATGTCAATGCACATTTGGTGCATGCAGGTAGCTTCCACTCGTATTCCACCTCCTCGAAGAACGACAAGCCATCTTCACATTCCACATTAATGATACTTGGGTATTTGAAATCAACTAAGATCTCCACTCGAGCCCGTCCATTAGCAAGATGAGATCTATTCTACATCGATAAATCACAGTGCAAAGGGATCCCTAGGTTGGTAATAACCAAACTAAGAGACTTCTTAGAAAAATATTAAACTGTATGATAGGAAATCTTACCCAAACCAGCATTGACTTGATAATCTCTCGACTTTAGTTGATTAATTTTTTTTATAATGAAGGGGCCGTTTGGGGCGTGATTATTGCAAAAATATCCAGACTGGATATTGGATATATACTGTAGCATCCATGTGGATATTGGATATATACAGGTGGTGTTTCAGCTAGATATATAAAATATCCAGATGCTATAGTGTAGCAAAACATCCCATCCGGATGTTTTGCTTTTAATCACGCCCCAAACGGCCCCTAAGAAGTTTTATTAGCATTGCCTAAAAAAGGCAAACAAGATATAGCAAGATGAGGCTAGTCTTTTCAAATCACCGAGCGAACACAAGAAAAAAAAAAGAAACTATCCTCTCAGGAGGAAAACAATTATAAGATAACAAATACAAAAAGTAAAAAATACTTTATAAAATCCGGCATGTGTGACGGACACTGCCATGCTATATTTTGCAGATTGTAGGGAGTCTCGCCTATAAAGAGGGTGGTAGCTAGTCACTGCCACATTAGCCTAACTTTCTGTGATTGTAGGGAGTCTCGCACATTATTTCCAGATTGAAAGTAGTTTCGGCCATAACTTATGGCTGTGGCTGGCCAGTGCCACAACAGTCATTATCTTTCTCAAAAGTCGTAAAATGCTGTGAATGCCGTACCAACGTTAAAATAGAACAAGGATTTGGTTGCTCATTATTGGATGAACGTGAAGTATGGTTTAAAACTAGACTCAAGGCAGACATGCTGGTTCTTTGCACATCCGAAATCATGCACCAATGCAATTGCAGCCCTGCCCGACAACTACAGAATACTAGATGAACAGGTTTTCTAGGGTGATCACAACAAAAGACCCATCATGAATTTTTATTAAAATGTGACAGAAAACCAAATAAAAGTGGTCAGGGTTTTCTGGAAATTTGGGCAACAAAAGACTAAGAAAATACACATGCACGTAACTGCACTAAACGAGTCACAATAATATTTGCAAGAATTTTTTGTCCTCTCACTTACATCTTTCCGGATATCCTCCACTTGATAGGCGCCGTCGCACAAGCTTGTGAATGTGTAGCTAGCAGCATGCGCAGTCGTTCCTGGTGATCATCGCCCCATGGAAAGTGGAGGACATCATGAAGGATAACTCCAGGAGGACCAAAATTTCTTCCACAATCACTAAGCTTTGTGGCCATGGTTCGCCGTCACACCGGTATCTTTGCGAGATCTAGGCGAGATCTTGGTCTCAGAGCCTCTACAAATATTCAAGATCGTCTAAAAAATATTTTACCTGCTCTTGCCGAGATCGCTGAGATCATGCGAGATAGCCGAGAACTGGCTAGTATGTACCGCCTGATCGAGCCAGACCGAATCTAGTTTGCCACTTCTAATTCTGGGCCTTCCATATCAAGACCTGACCAAACCCCAACCACTTTCCAAATTGAGTCCGAGATCGAACCAGCCTCCCTTGAATCATGTTTCTACAGTTCGAACCAGCCAGGTCGAACTACTGTTCATTTTCTTCTTTGTTCAACGTTCTGTTGAGCCCGGGTAGCTCGGGTTTCTCCTTTTTTATTCCAGATAATTAAAAACCTGTCTTAGAACCCTCATTTGTCAGATACGAAACGTATTACTCTTCACATTAAACTCACAACATGTGATCTTTTCTAATTGCTGATCAACTGCTCCGATGAGTTCTGACTTTGATCTTCCGCTTTAATGTTTTGACTGAAGCCTTTGAAAACCTTGATGACCCGGTGGACAGCCGCGTCTTTACTGACGCCAGGTTCTGTAGCGCCGACGTCGAACTGGCCATCCTCCGTTCCGCCGGCATACCACCTTCATCTCCGCCACCATCTTCGCCACCATCGCCTTTATTTCAGCCACCGCCTCCTCCACTGATCCCTTTCTGCCGCTGCCATTATCTCCATTAGTTATGTATAAAAGAACATAATTGTGATTATGTATTTAGATGACCAAGAATGTTTTACATGATCTCTTAGAGATCTCCGGGTTCTCGTCTCTTTGGCCGATGGAGACGAGGCCGAAATCCGAGATGGCGAATCATGTTTATGGCTGGTCACACAGAGATTGGGAGAAATTTCTTCCACAATCATTCAAAGCAGCGAAAGCTCCCCCACACAGGTGGATGGAAAACTATTTGCATATATTGGGAGAAAGGAAGTAAATAAGGCTCACATAAAGGCTTCAACCTAAGTTTAGTTTCCAATTTCAAGGGCACTTTGATGGTCCGCGGACTTGGGGCTCTAAGCAGAGTCCAAAGAATTGTGCTTGGTTTCCTTACTAGCCATTCGTTCCTTCAGCAAGTAAACATACTTTAGATGTTTCATGACTTCCATAGTTTCAATCTCTTGAGGTACAGCACAATCTGCATGAAAGGGATCCCAAACAATGGAGCAAGAACAGTCCCAATCCTCAGTTTGGACCTCGAAAAGTGGTGCCCTACGCCATTTTCCACACATGAAACCATTAGCCCCATCTTTTTTAACTTGCCTACATTGGAGCCAATTACTAGTAGAGTTTGGCATTGACGACTGGTTTAGCTTCTGATCATGGAAGCTAGAACACTCTATGGGCTCCAGTTCTGTAGGCTGATCAAAATAAGAATCATCAGCAACAGAAATATGATCACACCACTCAGGAACTTGTGCTTGGAAGGCACTACCAATGCGTATTCCAGAGTTGTATGGCAGCATGCCATCCAACATGAGTGATATTGGGTTAGACCCATTCCTTAACCTTCTTCCGAATTCTGATAAAGTACTGCTACCTTTAGAAGTCCTTCCGCTCCTAGTAACTCCATAATTTGCTTTTCTCTTCTTATTCACACAAGTTTTGCAATACCACTCATCATATTGCACATTTTCTGCTCTTTGGTCACAGCAACTTGGATGAAAAGCTTCTTCACAGCGGTCACAGATTAGCATGTTTGAAGGATTTTCTAGATGGCCACAGGACTTACATGTTTCATAATGACAACATCTATTGCCTTTTACGCTCAGGACATGGTCCACAAAAGAGCGAAAGAAAAGTTCTGGGTGACACATTTCCCTTGAAGTTGGGTGCCGGCGCAGATATGAAGAAGGCTAGTATATGGTCAAATAAGTGTTCACAACTTAATTATAACTATTAACAAAGTTAGTTCTTAGTTTCCTCTTTGGATTTTGACAAACAGGAGATTTTTATCCACTTCTTGACCGATGCCTAGAAGTAAATCAGATGAACAAGCAGTAAGTAACGGTGCTGCGGAACTAAAACAAAAGATATTATTTGGAATCATCATTTTTTCACTCTCTCCCATAATTTCATAATTTGGCTCACATAATTTCTAATTTTTAGAGTCCATTAAACATGTGACGCCATTCACGCAGCTTACATTAGCAAAGTCATCTCGAGCTATCAGATTTCGACAAATTAGTAAGCCAGTGAGGGAATCACGCCTTCAAAGATCTAACGGCTCGAGATTACTCAGGCTCATGCAAGCCGCTTAAGACTAGTCTCATTTAAACTTTTCCCTAATTTATATCTCTATAATCCACATGGATTTCTCTTTTTCAAATACATCAACAAATCTATAGCCCCATCTTTGAAAAATTTTGCTTCCCATATATGTAGGAAAAATATAAAAGATGAGTACCGTCCTACCCCCTATTTTAGAGCATCTCCAACCAGTATCATTTGACCACATTAGCTCCAATGGCTAGATTTGTAGTCAAATCTTGAGAACTCACATATAAAGAGTTTTTTTGGTATTTAAAAAAAAAAAGAAATATTGAAAAAGAATAAATTTTGACAACTTGGTTGGAGAGAGTTCTCAAAGCTAGAGTACTCAAATTACCACACCAGCATGTGGAAATTTGTAATTCGTTGGAGATGCACTCTAGCACAAAATACAACTCCCACCTTATATTAAGGCCGTTCAAAACTGTAGCATGCCGAAAGAAGGAAAAAGATAGGCAGAGAGGAAAAAGATGGAGGATAACGTGACAAGCGGTGAGCACCCCCAATATAGGAAGGGGGTGGTATTTCAAGTGTACATCTCCGATCCAACGTACCCTTTTATGCTTCAATTTTTTGTTTTTTGACTAACAAACAAATACTCATAATTTCCCCATTTTCCCTCCACTAAAAAAAAATTAAATCATTCTTCTTCTTCTTGGTATTTAGATTCCTCATATAGAGTGCTAGCCAACTATTTTGTTTGCAGAGCCATCATCAACCGCGACAATAAAAAAGGAAGGTTGCGGTTGAGGCCCAGGCGAGGGTGACTTAACCCATACTTTGAACACCATAACGACTTCATTGTAGCACCATAAGGAGGGAGGAAGAGGGAAAAACAACCCCCTCGCGGTGCTACAATGGTGAACGCCCTGAAAACACGAAGTTTTCATGGCATTTGAGGCCCGGGTTAACCTTGGGCATTCGAGACTTGACTTTGACGTCTGTTTAGATTGCCAGCTCTAGAGATGGTGCAAGTGAGCCAAAACAGCCGGCCAGCGCTCAGCACTCAGCACTCTATATTAGGACTCGTAGAATATAATACTACCGAGCATCATGTAAAAAAGGTAAGCCAAATTTTCATCAACTTTGATGTAGGTTGAAAAAGAAGAAAAAGAATTACATACAAAAGAAGAAAAAGAATTACATACCTTGAAACTTCCCTAAAAAATATCAAGTTAACAAGACTCAATGGCGCTTGGAGTCGTGTCTGAGTCTTGAGTTTTCGAAGATTATTCAACGCTCTATATCAAAACTCTTAGAATATGAAGCTACATATCAAAGAAAAAAGTTTAATAAATTTTTCACCAACTATGATGTAGGTTGAAGAAGAAGAATATGAATAAGAAAAAAATTAATATACCTTTGAAACTTCCCTCAAAAGTAAAAGCCACCAAAAGCACAAAGAAATATGAAAGCAGGGAACCCTAAAATTGACTCCTTGGTTCCAACAACAAAAACCAATGAGGCTATTTATAGGCCTCTAACCCTGATCTTTTGTTCGAGGAGTGCCCTAATCCTAGTCAAAGTGCCTAATCTTTTTGTGAGGAGTCTCTTAATCCTAATCAAAGAGTACTATTTAAGACACACATCCCATCCCATGGTAAGTTGAAATCCGAGTCCCAGTAGGAATAAACTTTTTTTGAGGAATCTGTTGCGGCCACCACTAATATGCTACCACGTTAGCTCCCGACGAGAAAAAAACCCACTAAACCAACCCATTAACGATCTTTTCCGGTTCAGGGGGCTAAAACCCGACCTCCTTCAAAGCTGTGATTTTTCTTGTTCCTTTTGATGAGTCCTCTGAGGTTTTCACTCCAGATCTCCCCTTGCTCGATTGCTCGTATCTTCTCATTTACGCCATTATTTGATCTTCCTTCGATGCAGCTTTTCCGTTTCCAGGCTTTTTTGTCAAGACTTTTTCGTTGGCCTGCAGGTTTTTCTTCTTCTTTTACATTAGCAGGGGGCTTGGGCTGGAGCTGGAAAGGTAATGATCGACTGACCTTGTCAGCATCAATTCATTTGCCATGTCGGGTCCGCTCAATCGGTTCGCCAGGCCTTGTGAGTTCAAGTCTTTTGTCCTCTTCTTTACTATGGAACTGTAACGTGTCTTTACGAACTATGATTGAAGTTGCGTTCTTTGACTGAGCTGTGCTGGTTTTGGAATTCATTGGATTATGAAGGTGGTTCCTTTGCCCCTTCTTTCTTCCCCTTTCAGTATAATCGGGTCAAAGTATTAGTGCTTATACTCCTTGATGTTTTAGTTTCTCATAAAGCAGTTGGATTTGACCGGTGTGCCTATATGCAAATCTTTGTTTGAAGAATTTCAAAGTCCTGGAAGTCATCCTCCATTCATCACCAGTGTTAACTGTGTCTCATGATGATGATCCATAAATATAATTGTAGAAGGGTTCCTCTTGAATGTTGATTGAATATATTCTTGATAAATTTTAGGGGCCGTTTGGGGCGTGATTAAAAGCAAAACACCCAGATGGGATGTTTTGCTACACTGTAGCATCTGGATATTTTATATATCCAGCTGAAACACCTCATGGATGTAAAAATCCACATGGATGCTACAGTATATATCCAATATCTAGTCTGAATATTTTTGCAATAATAATGCCCCAAACGGCCCCTTAATACAACTTAGCAATGCAACTTGATAACTCTCAATAGTAATAATGTGCGCTCGGTCAAAGACGGACACAATTTCCGCACCGTCAATTCTGTACAATCAACGACGGCTGGTGAAACTTCTGGTGAGATTTGGGCTTGAATAGATGCAACTTGACACAGTGGAGAAACAATTCCAGGATGCTGATTTTGTGGAGAATCTGGCTCAACCTGATTATGGGGAATACCTTCATGACTTGTGGCATGCACATGGACGCCCAGGGGACCCACATGGATGAGAGAGGCTGGTTGGTTCGAGGGTGATGGCGTGGTCATCTCTCCTCCAATTCGAAGCTTCATCCACCGCTGTCGAAATCCTGCAACATGGTTGGGTGCCATTCTTCACGACTCTTGCATGATTCTTCACAAAATTCTACTCGTCGCAAGGGCCTGCAAAAGTAGGTAACTGGGTATTTAACTACCCAATTGGATGCAATAGCCAATAGCAGAAGCATATTGGCACGATGCATCGATAACCATTATACGCTGTATTCTACGCGCGCATGATCTCGTGTGGATCGGTGGTCCCTATGGATATTTGCGCCTAATGCCAAGAGCCACCCCGGCACCCCCCCACATACCACGTGGTCATTCATGAGGTTAATACCTCAACAAATTACTCTGGTGCACGTGCCTCTTCAGAGGCCTGACATCCTCCTACCAAATACTCACAAGAATTTGCTTAATGGTTCCTGGTGTTTGAAAACCATGGTATTCAAGTTTCACTCATAGACTAAGGGCCTGTTTGGCAACCCAATGGAAAATCTCCTTTGGCAATTTTTGTAATTCTAAAAAAAAGACGGGCAATTAATAAAAAAAATACGATTTGATGATTGAAACTGTATTTTTTCTTATTAAATGTCTCTATTTTTTATATTTATTTATAATCCATCGAGCCCTAAATTCTTCCCTAAAAGCTAATTCTTCTCATTCAAACACTCATATTCTTCTTCCAGTTTCTTCACTAAAATCTAGATTTTTCACTCCTAAAATCTCTAACCAAAAATACCCTAAGAGTGCATTTGGATAGACAATCTTATCATTGGATTGTCCAAAATTTGATAGTTCAACAATACATGTCCCATTTGGCTACAAAAAGACAATCCTATTAGATTATGGACAATCCGATCAATCTTAACAATCACAATAAGAGGTTGGATCTCATACTCTTTAATCGAATTTGGTGTTTTTTATTTGAGCTAAAAGCTCAAAATTCGCCATTAATGGCAAATTTCAAGCAAAGAAAAAGAAGAAAAAGATGAAGAAAAAGAGAAAATAGGAAGCTGGTGCCACACCCGTGGCCCACCAGACAGTGGCGAGTCCTTTGCCAAGAGCCCGGGCAGCATTAGCGGCTAGTGGACCTGTCCACAACACGATCCATCTCCTTCCCCAGATCTGCCTAGACCAGAGGGAAGGCAAAGGAGAGGATGGCGGAGCTCGAAGGCATCGGCGAAGCCGCCATTGCCCTGAAAAGAGCTGTTGTCTATCCAAACACCTATGTCCATGATCAACCATCATGGTTAGAGGCGATCCCGTGGTCTAATTGTCATTCCATCCAAGGGCATCTAATTTCCATAAGACTCCATAGGTCTACATAACGGTCCATATCCCATCTCATGAACCAATTAAGGTTCTAGATTCCTAGGTCCAACATATAACATAACTCAAACCTATTAGATTATATCATGGCATTTGGTACATTATCCTCCACCACCTAATTCATACTGGTTGAATGCTTATTAAGGGGTCCAACTAGGTGCCACAACTTTACAATAATTTAATTATATATGTCTCTACAACACACCTTCGATGTATCATTTTCTATGGGCATAGCCACAATAGGGCAAACTGTCTATAAGGGTGCAAATGGACGGACACGGACGCAGACAAGGTAAGTCCGTAGCCATTTACTCACTCTAAAAGTAGGTGTCCGTGACGGACACGGACACCTACTTGAGTTCTCGGAGACTAGAAAATATCCGGCCATTGAAGTTTTTCAGTTGAAGCTGTTCAAAGAAGATAACTTGGACTATGACCCTTAGGGGAAGGCTCTCATTCTGAGCCGCATGGGTGAGTACAAGCTTCTAATGACAGCTTCCGACAGTTCATTAGCCAACAGAGCTGCTCCCTTTCAAAGTCTAAAAGCCAGGGATGTTCCTGAAAAACAAAATCAAACTCCTCACACTTCGCTGAAAACAAGAAAACAGAAATTTTTGATGCAAGAGACAACAGAGCAAGATAGGTAGAGATCACCCGAACTAGGGCTTGGAATTGGGTCGGGTCGGGTCGACCATTACCCTACCTAAATAGGGTCGGGTACCCGACCCTATTCATGAGTAGGGTTGAGAATGGCCGACCCTAACCCTACTTGGCTCGGGTCAGGTCGGGTAATGACCCGACCCTACTTTTTTGCTTTCTCCACTTCAAACCTTCCTGCAAAATCCAAAAAATGGAAAAGGAGAAACATTTCTAGTCAGAAACCCAGTAAAACCCACAAAAAAATCAACAAAAATGATTCAATTATGCCCAAAAAAGGGACCAAAATTCAATTTGAAATTCAAAAAATTCTAGTCATTAAACTCCAAATTAATTAAGTCTTATAAAGACATTCACTGCACCATTAGCCTTTTCTAGGCAATCATGAAACTAGAATTGTATGAATATCTCTGAAAACACAACAATATAAGAACATCCCAAAATCTTCCTTTTCCTGTATATCATAATTCAAAAAAATAGACAATGAAATATTTTTAGAAGAAAACCAGTAAGACCCACAAGCCCAATTCTACAAAATCCCAAAACAAGCATAAGAATTTCAAAAAATGAATAACACAATAGAAAAGATTGGAAATTTAGACCCAGAAAAGCAAAAAAACCAAAGACGTCAACAAGAAGAAGGAGAAGAAAGAAGAGGAAGAGAGAGTACCAGAAATGGAGTCCGGCTGGGCAGTCAAGGCCTTGTGCATCTCAACAAGTTGCTCGCAAATGGTAGCAAAAATCGAAATCTGCTTGTGGAGGACCTCCATCTGCTCGTCTGTCACCACCTTAACGTACAACACACTCTCTTCCCCCATTCTCCTCATTTGCTCCTTGTCCTCCTCCTCTACCTCAAGTGCATCTCTCATAACACTCCCTACCCCCCAAGCTCCTTCATTTCCACTCCAAGCCTTCCAAGTTCCAAGCGACTCCATGGGGGCTCTCTGCTTGACTGGTTTTGAAGTGTGGAGTGGTCTGGGGGAGATGGAGGGGGAAGAAGGGAGGGGCAGGTGTCTTGTCTGGAATCCGGAGACGTTGGCCAGAGAAATCGCCGGCAGGAGGGAGTTGGAGGAGGGAAGAAGAGATGTCGGATACGCCTTGACGGCCAACAGGGCTTTTAGTCTTTAGGGTTTTTTGAAATGGGTCGGGTTGGGTATAACCCGGGGGTAGTTACCCGACCCGACCCGCGTTTTGAACAGGTAACAATATTGAACCCGCAACCCGAACCTATTTTGCAATAGACGTCGGGTCGGGTTTGCGGGTTGGGTATAAAATTCCCAGCCCTAACCCGAACGATGGGACATAGAAAGAAAGGGAAGGGCTACAGTCTGTACCTTTAAATAAACATCAATTGCACGATAAAGCCCATCGTCCAATGGCCTAGCATACTCCGGCACTGCTGCAGCTAATGACTGGAATTTGGACGGCTTCAAGTTGCTATCATACGCTACCTCAGCCAGGTAACTGTCAATGAGGTTGGAATCTATCCTATGGCTTCCCAATCAAAAGAAAACTTTCTAAATAAAAACACGAGCTTTCATTTTCTTCTTTTGCTCCCGATCTTCTGTTGGTTTGCCACCTCCACATTGTGACTGCCGTGCTGTTCTGCCGTGACCTCACCATCGATTGCCATGAAGCTCAGTCCGTTGTCGCCTCTTCTATCGCCTCGCCGTCGCTCGAGCAAAGCCTGGGCTCTGCTCTCTTCTGTTTAGATTGGAACACCCGATTGGGAGAGAAAGTGGAAGATGAGGCTCCGGCTCAGAGAAGCTCCTAGCCGGCAACCAATGGCGACCACCAAGAGGCTCCCAACCGTCAGCCGCTGCCAACAGTGAATCCATGAAGAAGTGAAACTGTGAAGTGTGAAACCCTCGCACCTTGATTTTTTAGTTTTATATTACACGGACAAAGTCTATTCGCAGCCACAGTCGTTTAGATGACAGACATAGAAAATTGTCCGTAGCCGCGTCAGCATTCGTAACGGATAGTTTTTTATATTCGTTTGGGCTATAAAACAGACATGAACACGGCCATCCGGACGCCGTTTACCGTCCTAACTGTCTACCACATGCGGTTCATGTCAAATACATGTCGAACATTATATAATTCGACACCTCTCTAGGGGCTCCATAAACAAGTTGATAAATGGCATCCCAAGACCTAATAGAATCGTCTATCAAATGCATATATGAAGATCCATACTTCAATCATAATAGCCATTTATCTCCTTGCATGATCCACCATTAATCATGTCAATCCATATAAACATAATAAATACTCAATATCCGTACCATATCAATCCTTAATAGGCATGATAATCTGTGAATTCCTACACAATGCCCCAATAGACCTAATCAAATCTAACAATTCACTCGCCAAACTTGACCTTTGGGGGTTGGGACTTAACATCTCCCCACAAATCCCAAATGAATATAATCCAAAACAAGCATGCATTCAATAACATACATACAGACATACATTAATATCATTCCAAAACATGGTGGATCAGGCCAATAACAAGATCGCGCCGAAAGAATATAGATCAAACACTAACTCTATTCAGTTGAAGAAACCTCCCAAAATTCTAAGCTTTGGCTCTTCTCCTTCCAAGCCCTAGTTTCTAGCCTTGCAGCCATCTTTAGGTCTAAAAAATGTGCACTAAACCTAATTCAATGCCTTTCTATACATTAGGAGAAATAGGAAAACGTGTGGCCAAGTTTCCCAGAACTACCTGCTACCCTTCAACATCGGTTTGACACCCGGTTGCACATGTCGAGTGGGTGTCAAAGTGGACAATTTTGTATTATTGCCCTATTTTTTCTTTCAAGGCAACAACTTGGGCTCTAGACTCGAAATTTTGCGTTCTGAATACCGTTGTGACCGCCTTTCCGAGCACCATTAAATCCTATAAACCTCAACTATATAGACATGTCAATCCTTAATAGGCATGATCCCTAAATTCCTACACAATGTCCCGATAGACCTAATCAAATCTAACAATTCACTAGCCAAACTTGACCTTTGGGGGTTGGGACTTAACATTTCCCCACAAATACCAAATGAATATAATCCAAAACAAGCATGCATAAACATAATCTTCAATTCCATACATACAGACATACATTAATCTCATTCCAAAACATGGTGGATCAGGCCAATAACAAGATTGCGCCAAAAGAATATAGGTCAAGCACTCTACCTCTATTCAGTTGAAGAAACCTCCCAAAAGTCTAAGCTTCGGCTCTTCTCCTTCCAAGCCCTAGTTTCTAGCCTTGCAGCCATCTTTAGGTCTAAAAAATGTGCACTAAACCTAATTCAATGCATTTCTATACATTAGGAGAAATAGGAAAACGTGTCGCCAAGTTTCCCAAAACTACCTGATACCCTTCAACATCTGTTTGACACCCGGTTGAACATGTCAAGTGGGTGTCAACGTGGACAATTTTGTATTATTGCCCTATTTTTCCTTTCAAGGCAATAACTTGGGCTCTAGAACTTGTAATTTTGCGTTCTGAATACCGTTTGGCTGCCTTTCCGAGCACCATTAAATCCTATAAACCTCAACTATATAGTCCATGGTAGGACGGTAGTCTTGTGGGATTGTTGCTCAAAAAGGACTTTACCGGAGTTAGCTCCTCAAAAAGGGTGACTAGGAGAAATTCCCTTAATTCATACCTAAGAGTCATAGCCATATAATGTCTACTAATGAGTGTGATTTTTGAAGGGCAGTTGGATCAGCCACGTTGATACTTATTTATGCATTCATGTTTGTCATCCCTTCTTGTGGTTATTGCATCCTACTAGTATTCGGATATACTCAGCTTCCTTCTATTACAAGTTTATTTAAGGAGTAGCAAGTCTCAGCAACTTAGCAAGAAGCCAAAGGTATGGGCATTTAGCACTTTGTCCAATCCTAAAGAGTAGGATGAATTCTTTTATTTCAGTTTTCTTATTTATATTAAACAACGTAGGCATGTGATTGACAGTTGACAATTTATAACAATAGGAGGAATGTAACATGGAATAATTAAATGGGGGAACCTTTGTTTGAACTATTATTTGAATGAATACTTGAGTCAATCAGACTGAAATAATGCTATGTCCGAAAATGGCCGAGGTTTTCACCTCTAAGTTATTGTAGATGTGACTTTGGACCCATTTGCTTTTGTTTTTTAATGATGTCTTGATTTATCAAAATCGAAGAATTCTTCTGGATATACACCGAGTAAAATGGTTTTATAAAATCCGGCATGTGTGACGGGCACTGCCATGCTGTATTTTGCAGATTGTAGGGAGTCTCGCTTATAAAGAGGGTGGTAGCTAGTCACTGCCACATTAGCCTAAAACTTTCTGTTGCTGGCCGCACATTATTTCCAGATTGAAAGTAGCTTCGGCCATAACTTTGGCAGTGGCTGGCCACTGCCACAACACTTTCTAATTGCAGGGAGTCATGGAGTCTTAATAGAGACAAAACATAGTCATTTTCTTTCTCAAAACTCGTAAAATGCTTTGAATGCCGTATCAACGTTAAAATAGAACATGGTTTTGGCTGCTCATGATCGGATGAACGTTAAGTATGGTTTAAAACTAGACTCAAGGCATGACATGCTGGTTCTTTGCACATCCGAAATCATGCACCATTGGAATTGCAGCCCTGCCCGATAACTACATTATACTAGATGAACAGTTGTTCTAGGGTGATCACAACAAAAGACCGATCATGAATTTTTATTAAAATGTGACAAAAAACCAACTAAAAGTGGTCAGGGTTTTCTGGAAATTTGGGCAACAGAAGACTAAGGAAATACACAAGCATGTAACTGCACTAAATGAGTCACAATAATGTTTGCAAGAATTTTTGTCCTCCCACTTACATCTTTCCGGATATGCTCCACTTAACAGGCGCTGTCGCACAAGCTTGCGCACAGGGACGGATCCACGTTAGAGATGACCCCATTGGGTTTGAGATTTTTCCATTACCACCATTAAAAATTCTATTGGGTTGGGCAAGGAAAAAAAGTGGGCTTACCAAGTGACCCCATTGGAAAAATTCATTGACCCAGAGTTAGGTCAGGATTTGAGATTTTTTTTTACATTCTTGACAGGTTTCTTGCTAATTGCAATCCAAGCGAAGGTGAAGACTCTCCAACCAGCATTCTGCATAACATTTAATCCAACAGCCAATTGCCCCTATGCAAGTGGTCAGAAGGTTGTCGTCCTCTTCTCCGGCCTCTGTTTGGACAGTAAAATGAATGGGCGGACACGGATATCCGAACACCTTTTACAACTTATGAACCCATTGACAAAAATTCCTGCGTCTGCCCCTGCTTGCGCATGTGTAGCTAGCATCATGCACAGTTACCGTTGTTCCAGGTGATCACCGCCTCTTAGAAAATGGAGGACCAAAATTTCTTCCACAATCACTTAGCTTTGTGGCCATGGTTCACCGTCTCGCTGGGATCTCTGCGAGTTCTAGGCAAGATCTCGGACTTAGAGCCTCTACAAAGATTCAAGATCATGTAAAAGACATTTTACCTGGTCTCATTGAGATCTCGCCGAGATTGTGGTAGATAGTCGAGAACGGGCTAGTATAGTATGTACTGCCTGAACACCTTCCAGATTGAGCCAGACCAAATCTGGTTTGCCGCTTCTAATCCATATCAAGACCTATCCAAACCCCAACCACCTTCCAAATTGAGTCCGAGATTGAACCAGCCTCCCTCGAATCATGTTTTTGCAATCCGAACCAACTAGGTCGAACTACTGGTCATTTTCTTCTTCATTCAATGTTCTGTTCAGCCCGAGCAGCTCAGGTTTCACTTTTTTTTTTATTCCAACTAATTAAAAACCTGTTTTAGAACCCTCATCAATCAGATATGAAACATATTTTTCTTCACATTAAACTCACGACTTGTGGTCTTTTCTAATTGCTGATCAACGGCTCCGTTGAGTTCTGACTTTGATCTTCCGCTTTAATGTCTTGAATGAAGCCTTTGAAATCCTTGATGACTCGGTGGTAAGCCGCATCTTCACTATCGCCAGGTTCCATAGCGCCTACGTTGAGCTAGCCATCCTCCACCCTGCCGGCATACCACCTTCATCTCCTCCAGCGATCCCATTCCCCTGCTACCATTGTCTCCATTAGTTATATATAAAAAAACATAATTGTGATTATGTATTTAGATGACCGAGAACGTTTTACATGATCTCTCAAAAATCTCCAAGTTCTCATCTCTTTGGCCGATGGAGACGAGACTGAAATCTGAGACGGCGAACTATGTTTGCGGCCGGCCACATAGAGATTGAGGGAAATTTCTTCCATAATCATTCAAAGCATCAAAAGCTCCCCACACAGGTGGATCGCAAACTATTTGCATATATTGGAAGAAAGGAAGTGATAAGGCTCACATAAAGGCTTCAACCTAAGTTTAGTTTCCAATTTCAAAGGGACTTAGATGGTCCACGGACTTGGGGCTCCATATGTGATGCAAACTAAGCAGAGTCCAAAGAATTGTGCTTGGTTTTCTTACTAGCCATTCGTTCCTTCAGCAAGTAAACATACTTTAGATGTTTCATGACTTCCATAGTTTCAATCTCTTGAGGTACAGCACAATCTGCATGAAAGGGATCCCAAACAATGGAGCAAGAACAGTCCCAATCCTCAGTTTGGACCTCGAAAAGTGGTGCCCTACGCCATTTTCCACACATGAAACCATTAGCCCCATCTTTTTTAACTTGCCTACATTGGAGCCAATTACTAGTAGAGTTTGGCATTGATGAATGGTTTAGCTTCTGATCATGGAAGCTAGAACACTCTATAGGCTCCGATTCTGTAAGCTGATCAAAATAAGAATCATCAGCAACAGAAACATGACCACACCACTCAGGAACTTGTGCTTGGAAGGCACTACCAATGCGTATTCCAGAGTTGTATGGCAGCATGCCATCCAACATGAGTGATATTGGGTTAGACCCATTCCTAAACCTTCTTCCGAATTCTGATAAAGTACTGCTACCTTTAGAAGTCCTTCCCCTCCTAGTAACTCCATAGTTTGCTTTTCTCTTCTTATTCACACAAGTTTTGCAATACCACTCATCATATTGCACATTTTCTGCTCTTTGGTCACAGCAACTTGGATGAAAAGCTTCTTCACAGCGGTCACAGATTAGCATGTTTGAAGGATTTTCTAGATGGCCACAGGACTTACATGTTTCATAATGACAACTTCTATTTCCTTTTATGCTCAGGACATGGTCGACAAAAGAGCGAAAGAAAAGTTCTGGGTGACACATTTCCCTTGCAGTTGGGTGCCGGCGCAGATATGAAGAGTGCTAGTATATAGTCAAATAAGTGTTCACGACTTAATTATAACTATTAACAAAGTTAGTTCTTCGTTTCCTCTTTGGATTTTGACAAACAGGAGATTTTTATCCTCGTGTTGACCGATGCCTAGAAGCAAATCAGGTGAACAAGCAGTAAGTAACGTGCTGCGGAACTAAAACAAAAGATATTATTTTATAGGTAACATTTGTGCACCCTCACAAGCTATAGGCAAAGTAGATTCAATTCTGAGGGAGAGATCCAACCATTACAGCTGAGGTTGGAATGGCATAATGGTCCTTTTTTGGAATCATCATTTTTTCACTATCTCCCATAATTTCATACTTAGGCTCACATAATTTCTAATTTTTAGAGTCCAGTTAACATGTGACACCTCTTATGCAGCTCACATTAGCCCGAGTCATCTCGAGCTATCAGATTTCAACAAATCAGTAGGCCGGTGAGTGAATCATGCCGTCAAAGATCTAACGACTCAAGATTACTCAGACTCATGCAAGCCGTGTAAGACTAGTCTCATTTAAACTTTTCCCTAATTTATATCTCTACAATCCACATCGATTTATCTTTATCAAATACAGCAACAAATCTATAGGCCCATCCTAAAAAAAATTTGCTTCTCGTACATGTAGGAAAAATATAAAAGATGAGTACTGTCCTACCCTTTAGAGCATCTCCAACCAACCAAGTACCGTCCATCAGCATGTGGGTGGTCAAGTCAAAATTTGTACTTCGTTGGAGATGCACTCAGGCACAAAATACTAACTCCCACCTTATATTAAGGCCGTTCAAAACTGTAGAGTGCTAGCCAACTATTTGTTTGCAGAGCCATCATTAGCCGCGACAAGAATACTATATCAGGACTCATGGAATATAATACTACCGAGCATCGTGTAAAAAAAGTAAGCCAAAGTTTCATCAACTTTGATGTAGGTTGAAAAAGAATTACATACCTTGAAACTTCCCTAAAAAATATAAGTTAACTCGACTCAATGGTGTTTGGAGTCGTGTCTGACTCTTGAGTTTTTGAACATTGTTCAGCGCTCTATATCAAAACTCTTAGAATATGATGCTGCATATCAAGGAAAAAAGTTTAATAAATTTTTCACCAACAATGATGTAGGTTGAAGAAGAAAAATAAGAAGAAGAAAAAAATTAATATACCTTTGAAACTTCCCTCAAAAGTAAAAGCCACCAAAAGCACAAAGAAATATGAAAGCAGGGAACCCTAAAATTGACTCCTTGGTTCCAACAAGAAAAACCAATGAGGCTATTTATAGGCCTCTAACCCTGATCTTTTGTTCGAGGAGTGCCCTAATCCTAGTCAAAGTGCCTAATCTTTTTGTGAGGAGTCTCTTAATCCTAATCAAAGAGTCCTATTTAAGACACACATCCCATCCCATGGTAAGTTGAAATCCGAGTCCCAGTAGGAATAAACTTTTAAATTCCCCGCTTCCGAACCTGAGCGGCCTCCACTAAAATGCTGCCACGTTAGATCCCGACGAGAAAAACCCAAACCCCACCCGTTAACGATCGTTTCCGGTTCAGGGGGTTAAAACCCGAGCTCCTTCTTCAAAGGTGTGTTCCTTTTGATGACTCCTCTGAGGGTGTCTGGCTTCAGAGATGCTCCTAGCTTTGCAAGGAATCAATCAAGAATCCGAGTGCCGATCCCCTTCCTCTCAGCTCCGATTGCTCGTATCTTCTGATGTACTCCATTATTTGATCTTCCTTCGATGCAGCCTTTCCGTTTCCGGGCATTTTTGTCAACTCTTTGTCGTTGGCCTGCAGGTTTTTCTTCTTCTTCTTTTACATTAGCAGGGGGCTGGGGCTGGAGCTGGAAAGGTGATGATCGACTGACCTTGTCAGCGTCAATTCATTTGCCATGTCGGGTCCGCTCGATCGGTTCGCCAGACCTTGTGAGTCCAAGTCTTCTGTCCTCTTCTTTACTATAGAACTGTAACGTGTCTTTACGAACTGTGACTGAAGTTGCGTTCTTTGACTGAGTTGTGCTGGTTTTGAAATTCATTGGTTTTGGAATTCTTTGCCCATTCTTTCTTCCCCTTTCATTATAATCGGCTCAAAGTATTAGTGCTTATACTCCTTGATGTTTTAGTTTCTCATAAAGCAGTTGGATTTCACTGGAAATGTCCGGTGTTGTCTGCCTAATATGCAAGCCTTTGTTTGAAGAATTTCAAAGTCCTGGAAGTCATCCTCCATTCATCACCAGTGTTAGCTGTGTCTCATGATGATGATCCATAAAGATAATTGTGGAAGGGTTCCTCTTGAATGTTGATTGAATATATTCTTGGTAAATTTTAATACAACTTAGCAATGCAACTTGATAACCCTCATAGTAGATAGAGTGCAACTTACAATTATATTGCATCTAAATTGATTTTATCAAATTCACACATGGAGTTGATAAGTGATTGTTTACAGTTCTGCTGATACTGGCATATGATGGATAGAACCATTTAGAGATAAGAAACAGATTATCGAATAAGATTCTAATTCCGGGACCAGTCAGGTTCTCTAGCTCCCTGGCCAGTCATCGCAGATCACAAAGCAAAATTGTAAGCTATTCTATTCCTGCTGCTCCATTTGGATTATTTTTCTTCTGTCTGCAGCGTAAGTGTTCGTTCAATTTGGTCTAGTTGTGACTTAAATACTTGGATTTTATCTAAATTTAAGTATTCAATATCTGTTTTAGCAATTTCTTAATGGTAATTGCAGCCTACTTTTTTGGGGGGGTATGAGGGAGGGTAAGTAGGTCACAGAAAAAAGGGTTGGGAAGCAAGGGCCAAAGATGGTGCTGGCACAAGAGAGCCCCGCCCCAATGTCTAATAAAATTATTTTGTTGAGCATGTTTCTTTGTTGTTTTGGATCTTATTGTTTATATCTAGATATACTCAACCATCCTAGTGGTGCAGGTTCACCGAAGAAGTAGTAGTTGAGAGGCTACGGGGATAGACTCGTTTAGGACTATGATAGCAATGTTGAAGCTCAACATTTTTTGGCTTATGACTCTGCAATTTGGTGTAGCCATCGTGTGCGAGGTAATGTTTATAACGTAAATGATGTAAATATGTACTTAGGAGGGTCCTTGGTGTTGGAAAAACTACACATTTTCCCACTTCTGAAGAACCAACTCCAACTCCAATGGATGCAGATCATGGAAATGTGCAAGAGCAAAATGTAGATGGAGTAAATGCAGCTGATGAAGTTGGTAATGAGGCTGATTAGGACACTAAAGTCTAAAGTTTGACGTGTGGAAAAGTTTTAAGAAAATAGTTGTTTTTGGAGTGAAACAAAACAAGTGTATTCATTGTGGGAAGTTATATAAGGTATCTAAATCAGCACCTACAACAACCTTGAAGAGGCATTTAGAAAAATACTCAAAAAAATTTAGGCCAAAAGGACAATAAGAGTTGTAGTTTGTGAAGGATGTAACTGAAGAGGGTGAAGATAAGGTGACTGGTTACAAATATGATAGTGAGAAGGTGAAAACATTATTGGCAAAGCTTATAATCATGGATGAAAGACCTTTTCGATTAGTAGAGAGCAAATTATTTAATTTGTTTTGCGAACATTTACAGCCATGACATGAAAAATTTTCTCGCCATACAATCAAGAGGGAGTGCATGAGATATTACAAGGAAGAGAAGGACAAGTTAAAACAAAAGTTAACATACATCAATAATATTTGCCTCATAAGTGATTGTTGGACATCAAGAGCAACTAAGCAATACATGTCCCTTACAATGCACTATGTGGATGCTAATTGGAAGCTTCAAAATAGGATCATAAATTTTATGAATTTTCTTCCTCCACATGATGCGTTCAATATGGCGAAGTTGTTGGCTAAACTTCTGGTGGAATGGGGTATAGAGCAAAAAGTTTTGACAATAACTTTGGACAATACCACAGTGAATGATAGCGTGGCTAAGATTGTCAAGGATCGGCTCCCATCTAATTTAATATTTTATATTATGGACAAAATATTCCATGTTAGGTGTTGTGCTCACATTTTGAACTTGATAGTGCAAGATGGATTGAAGTACATCAAAGATGTAATTGGCAAAGTAAGGGAGTCAATCAAGTACATCAAGTGCTCTGTGGGAAGAAAAACTTATTTTGAAACCTCACTTTCGCACATCAAGATATTTAATAAGAAAAGTTTGCAACTAGATGTGACTACACGTTGGAATTCAACATACTTAATGTTGAAAGCGGCAAGAGAGGTAAAGCTTTCATTTGTGTCCTATGGAGAGATTGATGAAATCTACAAGTGGTGCCCTTCCAACGAGGAGTGGAAAAAATACGAAGAGATTAAGGGTGTCTTGGAAGACTTCTATAAAGCCACCGAACTTTTCTCTGGGAGCAACTATCTTACTGCAAATTTGTTTCTACCTGTGGCCTCTAGAATCAAGGAAAAATTAGATGCAACCTCTCATGGAGGTTTTAGACATGTGGCAACATGGTTGGAGGCAATGATTGCAAAGTTTGATAAATATTGGTTTGAGTGCAACATGGTTTTAGCCATAGCATGTGTCCTAGACCCTAGGTACAAAATGCATATGGTTAGGTTTGCATTTAAAAATATTTACGAGAGTCCAAGTTAGATAATACTTCTTCTAGTCATTCTTCCCCACAAAGGATGGATTATGATGATGCATTTAGTAAGTTTGTGGAAGAAGAGGGGGAAACAACAACAAAGAGATCTGATCTTGAATCATACTTGGAAGAGCAAATTCTAAAATTTCTTCCAAATGGGCCACCATTTGAAGTTCTAGAATTTTGGAAAATTGCCTTTGAATTATGCCACATTATCGGTCATGGCCCGAGATATCCTTGCAATTCCATTATCAACTGTGGCATCTGAATTTGCGTTTAGTACTGGTGGTAGATTTGTAAGTGACTACCATGCAAGTTTAGCTTTTGAGACCGTTGAGGCTTTAGTGTGTACACAAGATTGGTTGCGCCCCTTATATGAAGATGAAGGGCTTGAAGATGACAAGGAAGAAGACTGATGGTAAGAAATTATTTCTTCAAGTTTCTTCAATTAAAACATCTAACAATCATAACTTTTAACTTTTGGTATAAATGTACAAAGCAAAAAACCAATTTGGTTAAAAATTAAGATTGCTAAATATTTTAATTGAAGAAACTTGAAGAAGTAATTTCTTACCATCAATCCATCTTGCACTATCAAGTTCAAAATATGAGCCACAACACTTAACATGGAATATTTTGTCCCTAATATGAAATATTGAATTAGATAGGAGCCGATCCTTGATAATTTTAGCCATGTTATCATTCACTGTAGCATTGTCTAAAGTTATTGTCAAAACTTTTCCTTCTATACCCTATTCCTCTAGAAATTTAGCCAACAACTTCGCCATATTGAACGCATTACGTGGAGGAAAATTCTTAAAGTTTATGATCCTCTTTTGAAACTTCTAATCAGCATCAACATAGTGCGCTGTAAGCGACATATATTGCTTAGTTGCTCTTGATGTCCAACAATCACTTATGAGGCAAATGCTCTCGATGTATGTTAACTTTTGTTTTAGCTTGTCCTTCTTTTCCTTGTACAAGCTCATGCACTCCCTCTTGATTGTATTGCGAGAAAATTTTTCATGTCGGGGTTGCAAATTTTTGCAAAACAAATTAAATAATTTGCTCTCCACGGATCGGAAAGTTTTTTCATCCATGATTACAAGCTTTTCCAATTGTGTTTTCACCTTCTCTCTATCATATTTGTAACCAGCCACCTTATCTTCACCCTCTTTTGTTACATCCTTCACAAATTACAACTCTTGTTGTCCTTTTAACCTAAATTTTTTTAACCATTTCTCTGCATGCCTCTTCAAGATTGTTGGAGCCGCTGATTTGGATGCCTTATATAGCTTCCCACAATGAATACACTTGTTTTGTTTCACTCTAAGAACAACTACTTTCTTAAAACTTTTCCACGCGTCAGACTTTAGACTTTTAGTGTCCTCATCAGTCTCATTCCCAACTTCATTAGCTGCATTTTGCTCTTGTACATTTCCATGATATGCATCCGTTGGAGTTGGTTATTCAGGAGTAGTAGGTGTAGCATTAGAAGAACCTGACCTCGAAGCCATTAGCCATGGTATGAAAACTACAATGAATCACATGAAGTCACAACATGAGCAACCAAAATTATTTCCAAAGAAACTCAATTTATTCACAAAGATGAATGCCTTATACATAATGTCAAATAAGACACATAAAAAAACAAAACTGACTAATCTAATTTATCATTAATTAGAGATTGACATTTAAAAGTCTAGGTAAGAACATAATTAAAATGTCTAGGTAAGAACTTACAAAGTAAAGCAAGGTATTTATTAAAGATAGACATTTAACAGATTATCAAACCCCATGAAATCCCAAATAGGCAACTGGAATAGAATAAAATTCATAGAAAACAAAATCCAATCCAGCCCAGCTAAATAGATAGATATTATTAACCATTTTGCCTCATCCACTAATCTTTTTTCCTCCAATTTAGTATTTACTATGAGAAAGTAAAAAATGAAATAGAACAACAAATGGTCCCTTCATCCAAGAACAATGTAGTCTAGCATGTTTACAAATCGACTAATGTCTAAGAATAAAAATCTTGAAAAAATATAACAAAAGCCAACTTGATCCCCTACTAGCAAAATCCAACTTAGGGAAGAAGAAGTCAGTTTATTTTACAAAAGCTTTAGTGAGAGCTGGTACACATGGAAAGACAGGAAGCAGAAAAATGGGTCCCTAATCAATCACACATGCAACTTCATCTGGATTAGCAGAAAAATGGGTTCTTAATCAATCACACATAACCGGAATTTCAACTTTCATAACATAGTAGACCGGCAACTATTCGCTGGAGAGAAAAAACACATTTTAGAAGCTGTGATTGAGAGAAATCCTTGTGAACAGAGGACGAGCAGGCTGGACGGCAAAAGGAGAATGGAAATCACGCTGGTGAAGAGGACGAGCAGGCCTCGTCGCCGTCGGAGAGGAGGACGACTAGACGAGGGGCTGAGAGGTACTTTGGTTTGTCTTAGGGTTTTGAACTAGTTCATTGCAACATCAGCCCACCATCCATCTCCAATGTGACGATTGTCATTGATTTGAAATCAGCCATGGGTCATTGCATAGCAAAAGGCTTATGGGCCTTTTTTTCTTCTGATACAACGCTTATGGGCCTTCCTTCTTCACACGGACACTTGAGTCAGTCTCGAGTTTATTCGCGAGTCGAACTTCGAGTTAATGTGAACCGAGTTTTCTCGAGCCGAGCCGAGCCAAATCGAATTAGAGGGTAGCTCGAGGATTGCTTCAAAAAATGTCGATCTCGTGTCGAGCTGGGCATGAGTCGAGCCAAATTTTGAGCCGAATCGAGTCGAGTCGAAAAAATTCGCAAGCTAACTCGACTTGTGAACACCCTTATCACCACCCCCAAGTCGCCCGACTAATATGTCTATGAGAAGTTGCATGAAAAGATGCCCCGGAATCAACCACCCAATTAGTTGCACTTATTGACCTCAAATAACTTTCATCACAAATAGACTATAATAAGATCTTTACCTTTCCCCATAGCATTGCTTCTTGAACTTGTTTTCCTTGTTCAGTCGGTGAACCTTCATTTTATTCATTTAAGAACTTCTTATACTCCTTCAAAATGCCCAAGTTCACCACAATGAAAACATTTCATCCCCTTTCGAGATTTTGACCTCTTGCGATCTTACCATTCTTTCTGCCTCTACTCTTTGACCTTCCTCCTCTTTGTTCAGAAACAAAGGCTTTAGATGAAGACTTTAATCTCTTAACGTCTCCATTCAACAAGCTACGTGTAACTTGACTCATAGATAGCACTCTATTTAGTGCCAAGTTGCTAAGAGACACCACAAGAGTCTTTAAACTCTTCGGTAAGGAACTAAGCAACAATAAGGTTTGTAACTCGTCATCTAAACTCATCTTTATAGTTGCTAATTGCTTCACAATATTTTGCACCTCAATAAAATACTCTGCTACAAAACAACTTTCCTTAAACTTCAAGTTCGCTCATGGTCTTTTTTTTTTTCAATACTCTGCTACATAGTATTTTAGAAACTCTGCTACAGATCAAGAAGGTTTCGTTTCCCGTGGTATTTTTTTCATACAACTCGCGTAGTTTATCTTAAAGAGCTTTTGCATCAACCTCATTAGACATATGGTGGAATATAACATCATCCAACCATTGTCTATTGCATGCCATGACTTTTTTATTCTCTTTCTTCCAATCATCTCTTTTGTCTTCACCGGCTTCACTCCCAAAACCAAGTATTTATTGACCACATTAGCTCCAACAGCTAGATTTGACTACCCAAAGAGTGGGTAGTCAACTCTTGAGAACTCACGAAAAAGAATAAAATTTGACCACTTGGTTGGAGAGAGTTCTCAAAGCTGGAGTACTCAAACTACCACATCAGCATGTGGGTACTCAAGTCTTGAGTACTTCGTTAGAGATGCATTTAGGTACAAAATACAGCTCCCACATTATATTGAGGTTGTTCAAAGCTGTAGCATACCAAAAGAAGGAAAAAGAGAGGCAGAGAAGAAAAAGATTAATGATAGTGTGCCAAGCGGTGAACACCCCCAATATAGGAAGGGGGTGATATTTTAGCAACTTCGATTTCTTTTTTGTTCTTTTCTTCTTTTTCGATTCAGGTCGAAAATAGAAGAGTTGAGTAAATCTAAAATTCAAAGGAGGTTCATGGCCATCCCGAATTGGATCCCAAATTGACTGGTTAGTGTGAGCTTATCCATGCGGTTATGCACTCTTCAAATAGGAATCCATTTTCTGAAAGATCTTGGCTTTTGTTCTTTGGTGGGTCATCCGAGATCCTTTCAATGGAATTTCTATCTATACCGGAACTATAATATCAGATCGGGGAGGAAGATCAGAATTAGAGATTGATAGAAGAGCAAAGATATGGGTTCTGAGGCCATGAAGTTTTTTCATTCAATGTGAATTGCACCTTACAATTGTTTTCCTGACCTAATCACTTATAACACGCTCCTCAATGGATTCTGAAAGAGGGGACTGCTTACTGATGCATGAGAATTACTTATTGACATAAAAGGTAGAGGTCTCTCGCCCAACCGGAACACTTACAATACACTGATTTCTGGATACTGTCGTATGGGATGGTTAAAGGAGCCTGCGAAGGCAGTTGAATTAATGACGTGGAACAATATTTTGCCTGATATATGGACTTATAATATGTTGATTGATGGTTTTTGCAAGGAGGGCCTGTTTGATGAGGCTTTTTGTATGAAAGATGATGTGCTGAGGCTTAAGGTTTGTCCTGTTGTAGTCACCTATAATACGCTGAACAACGGATGCTTTAAGCATAACAAGGCTTTGGATGCATATAAAATCTTAGATGAAATGAAAGATGGTGAAAAGTTTATGTGAAGAAGGCAAGATGGAAGATGCAAATAGATATCTGGACAAGATGTTGAAAGATGGACTTTCTTCGGATTTTGTTACATATAATACTTTGATTTCTGGCCATCATAAAGTAGGGGCAATGGCTGAGGCATATAGGCTGATGAAGGAGATGCTTGGACGGAGGTTAAAGATGGATGCAGTCACATTTAACTCATTTTTGCATTGTCTTTGTCTGCAAAAGAATATCAAAGATGCACATCAGTTATTAAGATGTGCTAAAAAGCATGGGTACACTTCAGATGAGGTTAGTTGTGGCACAGTAATAAGGGGCTACTTTAAAAATAAGAATGTGGATGCAGCTTTGGAGCTTTGGGATGAAATGCTACAGGACATAGTTCCAAGTATTGTTACATACAATATACTAATTGCTGGTCTATGTTCCACCCATAAGAGGAAGGAAGCAGTGGAGAAGTTAAATGAACTTGTGGGGAGGAGGATGTTGCCTGATGAGACCACATATAATACTCTGATTAATGGTTTTTGTAGGGAAGGAGATTTGGAGTAAGCTTCTCAGTTTCACAATAAAGAGATAAAGGACTCCTTTAAACCTGATGTTGTAACATGCAATATCTTGATTTGCGGACTTTGTCATGGTAATATGGTCAATAAGGCACTTAAGCTCTTCTATGAACGGCTTGCAAAAGGGGAAATTGTTGATTCAATCACTTATAATACTCTAATAGCAGGTGTGTGCAGGGAGAAGAAGATTGAGGCGGCAATGGAACATAAATCTGTGATGGATGGGAAATATTGGGACCGGATAAGTTCACTTATGGCATTTTGTTTTGTCCCTTAGTGAAGCTGGTAGAAAAGAAGAGGCAGAGAAACTGATGGTTGAAAGTGGCAAGATCCTCAACTCTTTGACATCGATGACAACGGAAACGTTTATAATGAAAAAATATTATTGGATAAAGATCAAGCTGATCTTGTTTGCAAACCACAAGGAGAGATAGAGGGTGATCAATTGGGTCTCCCTGAAAATCCCGTTGTGCTTTTCTGAATCAAATTCAGGATTTTATGCAAAAAGAACTGAAGATTTATGTGAAGATTGAAAATTTGCAGAAGCCAAAAATGTATATGATGAAATTACACAGAAAGGCATTCATGTAAATAGCTCTACATATATCACTTTAATGGATGGCCTTTTTAAGAGGAGAAGAAGATTGAAGGCACTGTTGTATATAATTTTCTTCTCAACTTAGTTGTATTTATGTACCCAAGGGTGTTGGGGAGAGAGGGGAGGGGGTGCAACCAGATGGGGTTTGAAGAGGACTGTGCTAGATGGTGGGCCTCAAAGTTAGGTTCGCTCCAATGTGCAGAACTCTATTGGAGGGTGCAAATTCCATTGAGATGGGACAGTATCACAAGGCAGGTGCTGGGGTTTATACATAAAAATGGGGCCAGTCTCGTAAATGTAATATCTTGTGGTGTTGGCCTACGCCAAGTCTCTGCACCAACTGGAGCAGTTTATCCTTGGAAAAAATTGCAATTCTGAAGGCTTTAACCTTATTTTCTTGGGTAGTCCAGACTCCAGAGCAATTACTTCGTACGAGCTTTATAATTCTGTATACATGCTTATTTCATTTGGGCTGTACGAACAGGTAAACTAACATAAACCAGATCAATCTATTCACTGTTTTGTTTGAGTGTAAGGAAGGATTTTTAGAACGGCTCCAATGATTGTCGATTGATCAATGATGTTGTTTATTCTGAGAGAGAAGACAGGCTGATTTGTGTGCTTCAGCTTCCCTTATGTGCAAACCACGAAAGACTTATGGGCTATGCTCATACTTCCCCTGATTACATCGTCCTGTTTGACCGGTACACTTTATGTATTTGCAGTTTTATTAATTTCAATTGCAGCTCCATGGACTATTAATCTGCATTGTCACTTTTGCAAGTTAACTATTTTCTCCTTAAAGGTCAAGCTGTTTGGGAAATAAGTAATGATTATAAATATGCATCTTGACATGATGCACAGCGCCGGATTTAAACTGACAGCATGCATTTGGAGACCTGCCTGCCTCCTGCTCTTGGTGCACACTGCATGCATGCAAAACTAATTATACAGAGTAATTTATAATGCTCCCTTGCATGTGGAGGACGTAGGCCATATTCAAGGCATACAGAATGGATCTTTTTTTTCTTCATGGGTTTGAACCAAGGATCTCTTGCTCTGATAGCATGCTAAATAGTCACTTCACTTGAAAGCTTCAGCTCTTAGGGAAGGCTCTAATTATTTATATTAGCAACTCTAGCACATTCGACATTAATAAGTTATTAGATAATTTTCTTAACATGAGTTATTTGATGTTTGTGACCAGAGAACTGCATACAGTTAATAAAGGTGAGAGAGACTGATTCCATTTAGCAATAATAAAAAAAGAGAGTCCGATTCCCCTCTGAAAAGGTATGGGGATGCTGATGAAAAAACGGTTATTATGTTCCTGATGGTAACATGTGTGCAATGCAGTATGGACCCATCTGCTGAGTTTCTTCTTTGATCAGAAATGTGCAAGCTTGTGGCCTAAATAGAAACAGTTAATATTTGCTGTCTTAAAAGTAATTTCTTCTTGTAGGGCAGCCTCAGGTTCTCATTGTGGATGTAGCTGCGTGGAAAAGAAAAAAGCTGTTTGGGAGTGGATGACCTACTCGCTGCTTCACTCTTTAATATATATAATATATCATAATCATCATAATCAAGTAGTGCCTTTTCCCAACTATTTGGGGTCGGCGACACGGATCTTACTCCTCCATTCCAGCCTGTTTTTGGGCTACCTCTTTTGTAAGAGATAGTAAAGTCTAATCCTTTCTTATTAACTTCATCCAAGTTCTTTTAGGTCTCCCTCTCCCTCTTTTAGCATCGTTTACATGTATCCCTTCTAATCTTCTCACAGGGGCATCTAAAGGTCTTCTTTACATATACCCATACCAACGCAACCTACATTCCATCAGCTTCTCCCCTAAAGGCGCTACTCCTAGGCTCTCACAAATATATTCATTTCTAATCCTATCTCTCCTAGTTATCCCACTCATCCACCTTAACATTCTCATTTCGGTTAAATTCAACTTATCTATATGACTCCTCTTTTGTGCCCAACACTCTGCTCCATAGGGTATTGCAGGCCTAATGTCACGCTCCGAAATCCCATACCTCGATTGGAGTGCGGAAGCCAACAAAAGAGATACAATTCGAGGTAGAGATCCCGGGAATGCGACCGAACAGTCGATTTCCAAACCGATTACAATCATCTCAAAAGGATGTGTAACCGATCATGCCCGCAATCAGTATAATACAATAATAGACATCAATGAATACTATGAAATGAATTTATTTAATAATAATCCATTTAAGAAAGTCAAATAAAATAAACCTATAAGTCTATGGCACACAATTGCCAATAATGTCATAAGTATCAATAAAAAGCAAAGCAAATAACTAAATCATCTTTAAACTCTTCTCGGTGCCTGCAATCCGCCATTCCACTACTGCACTTCCTGATCTCACTTTTCATTTGCGCCTACATCAGATGATGCATGAGTATTTCATAGAAACACTCAGTAGGATGTAAAAACCCACTGAATAAAACAAGCAGTATGAAAAGAATAAGAATAACAAGGTTATAGGCATTCCACAACATTTGAACTGAACCGAGGTCGATACACCTGCCAGGTTAATCAACAACAATTTCAACTCGCAAGTATAGGAAAAACATCAATAAGGCTCCGAACAACACATGTGTAAGGAGAGAATAACATTCATATTAAAGGCTCCAGACATCTAAAGTGAACGGAGTTACAATTTCTGCTCGCTAAACCGGTCGCTCGCAAGTGACTAAAATAATATACCAGAACCACCCTAGGGGTTCTCTTGTGGAACCCTGCCATGCGTCTAGGATGCTGGCCCCACCAGTGCTTACGGACACGATGGACGGAGACTGAGGACCTTCCATAATGTCCACAATCTAACGTACGTATAGTGCCTCCCTTCGGGCAGTATGGAATCGCAATTTCATAAATATAAATGACATCGCAAGATCTAGCAATGGCATAATTGAGCATACTATGAAACCACCATGGGGAGAGTCTCGCAAGGTCTCCAGTGGAAGAAACAATCATGTAATCAATATGAGCAATATCTCAAAGGAATAGAGGTCACAATACTCTAAGATCATAAGGTATCTCTTACCAAAATAGACTCTCTCAAAGAGTATGGATAGAAGTATCAAAGTCTTTGGTCAACACATAACTCACTCATTGGAGTAGCATAGAATAACAAGACAACCCAAACACTTCGAATAATAACAACTCGCCCAAGGAGTAACATACAATCAATACATACCTTTCATGCTCAGCTCTAGATAGGAATTCTTCATTCGCATTAGAGTTTATAATCCAAATATCAGAGATAAGAAATCAAAGAATCTTAGATGATTTGAATTTCAAGTAGAATATCAAACCGACATCAACACTTTTAAAATAGATAGTTATGAATCACTTATTCAAAGGATTATCCCTCATAATTGAATTACATCTAACCCAATTCTTATTGTGATATTCCATAAGTATATAGTCCAATTACTGGTATTAACATATTAATCGTTATCATATCATATTACATGATGTTATTTGTATACTTAATATTTTCTCTCAGATTCAGCTCACTGTCTCCTGCACAACAGTCCTATTCCGACGGCTACTGTGCTCTGTACAGTAAGACTTAACCTCTGAAATTTTTACTGATAATACCCTCGTGAGTCTAGTTTCTAACCCCACTGATTTTATATTTTTCCGATTTTATTTGAATTAGTTATGAATTATTTATTACCACCTGTCAGCACAGAAATAGTTCTGGCCGAGATTAAGACTCTTCATTAAACTTGATTATCTTACTTAGTCACACATTATAAATAATAATATATCAATAACAGACCATATACTCCCCTCCTAGACCAATTACAGAACCAAGAATTATCTGGAATTACTAAAGTTCACTCCTTTCTTGTGTTCTTATATATATAACATAGTTTGTAAACATTAATATACCACAAACAAGACAATTAATGTAAGACATACCTTAAAGGCACAAACTCAACGTTGATCATGATCAACTAAACAATATCAGAACTTCTAGTCTCTGAAAAATTAATAAAGCATTAGACTTTAGGTGCGAATTCCCATCTAGATGTGGAACATGAATGCACATATGATTTATGATGCACTACGCATAGAAATAAAGACACAACTCATTCATCTCGCAAGAATCCAAACAATAACTAAGGCATTGAATCAAAACACTTGTCAAAAATATATATAATAAAAAAAAGATAGAAGAGGGGAAAAACCATCCTACTTAATCCTCCAAAGATTTTGCCTTTCTACACGTTACTCGTCTCTTCCGCTTCTTCTAAAGCTTCCGCTCCAAGCTCTCGCACACTCCTATAAGAACAAGCCTTCAAGGAGATGGGTGAACGTGGGAAGGAGAGGGGAAAGGTCTCTGGACGTTCTAGGGTTAGCACAAGCCAATTCTCTAGTGTTTATATAGAGTTGGGGGAGAATCCATTCTTAAACTAATCTTCCAAATCATGGACACTTTCAACCAATGGGAAGGCTTCACAATCCTCCTAGAGACATGCAAAACAAGTCCAATTGGGATTTAGTATCTTTCCCAAGCAAATCCACCCCAAAAATAAACTAGAAATCGCAAAACTCCAACCGGCGATCGATCGGCTATACGGCGATCGATCGTCGTATGCGTTATATTACACTACCGCGTTACAGCCGATCGATCGCTTTACGCGAAACAAAACTTTCACAAATCACAGTAACTACGATCGATCGTTTTGATAAGGCGTCGATCGGTTCAGCTTGCCGATCGATCAGCGATCGATCGCTGTCACGTTTAATCAAAATTCAATTTCTCATATCTTTTTCACTCCGAACTCCAAATCGCGCATAATAGGTGGCGTTGGAAAGCTCTTCTCACCAACTTTAATTTCCAGAAGGCAAAACACGACCAAATCAAATACTAAGATGGTTAAATTTCGGTTTAAAAATACTTACTAATTTTTCAGGTGTTACACCTAATGGCCGTCCTATAGAACTTGCCTTTAAGTTTTTTTAGAACCCGCCTATCACACAACACTCCCGAGGCTGCCCTCCACTTTACCCACCCTGCATTTATCCTATGCACCACATCACTATCAATATCTCCTTCTTTATGGATAATGGATCCTAAGTAACGGAATTGATCACACCTTGGCACTTCTTGCCCATTTATTTCAACTAGGGCTCTATCTATAGTTCTACCTTCCTTAAAATTAAATTCCATGCACTCTGTCTTAGTCCTACTTATTTTAAAACTTTTAGATTCTAGAGCAACCCTCCACAATTCTGATTTCGTATTTAAACCTACTTTACTCTCATCAATTAAAACTACATCATCTGCAAAAAGCATACACCAAGGTACATTATCTTGCAAATGATTAGTAAGCTCATCCATAATTAAAACGAAAAGATACGGACTTAAGGCTGACCCTTGGTGAAGACTTACTGTAACCGGAAACTCCTTAGTTTCCCCCCTAATAGTCCGCACACTAGTCACAACCCCTTCATACATATCCTTTATAATATCTATGTAACCTCTTATGACACCCTTCTTCTTCTTCAAAACACTCCAAATAAGCTCTCTCGGCACTCTATTGTAGGCTTTTTCTAAATCTATGAAAGCCATATAGAAGTTTTGTTTTCTATCTTTGTACCTCTCAACTAACTGCCGTAGTAAAAATATAGCTTCCGTTGTTGACCTCTCTGTCATGAAACCAAATTGATTCTCTGATACTTTAGTAACTTTTTACAAACGCCCTTCTAATACTCTCTCCCATAATTTCATAGTATGCCTCATAACTTTTATACCTCTATAGTTTGTACAACTTTGGATATCCCATTTATTTTTATACAAGGGTATTATACCTCTATATTATAATATATAATATATATATATAAATATAATAATCTATATATATTATTATGTATATATATATATACACACACATTCTGTATGACTTAGAAGTTAGAACCAACTTACAACCTCAGTTCAGTGCAGGAGCAGATTATGCCTGAAACAGAGGGTGTCTTTTTTTTTTGTTCAGTTTGTAACTTGCTAAAGCTATGAAACCTAGCTCACGTATAGATATCAATCGCCTGAATCTAGTGTTCGGGCGTGTAACTTCATCCAGTATTGTGTTCGGGTGTGCTTTTTATCTCATGGCTCGGTCTGGAAACCTAGCTCACGTATAGATATGCTCGCCTGAATCTGGATCAGATATGGGATCTATTCCATTGTACCATACCCATATCCCCTCTGTCCACATTGATACTCTAATTTGGTTTTTGAACTAATTTTAGTTCATTAAACAACACTAGATGGGACTATTATGGTTAAACAGAGTGATTACTATATAGTGATCAACTGGTTTTAAATGCAGGTTTGGGCCATATTTGGTGATGATATTCGATACGTAAGTGAGGTCTTGACTTTCTCTTATTTCTGGTTCTGCAGATGGTGTGGCTCAATGTCATTCAATATATTGGGATTATAAATATGGCATTGGCAAGTCTGCAACAAACTAAAAGAATGACGGTGAGATCACCCCATGAAATAATTGATCTTCAAGGCTCCGGATCCCTACGGGGTGTCAAATGATATGCTATACAAAGGGGTCAAATAGTAAGTTAGGCTAAATGATACTCCCTCCGTTCCAAAATACTATATACATTTGAGAAAATTCTCATTTTTATTGGAGCATGAAGTCCACAAGGAAGTCACATGACTTCTCCCTGATATCCCGTCTAACTCGTATTCTCTTTCATAAATCAAGTTCAAGTCAATTCTTTCAAGTCTCCTCTAGTTTTAGAAAGAGGAATTCATGTGATTTAGCAAAATGTGCACAATATTTTAAAACATTGAACATTTTCAAATATACATAGTATTTTGAAATGGAGGGAGTATTAGAGGCGTTAGCCTACACGCGCACCAGACCGGGCCAAGAGCCGAGTACTAGCAACCATCATCAAACAGAGATCGTCATACCAGGGTAAAAAGCAGCAAGTGGAGGTAAAAATTAGACTTTAAAACCAACCTCTGTAAAAAATTAAAATGCCTGTAAAAAAGAAAGATTGTTCTTCCCTCTTCCTCGTCTTAAGAGAGCAAATTCAACCATGTAATGTATGATTTGTATCTTTCCAAATCCAGAAGTGCTTTCATTGGAGGAGGGAACAAGTTAAATATAAGGTAAAATAAATAAAAATAAAAAACATGCAAAGTTGGGAAAACCTCATAAAAACGTCTATAGTTTGCATTTAATATGAATAAAATGTGTATACAATACAAAAAATTGTGTAGATAGTCTAAAAAATAAACTTGTACTATACAAAAAATGACATGTACAATTACGAAGGCAAATTTAATACGCCATGAGAAATGGATTCTACAAGTATAAAGTGTGTTTAATAAGCTTACTTTGGGTGTGTTTGGATAAAGATGTAGCTTCTTCTAAAGCTATTTTTCCTTTCATTGTGCGTATTGCAACGGATTCAAAAGAAGTAAAAGTAAGAATTATTGAATTCTGCTTTTTTGGATTCTTATTGTAAATTATTTGCGTTGGGTTGCAAACAAGAAGCAGCAAAAGTATTTTGAGGTATTATAAATAGAGATGAGTTTACATGAGATCGTTTTCATATAAGGAGCATGAGGTCAATCTTTATTGCCGTTAGATTCCGATCGGAGGGTGGATATCAAATCAGTAGGTTAGTGAGTGTGTCACATCAAGGAGTGGGTGAGATCATTATGGATATTTGTAGCCGTTAGATCAAGATCCAACTGCTACGATTCAAAGTAGCCTCATATAAGTAATATGAGAGCGATCTCATGTAAACTTTTCCATATAAATAACATATCTCTTGTTGGCAGGGTTACGCCCCCCCCCCCCCCCCCCCCCCCACACTTCAACTTTAAACATTAACTTTTAAAAATTAAAGAATGTGCCAAACAGGCCCTTAAAATCACGTGAAAACAATAAAGAAGCAGCTTTCCCATATGGATTTCATCTTGGGGAGATTCTTTGGGAAAGTCAGTCTTCTAACTGCTACCAGGAAAATCACCGTAAAACGCTGTGTTATAAAACGGAACGCACTCCTACGGAAATCCCCTCTTTCTACTAGAAATCCCGCTACAAGAGAAGCGTTTTTCCCAACCTTCCCAGGAGATTTTCCGGAAAAGTGGCTTATAAATAAGCGTTTTACATTCCCAATTGTCACACGACCACTGATGAGCCAAGCTCAAGCTTAGGCCTGCAGAGTCGCCGATGTACAGAGCCGATGTATCGAAGGGTGGGCCGCATGGTGCCTGCCAGATGTTTGTTGAAATGTCTGAGCTTCGTTTCTACCTGAAATGCATGGTGCATCATCCATTTATATGTACGTGCATTTCGACGTGTTGGGTCAATGATGAAAATGCCTACTTTGTTGTTTGTTTTGGAGTTTGGTCAGAATGTCGCGGTGCTTGCCACTTGTTTGATCAAATGCTCTGAGTTTTCTTTCGACATGAAATGAGTGGTTCATTCACCTTTTGATTTGTACGTGTATGTGGACATGTTGGGTCCATGATAAAGATGCCTACTTTGGTGTTTGTTGAAAGACTGATCAGTTTGAGTAGAATGCTGCTATAGTAAAGATGGTACATACCAACTGTTTGAGCAAATGCCCTAAGCTGTGTTTCGACCTGAAATGTGCAGTGCATCAGTCTCCTTGATTATAGTATTTGACCATGCATGATAAAAGTGGTTTCTTTGGTGTTTGTTTGAAAGGCCGACCAGTTTGATCATAACGCTGCTGCATTGCAGATGGATACATGCCACTTGTTTGATCAAATGTCATGAGTTTTGTTTCGGTCTCTGAATCTATCTTTGGATTTGTACTAGTATTTCGACGGATAAAAGTACCTACTTTGATGTTTGCTTGAGGACGCCATCAGTCCGAAGAAGGTAGGCATGTATTTTCTCCGCTATTTGGAGGCAGTGGAAGTTGTAGTCTTCATGGTTTTGGGTACTTGGCTATATTCTGAATTATGCATTTGAAAGAAGGCTATCCAATGTTACTGCTATTCAAAGTCCGGAAGCCGTCCAGACCTGCAATTTTGACCACAGATGTGTGCTTTGAATATGGGCGGGAAACAAGCCAGGACAAAGTAGTTCTTCAAGAGTCTAATGTTGTGAGGAGATTGAGACATGAGGCGGACATCTCTGTTGCTTTGGAGTACTTCAGATCGATCTCGAATTCAAAAGCATTCAAGCATACATCTCGTACTTACCAAACTATGATTGAGAAGCTTGGGATGGCGAATGAGATGGATACTATTACTTATCTCCTCCAACAAATGAAATTAGAGGGGACAAATTTCATATTTATATGTGCTGTTAATTCATACAGGCGAGCAGGATTTGTTGATCAAGCTCTCAAAGCTTTCTATCGTATGCAGGATTTTGGTTGCAAGCCGACAGTTAAGATTTACAATCATATTTTGGATCTATTACTGGATGGAAACAGGTTTCAGATGATCAATCCCCTCTACAGTAACATGAAGAAAGATGGTATAGAACATAATGTTTTCACTTATAACATTCTCCTCAAATCACTTGGCAAGAATAATCGGGTAGATGCTGCAAGGAATTTGCTCAAGGAGATGACAAATAAGGGTTGCTTCCCTGATGACGTGAGTTATACGACAATTATTTCTGGCTTGTGTCAGATTGGTGATTTAGAGGAAGCAAGAGATCTAATTCAATGGTATGCACCTGTGGCTTCAACTTACAATACGTTAATAAATGGTTTTTGTCGAAAATATAGGTTCCAGGAGGCTTTGTCTTTGAAAGAGGAGATGGTAAAGAAGGGAATTCAGCCAAATGTAATTACATACACGACAATTATCAGTTCTCTTTGTGCATCAGGGGCATTGAGTACGTTTCTTGCCCTTCTTGCTCAAATGCTTACAAGAGGGTATGACCCTAATGCATACACATTTTCGTCTTTGTTGAAAGGTTTCTTTTTCCAAAAGAATGCATGTGGAGCTCTTGAGCTATGGGAACAGATGTTTAAGGTAGGATTTGTGCCCACAGTTGTTGTATATAACACCCTCATACATGGCCTATGTTCGAATGGAAATCTAGATAGAGCTTTATCAATTCTTGACCAGATGGAACATAGGAGTTGCCTTCCCAATGAGACTACATACGGTACCCTTTTGTATGGATATTCCAAAGCGGGGGACTTGGAAGGTGCAAAGATAGTGTGCAATAAGATGATAACTAGGGGTTGCCATCCAAATGTCATTGTGATACTTCTATGGTGGATCTACTTTGTAGGAGGTCTATGTTGAACGAAGCTCAGTCCCTTCTTGAGACAATGGCTTTGGAGAACTGCCCACCAAATGTAGTGACCCTCAATGCCTACATCAAGGGCTTATGTGAGTATGGAAGAACTGATTGTGCCATGATTGTTTTGGGTCAAATGAAGAAGCAGGGATGCTTGCCTAATGTGACCACCTATAATGAACTACTGGATGGCCTCTACAAAAGAAGAAACTTCACAGTAGCTATTGAACTTGTAAATGAGATGTTTGAAGTGGGGATTCAGCCTAACTTGGTGACATATAACACTGTGATTAGGGATGTTCTCGGACTAAGCCGTCCGTGTCCGAGGTGTCCGTGGCCGTATGAGCCGTTTAATGTTGTCCGTAAATATTGGACACGGACACGGATCCTCGGACAGCCGTATATCCGAGGTCCGGTAAGAAATAATAAGTAAGAAACCCTAAATTTCTCATGTCACTCAACACTCTTTAATCTTCACTTCCCCTACCTCCATCCAGCCATCCCAAGCGGCCGACCAGGCGACCCCCCTCCCCATTCTCCCCCTCGGCCCTCACTTACGCCTGCTCCGCCACCCGCCATCTCACGCTCTGCCACTCGCCGTCGCAAGCGCCCGACCCCCCTCCAAGCATCCCCATTCTCCCCCTCGGCCCTCACTTTCGCCTGCTCCGCCACCCGCCATCGCTTGCTCTTAGTATCCAAACTCAGAGAGTAATTTTTTCCACATTTTTTCTTCTATCCTCTCCCAAGTCTCTTGTTGTTGGTGTGTTTCTTTAGTTTGAATGTATGGTATGTGTTTGATGAAAGACTACTGTAATTTCTATTTATTGTAGTTGATTTTTGTATATTCTTTAGTGGAGGCTCTGTGTTTTAGAAAACATAGCTAAATGAATAGTGAATTGAAAGTAATTAGTAGCACTGAGCAAAATGCTGAAAAGAATGCCGAGAAAAATGTAGTTGTTGATGTTGAGGAGGGAGATGCTAGGGACATAGTTCCAATTAACAAAAAGCGAAAATTAGCATCTGTTGTTCGGAATCACTTTGATAGAATCGATATGCCTAACTGGGGCAAAGGTAAATGTCATTATTGAGGGGTTACACTGGATGCAAGTGGTTCTTATGGGACTAATAAATTGTGGAGACATGTTCAGGGAAAGTGCTCAAAGTTTAGACTGGATAAAGGAGGTGACATTAACAGAAAATCTTGAAAATGGGTAAAAACAAGGATGGAAGTGCATTTGTGGAGACATTCAAATTTAATCAAGAGAAGAGTATGAGGGATTTAGCTGAGGAAATAATCCTTCATGAATGCCCTTTTTCATTTGTGAATCATGCAGGTTTCAGGAAATTTGTGAAGAATTTACAGCTTTCATTTGTTATGATCAAGAGAAAAGCAATTACCAAAGATTGCATGGATATATACCAAGATTTGAAGGGAAAAGTTCAAGATATGTTGGACACAAATGAAGGTAGGATTTTAATCACTAGTGATATGTGGAAATCACTACCGAACTTCTACTATATAAGTATAACCTCTCATTTTATCGATCATAATTGGGTGTTGCAAAAAAGAATTTTAAACTTTAGTCAAGTTGACGGGTCACACACTGGAGCTGATATTTGTTCCATTATTTACAAGAAGTTGCTTGAATGGAAAATTGACAGAAAAACATTTAGTGTTGTGTTGGACAATGCAATTGCAAATATTGCTGCGGCAAGAGAACTTAGATCTATCCTTCAAGCAAGTGGTAAAATTCCAGTAAATGGAGATTTCTTACATGAGGTGTTGTGCTCATATTCTGAACCTTATAGTGCAAGATGGTTTAAATGCAGTGAAATGAGCATTGTTTAAAATTCGGGAAAGTGAAAAGTACGTGAAAAATTCAGTACAAAGGGAAGCCACCTTCAAAAAAAATGCTAGCACCAATCCGTATACATCAAATATCTCTTTGGTTTTGGACGTTACAACTAGGCGAAATTCAACCTATAACATGCTTGATGTTGCCTTAAGATTTAGAGATGTATTTGTGTGCTTTGCTAGACTTGATAAAAACTTTAAAACTTTGCCAAATCCTGTAGAGGGGGATGATGCAAAAATTGTTCATCAATGTTTGGCTCTTTTCTTAGAATTAACTGAGTTGTGGTCTCGAACAAAATATTCAACATCAAATCTTTTTTTAACATGGTGTGTGAGCTAAAAATAAGTTTAAAGGAATGGCTTTCTAGTGATAACATTTTCCAATCTTCTTTAGCTGTTAACATGATGGAGAAATATGACAAATATTGGCATGAGACATGCATTATTTTGTCAATGGCATCGATTATGGATCCTAGGATTAAGTTAATGTCGATGGAATATTATTTTCCAAGGTTGTTCGATAATGGAATGAGAAAGATTGACGAGGTAAAGACTAGTTTGTTTGGTGAATATAAAGAGAGTTGCAAGCATAAGACTTTTAACAATGGTTCATCCTCTAGCACCACTGTGAATGGGTCTTGCTCTCTAGTTTCTACTTCTACTAGAAAAAATGCTAGGCTTAAAAGTCTTAGCAAGATTATTGTAGAATGTTCTTCAAGTCAGCCTGCCAAAAATGAGTTGGAACTATATTTGGAGGAAGTGGCAGTACATTTAGTGAGGATGTGGCAGAAAAAACACATATTTTTAGCCCTTAATGGTGACAATTTTCACCTTTCACGATGAAAAGTGTTTGGAAGTTGAAAGGGTGAAAAATGGTTGGTGACGGTGATAGGTGAAAATTTTCATCTATCACCTGCTTTGTGTTTGTTAGCTGAAAGGCTGAATAGTGGTTGCTGAAGGTGAAAGGTGACAATTATCAACTTTCACCCCTGAAAGGCTGATTCTCCCTCGAGTGAGAATCAGCCTGATGAAAAAAACACTGGCACCCCTCCCACTCGTTTTTTTCCCTTTCAACGATCACTCTCATCCCAGCCGCCATCACTCCCGAGCTCCACCGTCTTCCTCCGACCGTCTTGCACGTGACTCCCCCCCAATAACCCCTTTTCCCCTCCCTCTAACAACTCCTGCCGCCGCTTCACCCCCCCCCCCCCCCCCCCGAGTCGGACGTCGATTACCGCATCGCCATATCAATCGGCAGTCTCCCCGCCCGATCGTCGTCGATGACCATCCTTTTTCATTGATGTGCTGGTAAGTAAACGGCTCTGATTTTTTAAATTTTGAATTTGAATCTGTCAGAGCAAATGGTTCTTGTACATGTTAGCATGAGTCCGCAGTTGTGCAATCTCATTGCTCTCTGTCAAAAAATATCTAGCGGATGCATCTTCATTTGACGATTACACGAATGAATATTCTGCAGATGAATGAGTATCTAGCGTATGCATCTTCATTTAATGATTTTCTGTTAGTCTGATTCTTTTTTTTGGTTGTTTTAACCATTTTTATTATCTTTTGTTTTCACTTATTTCACGATCTACTTTGATTACTCATTACTTCTTCTTTTGGAGACGATTGGGCAGTCTATCGTATAATCACGATAAATATGGAAGTCGAGTAATCGAGTAAACGAATACTCGATAGATATGTGTACCATGTACCAGATTATCGATCGCTCTCCGGCTATTATGGAAATCTAGTAATCGAGTACCCGATTACACGAAGGCGATCGAGTAATCAGGTACATGGTACACACATCTATCGAGTAATCGATTACTCAATTTCCATGTGGTTATCGTGATTATACGATAGCCGGAGAGTGATCGTGTAATTGGGTACACGGTACACACATCTATCGAGTAATTGTTTACTCGATTACTCTATTTTCATGTGGTTATCGTGATTATACGATAGTCGGATTGCGATCGTGTAATCGGGTACACGGTTACACACATCTATCGAGTAATCGATCACTCGATTACTCAATTTCCATGTGGTTATCGTGATTATACGATAGACTGCCTGATCGTGTAATCAGGTACACGGTATACACATAACTCGATCACTCAATCTCCACATGGTTATCTTGATTACTCGATAGACTGCACGATCGTGTAATTGCTTACTCGGTGAGCACCTCTATCGTGTAATCGACTACACGGTACCCACCTATATCATGTAATTGATTATACTTTAGACTGGGCTATCGTGTAATAGATTAATGTCAGGCATTGCAGGTAATCGTGTAATGTTATTGTCATGCTATCACATATGTCCACATCTCTCACTCTCATATGCTTCTTCTTGTGTGGAATAGATGGTCAGCCCAGGCAAGAAAGCAAAGTACGTCAAACAGGTTGAGTGGAACAAGGAAGAGCACTAGGCATTTATCAGATCGTATGCCGAAGCACTTATGGCTAGATTTCGTAGGGGTAAGGGTCTTCACCCCGGAGGTTACGAATATGTAAGCAAAGAATTGAATAAGAAGGGTATACTTGTGAATGAAGAAAAAATCTACAGTCACTATGACAATGCATGGAAATGGATGTCCGATTACACTGGTTGTGGGTATAATAACGAAGCAACACAAACATATACCTTTGGAAATCCTGATTTTTGGAAGATTTTTAGACAGGTGCGTATTATCTGACATTTTAATTCTGTACCATAATTTACAATTTCTTGCATAATCGAACCCAGGATGTTTCCTTGCCAATCTACTCTCCTCTCCTTCTCCCGCAGAAACACTCGAAGGCCATGAGATTGAAGTCCTGGGGATACACTGTAGAGAAAGAGGGTCTATTAGCGATAATATTCGATGGCAACCATGCTACTGGGCATCAAGCTTATGATGGATGTCCACCAAAAAGGATGCCCCCCAGTGCAGAGCTGTTGACGAATAGTTCACACAGTACAGATGAAGATCACCCTAGGATGCAACCCACTGAATTTGCTCAGTACTTGGGAGAGGATATCGGAGATAACACATACCCTCAATCATTCTCTAATCGCCTTGATGCTAATATCCAAGCAAGCCCCTTCGGCCCTGGCCCCTCAGTATGTCCTACTTGCAACATATCCCAGGTGCACAGACATGAACCCTCTCTAATGTTATACCATCATGCACTTGTATCGTGTAATCGATATATATTTGTACCTGTCTTACATTTTTGTTTTAATAATTATTCGTATTCTTGTGTGTAGGAGCCTCTGAATGCCGACTCTCCTACTTCCCAAACTCCCCTACATATGCCTCCGCATGCCCACACTGATCCCCTCAGGCCTACCCTTGTTGACTAGTGTAAGACTTCGAAGAGGAAGACTTACTCCTCTTCAGAAATATCAATTGGCTTCCAGTCGCTGTCTGACGCTATGCTGGTAAGAAATGCGCTTGCCGAGAAGCATGATCGTATGCTGTCTGAGGCGAAGCTCGCAGAGAAGCACGCACAGAGTGATGAAATCAGCTGATGCTTTCGTCTACTACGCCGCCTCCTTGGATATGATGTCACTAACCCAATGTATAGTTATGCGATATCATTATTCTCGTCTGAGACTAATAGACAGTTGTGGTTGTACCTAGAAGATGATGCCAAACTTGCTGAGCAGTGGTTGAAGAACCTGTGGGATGGGAAGACACCCCCATCAGATGCATGTGACAATAAATTCATTTGTAGACACTTGTGATTTTACGACTGTTGTATAAGTTGTTATCAACTTTATGCATTTGACTCTTCTGATAATGGAGAACTATTTTTTATTGTTCTGACTACTATTCTCCATGTGAGTATTGTCATTTCTCATACTGTATGCATGTGACTCCTTTGACCTGCCATGAGTGTGTGGTGAACATTTTTCTCATCCTTACTATTCACCATGTGATGATCGTGATTAGTGTTATGCATGTGACTCCGGTAGTGCTTATATATACATATATGAGCACATCATAATTGGAGAACCTTGTTGCTTACTTATATATATATATATATATATATATATATATATATATATTCTATCTTTTCTCTCACGACCATGGTATTGGAGGCTATCGTGTAATCGCATGGACGATAACCACTCCCATCCACTGCCGGGCCTACAATAATGGACCCTCTGGTAAGGAAATCAGCTTCCCCCCATTAACATTAATATTAGTCATTCAGCAGTATAGTTCATTACGTTATTTTTAATTTGTAGAGGTGGATGTACTTTGGCGACGATGATGAGGATGCTGCAATAATTAATTAGTGTGCCAATGCTATGGAACATTTATCAAATCATCCCCCTCGTAATGTTGTTCACCCACATCGCCACAAGGGAGAGCAGTTAGTAGGTGACATGTTATATAATGTTACAAACGATCGAATGTGCAAGGACGAACGATCGAATGTGCAAGGACATCTGTCATATGAACAGACATAAGTTCGTTGAATTATGTAGACTTGCTAGAGCATCCGGTTTGGAAGATAGTCGAGGCGCATCCGTTGAGCAACAACTCATGATTTTTTGTCAGCTCATGGAATTTAACCATTCAGAAGAGACCATACATCGGTATGTGTATAAGGTGTACACCACATTAGAGCAATGGCTCCATGCTCGATTATGCCCCATGTTTCCACTCGAGCACATGCCATCTTACATTCGGAATATAGAAAATTTTATCCATTTTTCAAGGATTGCGTTGGGGCAATAGATGGCATGCATGTCATGGCGAACGTTAAGTATGATGTGTCAAACGCATATAGGGGTAAAACAAAAGGTGACTACACAAAATGTCATGTGTGTTTGCGGCGGTTTTGGCATGCGTTTTACTTATGTCGTCACCTAATGGGAGGGGTCTGCCCACGATCAGCGAATTCTCGACTTCGTATTAGAAGACGGACAATCGGGCAAGTATTATGCGGTTGACGTAGGATATGCGAACAAGGTGGGGTTCCTCGGTCCGTACAAGGGTCAAGGTCACTGGCATGATGTTGCTTCTTTCCAACAACGACGGCCGACTAGAAGGCATGAGATGTACAATTACATACATGCATCTCTCCAGAATATAATTAAAAGGCCGTTTGGGGCATTCAAAAAATGTTGGCACATTATGGAAAATATGCCCCTTCAGATGCAAGCAAAGTTTGTGTATGCATGTGCCGCCTTGCACAACTTTATTCACGAGCAACACAATAGTGCCAGTGATGAAGACATGAGAGATTGGTTGTTGCCCCTGTACGAAACTGAGGAAGCGTTCCGAGTGATGGGACAACCATCTAATGACAATCATCCGTCTAGTAGTCATGCCGGGGTATGGTGGGGTACAGCTGAGAGATCGAATTCGGGATGAGATCGGTAACTCCCTTAATATCCCCTGATCCGCCTGCGAGTCAGCCACGTCGTCGACGGTAAATGTGGTCCATTTACTCCTACTTGATGGGCACCAAACTGTAAGACATTTTATCTGATTAAGTGTGGATGCATGTTCATGCATTTATCTTCCATGAGTACTATTAATACATGAATATCTGCGTATTTCAAGAAAATACATGGCAATGTCTATATGTAAATAACTTACATATCCTTGCGTTTAACATACAATACATCATTTTGCCTGATGCAAGTACATGCATGCAAGTAATGTATTGCACGTTAAAGGGACCGGCCATTTATATCGCCTAATTTGGCTCACGATAGAGCACTTCTATTGAGTAATCTATTGCACGATAAAGGGACAGGCTATTCATATCGCTTAATTTGGCTCACGATATAGCATGTCTATCGAGTAATGTACTGCACGTTATAGGGACCAGCTAGTTGTATTGCCTAATTTGGATCGCGATAGAGCATGTCTATCGAGTAATTTACTACACGTTATAGGGACCGGCCATTCGTATCACCTAATTTGGATCACAATAGAGCATGTCTATCGAGTAATGTACTGTATGTTATAGGGTCCGGCCATTCATATCGCCTAATTTGGATCGCGATAGAGCACGTCTATCGAGTAATCTACAGCACGTTAAAGGTAGCGGCCATTCATATCGCCTAATTTGGGTCGCGATAGAGCACTTCTATCGAGTAATCTATTGCACGATAAAGGGACAGGCCATTCATTTCGCCATATTACTTACAAACTTACTAAGTAAACTACACTCATTTGGCATCAACCAATTACACTAAGATCGTTTTGCAGCCAATGTAATGTCCTGTAAACCAGTATTTCCTACATCGTCAAATTCCCTCTCCATAATTCCCCTTAGCAACACTTGAGCGATCATAGGCCGATAGAGCATTGTTACATCCATCTGATCAAACACTAGTTTGATCACCCCGGAGGCCAATTGAGCTGCGTACATCATTACGTAGATTGCGGAGTCCTCAGAATTCTGTTGGAAGGGTGCATCCCTTATTTGGGACATCTTCCAGGTCTGAGCTCCACTAATGTTGAAATGGGATGCCAGGAGATCATTCAAGCAGTCCACTACAAGTTGAGCAGCCACCTTATGGTGTGGGTGCGTCGCTGGATTCCCCCTATAGGATTGTAGAATCACCACCGGAAGGTGGGGAAATGTAGAATCAGCAGGCAGTAATGGGTGCCCGTATGGATTGGGAAGAAGGCGTAAGACATCTCACGGTCGATGCCCTTCAGCAGCTCCTCTACCAACTTACTTGCCAGTGCTATATTATCCTTGCTGGGGCGGAACTCCTACAAAATAATAAGATAATGAGATGAGTATATCGTTGATTGCCTAAAGCATCGTGCAACAATAACCAAGGGAAGCACACTTATGAATTCAATAAATTTACCAACTATGATTTTTCCAAAGAAGCAGTATGGATACTTCAATACATCCCTGTTCGCTTCTTGCCTCTTCCAGAGAAGTTCAAAGAACGCATCAATGACCTGAATGTATTTGAATACAATAAGAGGTATTCCAATCAGATAAATGCCCTAAAAATGTCATTCATTTCTGCATACCATGTAGTTTATTTGTGTCGTCTACAGCAAACTTAAGTAGTCTGCCTCGTAGAGTGTATCTGATGGATACTTCTGTTTTTGCCTCATCCAGTGCATAATTGTCTTTCGATCTGTAGGCAACAACACAACCATTTCGAAGCATATCTTGAGGTGGCGATAGTCGGTCCGTATGACGAACTTGAGGTGGTTCAGCCTCGACTACATGCACCTTGCCCTTTCTATTGTGCGTATCAGCACCCTTCTCCTTAGACGGACCGATATCAGCAGGTGGCACATATGCTCAGGGGGTCGGTCGAACGCTGTCTGCCTTCACAATCGCCTTCTTTTTCCTATCAGAACGAGAGGACCGGGTGGGAAGGCAGAAGTGGGTACAGGTTCTTCTAAGGCTAGGGTTTTGCAGTAACTATGATCGATCGCCAGCAAGTACGATCGATCGTGCTATTGAAACCCTAGCCTTAGAATGTCGAGAGCCTTATTCTTCTCCTTCCCACGTTCACCCATCTCCTATAAGGCTTCTTCTTGTGGGAGTTTTGCAAGAACTTGGAGCGGGAGCTTTGGAAGAAGCGGAGGAGGCGAGCAACGCGTAAAAAGGCCGAATTTTCGGTGAATTAAGAGTAGGATGGTTTTTCCCTTTCTTCTCTTATTTTATATGATGTTTATAAGTGTTCTTATTCAGTACCTTGGGGTATTGCTTTGATTCATGCGTGATGAATGAATTATGTCCTTATTTTCCATGCTTATTGCAACATAGTCATATATGCTTTCATGCTACATGTCTAGATGGGAATTCATACCCAAAGTTGGTTGTTTTAATCATTATACAGAGATTAGAAGTTTTGATATTGCTTTGTTGACCATGATCCACGTTGAGTCTTGTGGCTTAAAGATTGTCTTGCATTAATTGTCTTATGTGGGATGTATTAATGAATAAAACTATATTATATGTAAAGAGACATGATAAAAGGGTGTACTTTGGTAATTTCAGACAATCCTAGGGTATTCAATTGATCTAGGAGGGGAGTATTATTGTCTGCTAATAATATATTATCATCTATAATGTAACACCCAAAAAATTAGTAAGTATTTTAAAATCGAAATTTGACCCTCTTAGTGTTTGATTTGGTCATGTTTTACTTTATGGGAATTAAAGTTGGTGAGAAGAGCTTTCCAACGCCACTAACTATGCGTGATTTAGAGTTCGGAGTGAAAAGTTATGAGAAATTGAATTTTTTTAGCGTGGCTACGATCGATCGCCATAAGAAACGATCGATCGGCAAATTGAACCGATCGACGCCTTACCAAAACGATCGATCGTATTTACTGTGATTATTGACTGTTTTATTTCGGGTAAAGTGATCGATCGGCAATAATTACGATCGATTGGCTGTAATGTGGTAGTGTAGAACAACGCATACGACGATCGATCGTCGTATAGCCGATCGATCGCTTGTTGCGGTTTTGCGATTTCTACCTTATTTTTGGAGTGGATTTGCATGGAAAAGATACCAAATCCCAATTGAACTTTAATTACACGTCTCTAGAAGAATCTTGAGGCCTTCTCATTGGTGGGAAGTGTCCATAATTTAGAAAATTAGTTTAAGAAGGGATTCTCCCCCAACTCTATATAAACCATAGAGAGTTGGCTTGTGCTATTGCAAAACCTAGCCCTAGAACGTCGAGAGACCTTTCCCCTCTCCTTCCCACTTTCACCCACCTCCTATAAGGCTTCTTCTTGTAGGAGTTTGTAAGAGCTTGGAGTGGGAGCTTTGGAGGAAGCAGAGGAGACGAGCAATGCAGAATCTTCGGTGAATTAAGTAGGATGGTTTTTCCCCTTTCCTCTCTTCTGTTATATGATATTGATAAGTGTTTTGATTCAGTACCTTAGAGTATTGTGTGGATTCTTGTGAGATAAATGAATTATGTCACTATTTCTATGTGTAGTACTTCATAATCGTATGTGCATTCATGTTCCGTTTCTAGATCGGAATTCACACCTATAAGTTTGATGCTTTATTTATTTTTCAGAGACTAGAAGTTCTGATATTGCTTGATGGGACCATGATTCACGTTGAGTTTTGGTGTCTTAATGTGTCTTGCATTAAAGGTCTTATTTGAGAGGTATTAATAGTTAAAACTATGTTATATGTAAAGGAACTTGAGAAAGGTGTGTACTTTAGTGATTCTAGATCATCCTAAGGTATGTAATTGGTCTAGGAGAGGAGTATATGGTCTGTTAATGATATATTATCATCTATAATGTGATATTAAGTGAGATAATCAAATTTAATTAAGAGTTTTAATCACGGCCAGAACTGTTTCTGTGCTGACAGTTGATAGTAAATAATTCATAACTAATTCAAAAAAAATCGGAAAAATATAAAATCAGTGGGGTTAGAAACTAGACTCATTAAGGTATTATCAATAAAAATTTCAGAGGTTAACTCTGTACAGATCACAGCAGCCGCCGGAAGAGGTCTATTGTGCAGGAGGCAGTGAGATGAATCTGAGAGAAAATACTAAGTATACAAATAACATCATGTAATATGATATGATAATGTTTAACTTGTCAATACCAGTAATTTGACTACATACTTATGGAATATCACAGTAAGAATTGGGTTAGAAGTAATCTAATTATGAGGGATAATCCTTTGATCAAGAGATTTATAATTATCTACCTTGAAGCGTTGATGTCGGTTTGTGATTCTACTTAGAATTCAAATCAACTAAGATTCTTTGATTTCTTATCTCTGATATTGATATTATAAAATTCCAATGCATATGAGGAATTCCTATATAGGGCTGAGCATGAAAAATATGTATTGATTGTATGTTACTCCTAGGGTGAGTTGTTATTATTTGAAGTGTTTGGGTTGTCTTGTTATTCCAAAAGTGATTTGCTTGCCTTTGAGAAGCTTGTTATTCTATGCTACTCCAATGAGTGAGTTATTTGTTGGCCAAAGACCTTGACACTTCTATTCATACTCCGTGAAAGAGTCTATTCTGGTAAGAGATACCTTACGATCTTAGAGTGTTGCGACCTCTTTTCCTTTGAGATATTGCTCATATTGATTTTATGATTGTTTCTTCCACTGGAGATCTTGCGAAACTCTCCCCATGGTGGATTCATAGTATGCTTAATTAAGTCATTGCTTGATCTTGCGAGGTCACTTATATTTGTGGGGTTGCGATTCCATACTGCCCAAAGGGAGGCACTATACGTACGTTAGATTGTGGACATTACGGAAGGTCCTCAGTCTCCGCCCATCGTGTCCGTAAGCACTGGTGGGGCCAGCATCCTAGACGCATGGCAGGGTTCCAAAGAGAGGACCCCTAGGGTGGTTCTGGTATATTATTTTAGTCACTTGCGAGCGGACCAGTTTAGCGAGCAAAAATTGTAACTCCTTTCACTTTAGATTTCTGGAGCCTTTGATATGATGGTTATTCTCTCCATACACATATGTTTGTTCGGAGCCTTATTGATCTTTTTCCTATACTTGCTAGTTGGAATTATTGTTGACTAATCTTGCAGGTGTATAGACCTCGGTTCAGTTTAGATGTTGTGGGATGTTCACAATCCTTTGTTATTCTTATTCTCTTCATATTGCTTGTTTTAATTCAGTGGGTTTTTATATCCTACTGAGTGTTTCTATGAAATACTCATGCATCCTCTGATGCAGGCGCAAATGAAAATTGAGATCACGAAGTGCAGTAGTGGAAAGGCGGATTGCAGGAGCCGTGAAGAGTTTAAAAACTATCTAGTTATTTGCTTTATTTTTATTGATGCTTATGATATTATTGGCAATTGCGTGCCATAGACTTATATGTTTATTTTATTTTACTTTCTTAAAAAGATTATTATTAAATAAATTTATTTTATATTATTTATTGATGTCTGTTATTGTATTACACTGATTGCGGGCTTAATTGGTTACACATCCTTTTGAGATGATTGTAATCGGTTGGGAAATCGACTGTTTGGTCGCATGCCCGGGATCTCTACCTCGAAATGTATCTCATTGGTTGGCTTCCGCACTCTGATCTAAATTTTAATATAATACTCGCAAGCGCACGAATCTAATGCAGAATAATGGCTACGAGGTCGATCCCTCAGAGACTTAATAGGATATTCAACCTAATTCTAAGAGCATGTGTAACAAGTAGTAATGAAATGCAAAGTTCTAATTTTTATTTTGTAATTAAACAATCAGATGTTCAACTAAACTAAAAATACAGAAATTAACTAGACAAAATATAAAATAAGAAAAGGCTTATTAATTAATCCTGGTTCTGCAATCCCGTCTTGCTTTGCTCTCTCCTCCACCTTCTGCAACAGTCTCTCGACTGCACGCCTCAACCGTTTTGCTCTTTCTCTCGAACAGAGCAAAATAGTCCCCTTCTCTATTCGTGCAACAATGTTCCTTCGCTCGAAAACAATCCTGCTTCCCTCTCTCGAGCAAAAGCAAACCCCCCTTCTACTCCTCCTCAACCACCCTCTGTAATCAGTCTATCTTGCCTCTCTCGAGCCAGACAGATCTGATTGCAGTGAATTTCGGCCCCCTCTCTCTCGAGCAGAACGGCCTCCCTTTCGTCTGCCACAATCAGCACAAAACAGTTCCCTTTATTCAAATAGCAACCCTTTCGAATCTGCAAAAACCTGCTGTCGAGAGCTCCTCTCATCCTTACCCTCTTCGGCCAGCCCTTTGCCTTACTCCTCAGCACCAGTTCTTCTCAAATCCGCCGCCAGAACAGAGTCGTCACTCACGATTCCGACCTCTTCTCTCCCTTCTCTGCCTCTCGACAGAGCAGCCGTCCAGAACCCTCGTCTTCTCAAATCAGCAGACAGCCCTCCTCTCACCCGCCAGTAATCAGTCTCCTCCCGAGCAGTACTCGACTCCTCTGTTCTTATAGACCAGTGCCCACTCCTCCAAACAACAGTTTTCTTTTTTTTTTCTTCTGTCGATCCAAGTTAGCAACTTACCATATCAAATGCCATGCAATCTTCCAATCTGCACCCAAATTCGAACTCTCCTTCTTTCAACCGCATTCTATTCTTAGCAAGATTTTGAGCCTCCCCAAATCCGAGCTTTTCCAAATCAAGAATTTCCCAAATCGAGACATTTTTTCTCTGTTCACAGTCCTTACTTCGCCAGTTTGTTTTTCTCCGTCGCCGTCGCTCCGCCGTCGGCCTCACCACCAAAACAATAAACGCCGTCGAGTGATCTCACCATTATTGACCTTTCCGCCAAGACCCATCGCCGGCAAAGCCCATGGTCGCCGGATTCATTCGAGCAGAGCTCTGCTCTGTTTCTCTGTCGATCACCACTCGACCAGAGCTTCTACTCAAATCTCTTCGAATTTGTCGCCTGACTGCAGCTTCGCCGCCTTCGTGATTGTGAGCTCAACCCGTCCATGGCCGCCTGCCGTCGGTCTCCCGTCGCCGCCTCATCGCCGGCGCTCGAGCTTCCGCTCGAGTACTGTGTTTTGGGAAACGCCCGAGCCATCGGTTCAGGTCCTTTTTTTTTATTTCCTGGCCGAATCGAAGTACTGAACCGCTGACCCGGTTCAATTCTGGATCTTTTTTTCTTTTCTTTTTTTTCTTTTATTGGGTTAAAACCCGTCGTACCAACCACGTCCGTCGGATCTTCGATATCTTCACATGAGCTGTTTAACGCGTTTCACATTCGGCGATCTGATTTGGAGCTCTACAGCCTGCATAAATAAAAATAAATCGTAATTAGACGCATAATAAAATATAAATCTATTAAAACCAATTAATGCATCTAAATAACTCAATTAAGCGCATTTAATTACCAAACTCCTAATTATTCACTTAACACTAAATACCATTAATTATCCTTACTTTAACATAAATTACGACTAAAATATAGGTAGAAAGGCATATAAAAATGTGTATATTTTGCATATATCAAATACCCCCAAACCTACATTTTGCTAGTCCTCGAGCAAAACAAAACAAAACAACAAAAAGAAATCTAACTAATCCACTTTCGCAGGAAATCGCAATTGCATTTAGCGTATGCAACAAGCCTTTTAAACCTCCAGGTGTCCCTGGCTGGACGAGTGAAGTCTCGTGAGGGTTTGCAGCCATGCTACCCACAAACATGTATTTACAAAATAAACATATTTAATCTAAGTGCAAAAAGAAATAGAAAATCACTACAAAACACACAATCCTAATATCCCATCAAATGCACACCGCAATGTTTAAGAAAATCAACCACACGTACTTGGATTTATAATCAACTGGAATATAGAAGCCCTCAAGTAAGTGGTTTTATTCTACACCTTCATCTTCGAAATTTTTGCTCAATATTATATAGCATGATACTTTATATAGTAAAAGTGTAGAACAATGTAGCAATACATTCTAAATTTTTTTTTTGCACAGATCCAATGTTACCCATTAACCAAAGAACATCAGAATCTACATAGTCATCGTCATCTTTAGGTTCATAATAGCACAAATCTGCGCGCCTCCTTCGGGTCCAACATTCTAGATTTGAGAGGATAATACACCAGATACTTTTTTTTTCATTTTTTTATTTTTTTTCGCTAGGACTGTGTAAGGCCTGACTTCAAGATGCTTAGGTTTAGCAATGACTCAGGCCAATGACTCCCAGCCAGTTGGCTTAGGGCATTAGGTTTTAAGATGGGCCGCTTCGGGCCTGAGCATCAGCCTAAGTTAATCCTATAATAGTTAAGCAGCCCCTTTCTTTCTTTCATTTTTCGTTTTCACATTTTTTCATTCATTTTTTCAGCAATCTTTATTCCGTCCAGGCTGTATTATACTCTCAACCTATTTCCGGTTCCAATCCCTTGCCATAGCCAAGTAAATGGTCTATCATGATCTTTTAAGCTCAACAGACAACCACATATCATCCAATGACTCTGACTAAAGACATCCCACTAAAAATTAGCATTCAACAAATCTCTAGATGGTATTACTTTATGTACTAATGTGTGTGAGTGTGAGTTTTATTAGTTCAAGCACTTGTTCCAAGAGGACTGTAACAGAAAGATACTACTCAGTTAAGTTCTCTATCCTCCAGTATACTTACTCACACTTCCAATGTAAATTAATTTCTTAAAAAATTGAAGTATGCATCATAAAGGGATAAACTATCAAAACCTAAGAAAAATACTAACAAACAACCTAAAACTAAGCAAATTTTTATAGTTTTTTTCTTTTTCAATTTTTTTTTGTTTTTTTGTTTTTTTTAATGAAATAATAGAAACCAAAGGAATACTACTTTTCTTTTCTACACCCCCAAACCTAAACCAAACATTGCCCTCAATGTTTACCAAGAATAAATACCACAATGACTAGTAAAAGAAAAGGAGTGTAAGGAAAGAAATCACCTGAATGGAGAAGCCTCATGGTAGATGTAGAGCATTGAAACACACAAACTAAGAATGAGAGGTGAGTACAAAATATGGAGAAATAAAATACACCCCCAAACCTAGATTGTAGCATCCCCACACAGATATGAAACAATCTAAAAATTAAACAAAAAAGGAAACAATCAAGAAACAAAAATTTGGGTTGCCTCCCAAGAGCGCTAAGTTTTACGTCTTCAGCCGGACGTAATAAAAAAAATCAGGCAGGAAAAGTAGGTTCATCCAAATCCAGAACGATCTCCTCCCTTTTAGTAAAACCCTCTAAATATGGTTTCAATCTTTGACCATTAACTTTGAAAACAGTTCCATCGTTAGGGTTTTGAATGTCAACCGCCCCATGGGAAAATACTTTGTGCACAATGAAAGGTCCAGACCATCGGGAACGGAGCTTTCCTGGGAAGAGATGTAACCTGGAGTTGTAGAGCAAAACTTTTTGACCGGCCTCAAATGACTTCCTCACTATTGATTGATCATGAAAAACTTTAGTCTTCACTTTGTAAATCTTCGCATTCTCATAAGCATCATTACGAATTTCGTCTAACTCAGTGAGTTACAATTTGCGAAGTGTTCTAGCCTTGTCCATATCAAAATTAAAAGTTTTGATGGCCCAGTAAGCACGATGTTCTAATTCCACAGGTAAATGGCAAGGTTTTCCAAATACAAGTCTATAGGGAGACATTCCAATCGGTGTTTTAAATACAGTACGGTAAGCCCACAATGCATCATTCAATCTTTCAGACCAATCCTTTCGGTCAGGATGAACCGTTTTCTCAAGAATGCGTTTAATTTCCCTATTTGAAACTTCAACTTGCCCACAAGTCTGCGGATGATATGGGGTGGCAATTTTATGAGTAATGGAGTACTTTTTCAGGCAACATTATCTTATTAGCAAGTAATTGGAAGCGCATGAGTGAGAGAGACTTAAGAGGTGTGGAATGTGTGTGTGTAACAATATGCAAGACGGACAAGCAATCACACAACGATTTATAGTGGTTCGCCGCTAAGTAACTCGCTTCAATGGGTACGTCCACTCTTGGAGCACCTAATCCAAGGAACCTCCGACATCCACTAAGTGAGGATTTTTAGCTCACCCACAACATCATACACTTACCGGTTTTGCTTGGATCACTGGGAACCATACAAGAGTGAATCCACACTCACTATGTGTCACACCGACCCAACTCTCTCAAAAGAGTGGTTCAACTCTATGGTCTATACCACAATCTAACACAAGTAAATAAGAGATTTAAGATTACTTACTCTAAGATGGAGAAGTGACTAGAGTACATACCCTTGAAAGGTGGATGTGAGATATCCTACCCGTTTTGCTCAAACTAGTCTTGAGCTAATGGCCTTCCATTGTCCATCCTTGGATTCAACTAATGAAACTCCAAAATTGTAGAGGCTTTTTGGACAAGGGGTTGGTTTCTCTAAGAATTTTCCTATGGCATTAAATGAAACCATGGTCAAAGATACTTTGAACTACTCTCAAAGGTCAAGAGTATGAACTCATCGAATCACTAACGATGGACCGAAAAGTAGATCAACATAACCAAGACCTTTGAGAGGATTTACAATTCTTTGGTTCAAGGTCAAGTGGGGGTTTTAGTTTCTAAAGGGTGATTCTAGATGCTCCAATAAACCATGATCCAAGATTACTTGAATCACTTCCTAAGATCTCATAATAAGATCTTGAACCTCTTCCAAGAAAGAAGAGGAAGAATAATCAAGAACACTCAAGACTCTCTCATGATTTACAAAGAGAAGAATAAAGCCAAGAGGTTTTTGGAGAGAGAACTTCCACCCATTTCTCCCAAGAGATGGGTATTTATAGAGGGAGAGAGAGGTGTGTATCAACCCATCCATGGGTGGATACCTCATATCAACCCACCCACGGGTGGATACCTCATATCCATCAACCCATGAGTGGTTCCCTCGTGTGGGTTGTGTCATATCAACACATTTGTGGGTGGTTCCTTTTTGTGGGTTGGGTCATATTAACTAATTTGTGGGTGGTTCCTTTACATAAACACATCCATGGGTAGATTCTTTATATGCACTCATTCACGGATGGGTTCTCCCTATATCCACCCATCTATGGTTTGATTTATTTACGGGGATTCAAGCAATGGATCTTGCAAACTAAGGGGAGAGGTCTTGATGACGTGTTGCCATAAGTCTTGAACTTTTGAGCTTGACCCTTGTTGTCTTCATTCCAAGTGATTGCCTTGAGCACACATATTTGAGTCTTGTCCATTGATATATGACTTCTTCACTCTTGTAGTGGGTTTTTCTTCTTGTAGTGGGCTTCCTTTTTTTAAGTAGCTCTTATCTTGAGTAGACTTCTTCCTCTTTTAGAGTGAGCTCTCCTTAAACTAGCCTACCACTCTAAGACACTTACAAATAGGTCATCAAATTAACAAACATAATTAGGGAAAATAACTATGGCATTAACATACCACACTGGCTCTGTATGTACCCAACTGCACTTTAATACGTAAACAGTTATAATGGACGATGGATATCTATCTGCACTTCAAATCCGAATCGGGTTTGGTTCACTGTCAGGCCGATTCACTGCTGGGCAGTTAACACTGTGTAACACCCGACACATCGGTATGTTACTAAAACTAAAATTAGATGCGTGAATGATTTTCTTTTGCTATGTTTTGTGGTTTGACGTTAAAGTATGCAGAGAGAGCTTTCCAACGCCACTATTTTTATGAAATTTGGAGTTCAGAATAAAAAGTTTATGGGAGTTTGAAGTTTTTGGTGCGATCGATCGCCAGGGTCACGTGATCGATCGGCAACTGTAGCAAACCGAAACCCAGACTGATGCGATCGATCGCATGGGAAACGATCGATCGTATCTACTGTAAGTTGTGTTTTGAGTGTGCGCGATTGATCAGCTTGCAAAGCGATTGATCGTATTTACTGGAAAGAAGAAACGCGCGGTTTTGGTGTGTGCCGATCGATCGGCAAGGCTTGCGATCGATCGGTGCGGTTTGAGCAGTTTCTGAAATTGCGATTTTTGTGATCTTTTTGATTGGGGAATCCTACCAAAACTAGGAGAGCAATTGAGGGAGTGTCCTAGATGATGAAAAGAAGATTTTAAAGCAATGGTGGAGATCTTTTGGTGGAGATTTTATTTTGGAAAAGGGATTTTCCTAGTTGCACTAGGGTTTTCCTATAAAAAAACACGTAAGAGGGGTTGTTCTTAGCCCTTGAACGTCCAGCCCTCATTCTCTCAAATTTTTCTTCTTCTCTTACTGGTGGAGTGAAGTTTTGGCACGTTCGGTACAAAGATCAAGGCGTTGGAGCGAGGAGAATGCGATAGGTGATGCATAGACTTGGGAATTCGTCGCGGTTGTGGTAGGATGAATTTTTCCCTACAATTTTTTTTATATATGATCTCTATTTAATGAAATTCTATTTGGATCCATGCTTGATTCTGAAATTTCATATGATATATATACATATCTCTTATGATTAATCATGGTCATGTTGCGTTTGTTATCTCCTTACACTTATGTGTCATGATGATCGATGGTTATGAGATAAATCTTGTGCTAGTGCCTAGATGGAATTTCTCCTCTTGTTTCCATGTTGAATTGGCTTGTATGACTCTCAATTGATCTGATTACTTGCTGTCTTGAATTTATTGTTCCATCATTCGGTCAATAATAGATGTCCTAATTGGGTATTCATCAATACGGGTAAGTACTAGTTAATCAAAGAAGATAATTACAGGTTGGTCATGGTTATTGGAAATCCAGAGTCTCGACCCTTCTAGATTATGGAAAGGTCGTCCCTTTTGTGTTCTCAGTGCTTTTTATTTTGTGATCTTGTCTGGAGTTAATAGTCCTATTTGGGTTTTTGCATAATGAGGTCTAAAAAGGGGAGGAATGGTTTCGGGATGTTAAAAGCTACCATAAAATGAGATCTATGGAATGCTGGTGTAATTATAAAGGTGCTGTATCACATTGGGAATGAGTGATATCTAATAGTATCATGAGTCTATCTTAAAGTATGTACTATAATTAGAACAATTAGTTAAGTTAGACTCTCGGCTAGGAATATTCCTGCGCCGACAGTCGATAATAAAAAATTCATAACTAATTGTAGGAATTCAGAAAATTGCGCCGTCTATAGGGTTGGATAGTAGACTCTCGGGGAAGTCTACAGTAAAAATTTTATAACTTGACTCGAACTATAAAAATTATGGTAAGGGTTGAAATTGAACTGTTATGCAAATAACAGTGCATGAAATTGAGGAACATTATACTAATAGATAGTATCACGTAATTATATGAGTTTAAGGGTAAGATAACCATTAAGAAATATTGAAAGACTTGAGTAATGACTATTTCAGAGAGACCAATTTTCTGGAATCGAGTACCGGGGTTGAGTCAATTCAAACCGAGTCAATATTCCACATCATGCAGTTTTACCGTCAGAAATTGTCACATAGAGTCCAATTAGGGTTTGTACTCTCGAACCCTAATTCTCCGGTTGCTTTGAACCTGTCACGCCCCGAAATCCCATACCTTGATCGGAGTGTGGAAGCTAACCAATGAGATACAATTCGAGGTAGAGATCCCGGGCAAGCGACCGAACAGTCGATTTTCTATCCGATTACAATCATCTCAAAAGGACATGTAACCGATTATGCCCGCAATCAGTGTAATACAATAATAGACATCAATGAATACTATGAAATAAATTTACTTAATAATAATCCATTTAAAAAAATTAAATAAGATAAACCTATAAGTCTATGGCACACAATTGCCAATAATGTCATAAGCATCAATAAAAAGCAAAGCAAATAACTAAATAATCTTTAAACTCTTCTCGGCGCTTGCAATCCACCATTCCACTACTGCACTTCCTGATCTCACTTTTCATTTGCGCCTGCATCAGAGGATGCATGAGTATTTCATAGAAACACTCAGTAGGATGTAAAAACCCACTGAATTAAAACAAGCAGTATGAGAATAAGAGTAACAAAGGATTGTGAACATCCCACAACATTTGAACTGAACCGAGGTCAATGCCCCTGCAAGGTTAATCAACAACAATTCCAACTCGCAAGTATAGGAAAACATCAATAAGACTCCGAACAAACATATGTGTAAGGAGAGAATAACAATCATATCAAAGGCTCCAGACATCTAAAGTGAAAGGAGTTTCAATTTCTGCTCGCTAACCTGGTCGCTCGCAAGTGACTAAAATAATATACCAGAACCACCCTAGGGGTCCTCTCTTTGGAACCCTGCCATGCGTCTAGGATACTGGCCCCACCAGTGCTTACGGACATGATGGGCGGAGACTGAGGACCTTCCGTAATGTCCACAATCTAACGTACGTATAGTGCCTCCCTTCGGGCAATATGGAATCGAAATTTCATAAATATAAGTGACCTCATAAGATCTAGCAATGGCTTAATTGAGCATACTATGACTCCGTATGGATTCCTGCATACAAGTAAGCAGAATTGGTTTTTGTACAAACTCCATTTTTCTGGCAAATGAAAAGACAAGATATTTTTGCATTGAAGACTTATCTATATCTTGTGATTATACAGGAAATCTCGGTGGTCTTGCATCTTTTTTGTCCTCTACATACTTTTGGGGGTCTATTTTATAACGAATCTTATTCTTGCTGTTGTCTATGATAGCTTCAAAGCTCAGGTACTTGATTATATTCGAATTTGTAGTGTCTGTGTGCTGTGCAAGGTAGAAAAGGTCCACGTTTTTAAAAGGATATAAATTCATCTTAGACTAAATACTATTCTTTTGTGGTTATACAGATTTACATATGCTTCTCTATCATTGCAGCTTGCGAAACAGGTTGCTGAAATGGACTCTACAAGGAATAGGATATTGAAGAAAGCCTTCAATATGATAGATAAAGATGTAAGCTATGCGTCCTTCCTGAATGCTATGGTCTGCTTGACTAGGTTTTGGGATTTCCTTTTAGTTGTCTCTTTTGAGGTTGAATTATGATTTTATTTGACATCTTTTCGATCAATTATCAAATATTATAAAGAATTTACGATGCTGGAGGTTACTCTTGCTTTAAGCCTTTCAATGGGTTCCTAAGAGTTTTATCTAGTATGGCTGTGGCATGTAGAGCTTTCCATTTGTTTAATTCGGTACTTTCTATGTAGAGCTTTTGATAAAATAGATACTATCTTGCAAGTAGATTGCATTATCAAGAGCTACAAAACCAGGGACTTCTATAACTATGCTACTTCAAATGGAGCAATGTCTAGAAATTTGGACAAACCTAAAAGAATGCTAAAAAAAGCCTTGTAGTCCCAAACAATGAATTCTGTATGCGTAATTTTCTTTTTCCACTTGTATGTTAAAGGTGAATCTTGGACTTTTCTTGTTAAGACATGGATTTGTTATGCACATTCTAAATTTTTTTTGGTTTTTTGAACTAGTTTCTATACAGGAGGTAATGTTAAATTAATTTCCAACTAAATCATTGTCGCTGTCATGGTAATCGTTGTCGCCATCATTGTCATGGTCATCGTCGCCATCGCTGTCATCATTATTATCGTCAAAGGCTTATCGTATTTGATGATGTACCTTGGTGTATGCTTTTTGCAGATGATGTAGTTTTAATTGATGAGAGTAAAATAGGTTTGAATGAGAAACTGGAATTGTCGAGGGATGCTCTAGAATAAAAAAGTTTTAAAATAAGTAGGGCTAAGACAGAGTGCATATAATTTAATTTTAAGGAAGGTAGAACCATAGATGGAGACTTAGTTGAAATAGATGGGCAAGAAGTGCTAAGGTGTGATCAATTCCGTTACTTAGGATCCATTATCCATAAAGAAGGGGATATTGATAGTGATGTGGTGCATAGGATAAATGCGGTGTGGATAAAGTGGACGGTAGCCTCGGGAGTGTTGTGTGATAGGCGTGTTCCGAAAAGGCTTAAAGGTAAGTTCTATAGGACAGCCATTAGGCCTGCAATACTCTATGGAGCGGAGTGCTGGGCACTAAAGAGGAGTCATATAGATAAATTGAATGTAGCCGAAATGAGAATGTTAAAGGTAGATGAGTGGGATAACTAGGAGAGATAGGATTAGAAATGAATATATTCGGGAGAGTCTAGGTGATGCAGAATGATAAGCTAATAAGCATTATCTACGTATTTTATTTATAATAAATATATTAATGTTAGTTTGGTCTTTTTATGTAATTAAGGCTCTACTATATAAGGCCTGTAAGCTATTGTATTGGCCCGTTTATCTTCTTGGCCTTTGGCCTCCCCCTACTCGAGCTTCGGCTCGCCCTTACTCGGCTACAACCCCCCTTCTTCTTCCTTTTACTCTTTTTTGTTGCTAATTCTTGATTGAGCATAGAAGTCACTCCATCATTTGGTATCAGAGCTCAGCAAATCCGCGCGCCGTCTTTCCACTCGTCTCTCGAGCAGAGAACAGTTTTTCAGTGAAAAAAAAACCCTTTTCCTGTCCGACATCGTCACGCTCGAGCAGAGAACAGTTCTTCTGGATCGAACAGGCGGGACCTTTCCTCTGGTTTGTCAGTTTCACCGCCAACCACCCGTCTGAGAAGGATGGCCACTGCTGAAAACAGTCGCAACGGTGAGCCGTGTCGACTCCACCAAAGAGCAGAGCAGCCACCTTGCGGTCTCCGATTGAAGAAGAAGAGTCCTTTTCTTTCCTTCTTCAACAACGCTGCTTCCTCGCCGACATCAACGACTCTAGAGCCACTGGATCCCCCTCCTTTGGACGGAGAAAATTTTGTCAAAAAAAAAGTTTGCATTTTTCTGGAGCTGTGCGAGTCCGCCATCGCCGTCGGCCTTTCTTCACCTGCGGTACTTGACAATCGCCATCGTTGACTCCTCGCCGATGGTCATCGCTTCCTTTCTCTGTCGGCCGTGTTGAACAGAGCTCGACTGACTGGAACACCCAACCTTCTGGATTTCTTCGACAACCTCATTGCCAAGCTCCTCCCGCAGCCCCTCCGACCAGAACGACATCCGTCGCTTCTGTCAGGCTAATCTGGCGCTTCTGCCTCCGGCGTTCTGCTATCGGCGGTGCCATCCGGCCAGTTGAGTCACCATCAACATCTCTGTCCGGCCGCCGACCTGCAACAGCGCCCTCTCAGCCACTCCTGAAATCTCGGCTCATCATCGCACACATCGGAGTCCTTCCCAAGCCGGCGACCCCGATCGGTTGGAGAAGATCTCTCCGGACTGGTGTATCCAATCTTCCTGATTGTGTTCCTGCAATTTCGCGATGGCAACTTCCTGCTCAACACAGTTCTTTTTAAAGAGTGACCCAGACCGGTTTTGTGTTTTCAACCGAACCAGCCCAACGTTCGTGACTCGAATTTCATTTTATCAGACCCGCCCGGACGGCAAGTCGCTCATTGGTCAGATTGCCGCTTCCAGCAGTTCTCCTCTGGCATCATTCAGTTGCCGTCAGACATCATTCAGCCGCCGTCCGACATCAGTTCCATTTTGCTGCTTGCCACAAAGACATGGCGTATTTATGGGATAATTCAAGAAGCCGCCGAGCTAGAGTTGATTACAATCATACCTTCACAACTGAACAAACAAGGTACTGCAATCCTTCACAGCTCTGGCCTAAACCAGATGACCACTCTCGTTATAAGGTGGCGTGGTCTAATCTTCCCCACAGGAGGCCATACCAGTGCAGCGTGCATGATGAGTATTTTGAGTACGTTGAGCCCACTGATGCCTCTCTAACAAGGCCCCGTACTGGTTCAAGAGGTACCGTTCTCATTCGACACCCGCCTACATCTCATGTAACTAGCATGTTGGAGTCCGATGAGGAGATTCCCTGTTGATTAGAGGGTATTCTGATACACTTCATACTATGCAACACAGTTTACATGAATTGAAAAAGACCTCTGACAAGCACTTTGACAAGATGATAGAGACATTGCGTTCTAGTCGACAAGTTGCCGCATCCATGGAAGATGAAGTCCAACATGTTGTTTCTTCACAGCAATCACAATCTCCAGTGCCAGTTCTTCAACCAGTCTCATCAACATGTCCACCACCGCCATCAGCCCCAACACTTGGACCATTAGCTGTTCAGTTAGCTCCACCCCTAATGACAACACCCACACCAACAGAAGCAATGCAAATCATAGTCCCTATGCCCCTAACCATAGCAAATCCACCTTTAGAAGAGAAGCCTCGACAATCCACTGCGAGTGGTTTGCCACTGCCCACTTCAGTTCTCATATTGGGTTCACCAAAGTTGCCTCTATCGTCATGGCTGCAGATTCCTGCCCCATGTTTTGATGTCCTAGTCATCAACACCAAGGAGTCAATCAATATTACTGACACCTACTTCAACCTTCATATTGACTACCTTTTGTTCCTATCCCCTTCCCAATCACGATTTTATTATTGGTTTGCATATCACTTCCCCTGCATATAGGAATTGATCCATGGCCCCCTCCTCCACCTTTACCCAATCGCTCTAGCTATCACATTCCACCTCCTATACCCTGGCTACACCCATTTTCCCCACCTGTTGACCCAATTGTGCCCAACCTTAATTCTAATCTTATTCCCTCTGGTGGGAGTGGTATTAAAAAATACTTATTCTGGTGGACTGGTCGACCTGATTATGACATATGTGTTGCTCCATTGCTTCTTAAGGCAGTACCTCATCTTTGACTCTCCGGAGGAGAGTCCTTGTTGGTCGGGGAGAATGATGCAGAATGATAAACTAATAAGCATTATCTAAGTATTTTATTTATAATAAATATATTAAGGTTAGTTTGGTCTTTTCATATAATTCAGGCTCTGCTATATAAGGCCTGTAAGCTAGTGTAATGGGTAGTTTTGGAGATGAATTGAAGGGTTGTTCCCGTTCATCTTCTTGGCCTTTGGCCTCCCCCTACTTGAGCTTCGGCTCCCCCTTGCTCGGCTATGGCCCCCATTCTGCTTCCTTTTACTCTTTTTTGTTGCTAATTCTTGATTGAGCATAGAAGTCACTCCATCACTAGGAGTAGCTCCTTTATGGGAGAAGCTGAGGGAATGTAGGTTGTGTTGGTATGGGCATGTGCAAAGAAGACCATTAGATGCCCCTCTGTGAAGATTAGAAGGGATACATGTAAACGATGCTAAAAGAGGGAGAGGGAGACCTAAGAGAACTTGGATGGAGTTAATAAAAAAGGATTTGATTTTACTATCTCTTACAAAAGAGGTAGCCCAAAACAGGCCTGAATGGAGGAGTAAGATCCGTGTCGCCAACTCCAAATAGTTGAAAAAATGCGCTATTTGATTATAAAAGGCTTATCGTATTTGTAGGTGTTTAGCAATACAGGATTTGCTTGGCCTTAGGTTCTATCTTAATTATTTCCGATATTAAGTTACATATTGGAATTATTTTCTCATTAGTTCCAGCCAACCTATCTTTGGTTGCCTATTTTTTTCTAAGGGCCTCTACAAGCCATCTATTTGATCTCTATATCTTATTTGCAGTTCCTTTAAACATGGCTGAACCATCTTTAAATACATTATTGACAATTTGGACGATTTTGTTTTTTGATTAGAAGTCACTAATCAAGGCGACTTCTAACTTCTAACTTCTCCCTCATTTGGATGATTTCGTTTTTTTGTCACTCATCTACATTTATCCTCTTGCTTTTACAATTTTCCTCGTACATCTTTCTTTGAAAAATGCGTGCACGTATTTTTGTCATCTCTTCATAGTTTTGAAGTTCATAATGATGAGTAAGCTAATGTTTCATGTCTGTACACAGAAACGTGGCTACCTTGACAAAAAGCAATGTATTCAGCTCTTTCAAGAACTTAATAAGTACAGGTGCCAGCTTTTTTCTTTAAACTGATATTAGATCCTGTGTTCTTCTAACATAACCAGTCTACTAAAGTTTGTTTTATTTCTGTACTTAGCTAGTTCATCAAATTTTTTCATGGATGCTTTAGCTTCTTTTTTTGAAATGAGAAAAGGATTACACAACTAATCTGTACAACTGATAACAAAATTTTTGGAAGAGAAATTAAAAATGCTAAAACAATTGTTGCATCTGGTTCTATTTGGGGGTTTTAAGAGGCAGAAAAGACACAAAATTATTTGCATTCATTGAAGAATCTTATTTTTCGTAAGTCATAACTGCAGACTTATTTAATGGCTTTATAACTAGAATCTTATTTTTTCATTAAAATATGTGTAGAATTGATTTTTCAAATTCCTTTTTAAATAGAAGTAGCCTCTTCTAAAAGGGGAAAAGGGCTTTTTTTTATAATTGAAAATTTTATTTACCCAAAAGGGGGTAAAAAACAAGAATAGCAATACAAAACAATCCCAAAAGAAAGGAAAAAACCCAGAAGTGAAGACAGGAAACCCATCAATCAGACCAAAAATGGTCAATCGATACATTACTAAATGAAGAATTCCGCCTGATAACTTTGGTCTGCGTCAAGTGATGAGGCGCTCATTCTGGATCTGCTGAAAAGAAGTTTTGTATCATCACACGAAGAGACTGGGAGGAAGTATGTTTTTCATTCTATGCCCGACGATTTCTCTGTCCATACAAATGTAATGTGGATAGATATCATCAATTTAAGTACCACTCCAGCATATTTGTTCATTCCAATAAAATCCATAATCCACTCAATTTCCACTTGGAAATCAAGAACAATGCGATGGATATTACAATGAAGCAAAAGCTGCTTCCAGACCAAGGGCAATGAAAGAAGATGTGATCATTCCTTTCAGCATGATTACCACATAAGAAGCATATATTAGCCAAATGAAATCCCCTCTTGCAAAGATTAACTTAAGTATCCCATTATTCAAAGCAAGCCATAAGAAAAAAGCATATCTGTTGACTCTATATTTATGCCAAACCAACTCAAACCACGACACTTTTTGATCATGATGCCGAACCACATTCCAAGCTGATTTATAAGTAAATTTGCCCTTCTCCGACAACCAGCCAAAAGATTCTGGTTTATCAATGAAAAGAGGAACATGACCTGCAAGCAATTCCATGATTTCCTTGGATTTTATTGTACCATCACCCCTTATGGTCCATTGACCACTCATATATGAATTGGATAATTGATCAAAATCATCTCCAGCCATCATTAGAATAATGCGTCTTCCGTACTTAGGTAGCAAAGGTGTGCCATTGATTCATAGGTCCATCCAAGTATATGTGTCATTCCCATTACCAATATTTATGTCTACAACAATGCAACATAATCCCTTGCATATTTCAAATGGACTGGAAAGCAAAAGAGCAATTTAGGGTGCGTTTGGATGTTGATAGGTGAAAGGTTGAAAATTTATATCAGCCTCAAAATAATCAAGGGGATTTTTCTGATTGGTGACAACCCGTTTGGAAACCTGAAAGTAATCAAGCGTTAGGGTGAAAATTTTTAGGACTGATTTGTGAAAGGTGAAATATGTTTGGGAACTGAAAATAAATCACGCTGATGTGTGTTTGGAAAGGAATATTCGTCATCTTTGGGTATCGTGCAATCGATTACACAATCGTGTAATCGATTGCACGATAGCTTTTTAATGGGACAAACTTCAACGATGCGTTTCTTACTCATTTCTGATCCGTTTTGGCCCATTTTTTTTTCATTCTTCCTCATTTTTAGTGCTCTTTCTTATAATGATGATATCATAAAGATGTTGAGCCACCACGTACTATTTATTATAGATTTTGTGGAATTTTTTTTAATAAAATATCAACATCATTAGGATATCATGATGATCAGAACGAGCATAAAAAATAAGGAAGAACAAAAAAAATAGCCGAAAATTGACTACAAACGAGGGAGATATGAACCGTTGAAGTTTGTCCCATTTTAATGGGGAATTACACAATCCAGTGTGCTATCATCATAGTGGAATCGATTACACGATAGCACACTTTATAGTGTAATCGATTACACGATAGCTCACTCTATCGTGTAATCGATTCCACGATAGCCGAGCTATCATGTGATCCAACGCACGATAGCCTAGTTATCGTGTGTTGTCAACTATCGTGTAATCGATTACATGATAGCAGTGGTTATCGTGTAATCGATTACACGATAGATTTTTAATGGGACAAACTTCAACGATGCATTTATTACTCATTTCTGATCCGTTTTGGCCCATTTTTTTTATTCTTCCTCATTTTTAGTGCCCTTTCTTATAATGATGATATCATAAAGATGTTGAGCCACCACGTACTATTTATTGTGGATTTTGTAGTATTTTTTTAATAAAATATCAAGGTCATTAGGATATCATGATGATCAGAAAGTGCATAAAAAATAAGGAAGAATTTTTTTTTGCCGAAAACGGACTAAAAATGAGGGAGATATGGACTGTTGAAGTTTGTTCCATTTTAATGGGGAATTACACGATGCAGTGTGCTATCGTGTTATAGTGTAATCGATTACACGATAGCTCATTGTATCGTGTAATCCAACGCATGATAGCTATCATGTAATCGATTACATGATAGCACGGGTTATCATGTCATCGATTGCATGATAACCTTTTTAATGAGACAAACTTCAACGATGCGTGTATTACTCATTTCTGATCCGTTTTAGCTCATTTTTTTTATTCATCCTCATTTTTAGTGCTCTTTCTTATAATGATTAAAAAAATATCCGAAAACGGACTAAAAATGAGGGAGATATGACGGGGGGTTCCCTCGGCTCAACGGTGTGGCGACGGAGGCATAAGGGTGTAGGCAAACACCGGGGTGACCGGCTTTGGACGACTTGAGCAGTTGCCCGGGTGGGGGGGGCTCAACGAGGCCGCCGCTGCCATCACTACCGGGGAGAAAGAGGGCGAGGGGCCGGTGAGTAGTTTTTTCTATCAGCTCTCCCTTGTCTACCTGATTCTTACTCGGGTGAGAATCAGCCTTTCCGGGTGAAAGGTAAAAAATTGTCACCTTTCACCTTTCAGGGCCACTTTTCAGCCTTTCAGCAACCAAAGACAACCACATGCCTGAAAGGTGAAAAGGTGAAAATTTTCACCTATCACCGTCACCGACCACTTTTCACCCTTTCAGCTTCCAAACACTTTTCACCTTGATAAGTAAAAATTTTCACCTTTCAGGGCTGAAAGATGGGTTTTTTCAGCTTCCAAACGCACCCTTAATGGGTTCGCAATCCAGAGCCCAATTCTGTCATGGAGTAAATGAATGAAAGATAAATGCATGAATAGGGATCATTGCGATTTTGGTTGTATGTACACATTTTTTTATCAGTTTTGAACCAATAGCTTCCTGTTGCTTGGATAGCTGTATACATATTTTCTTTATTTGTTGCAAAGCTTCCACTTTTGTCAAGTGCATCTGTGGCATTGCCTGTTATAGTGATAATAGGTTTCAATTTTATATTTCTCTTTTCTTACATTATTTATTTTTGGAATCCCAGGACTTTACCTAACATTTCAGAGGAAGAATTCGATTGTATATTTGCTGAGCTGGATGATAGTGGTGATTTCAAGGTAGTATGATCTACCAAATGCTGATGTATCAATTCTAGCCCGTTTGCATCTTTTTTAAAAAATTACAATGATCATATAACAAAGAAAATAAGAAAAATGAGAGAATACACCTGAATACGTGGGTTGCCTCCCACCAAGCGCTAAGTTTAACGTCTTCAGCCAGACGGTGCCATGATCCAGTGCAGGGTTCGGATCCTCAAGAATTCAACCTGGATCAATTAAATGATTGCCCCACACATTCCTATCCTTGTTGCCTATGTATGGAGCACATCGCGGAATAAAAGGATGGAATGGTGGGTGGGGAAGCTTTGGAAAGAGGGGTCCCTGCATTAACCATGAAAGAAGGTCATCAGAAAACTGTAATATAAAGGGAACCTCCTCCCCCACATCAACCATTTTGGCCTTAGGGGCCTCTTCTAGCAACCCAATTGGGAAAGCTTCCTCAATTAGTGACTCAACTAAACAATCTATGAAACAGTCTAAGTTACTGTCAATAAATAAAGGGTTAGATCGGTCAAGACATTGTATGAATGGTGTTTCAGGAATAGAAAGTTCTGTTGCTAATGCCGTAGAATGTGACTCCTCAAATATAGAAGAATGTTTAAAGCTAGGTTCTAGTAATGCACTCACTTCTTCTTTAATTTCTACACTCACTTGATCATTATGTAAAACCCACTCAAGCTCATTGTCAAACCTTTGGGCATTATGAAGGGATGTAACATCATAATCAGGGGAAAAACAGATCCCTTCATCAGAAAATTGGCCCATCGGATAATGGGGTTGGACAGGTGGGATGTACGCTTCTCTCATTTCCTTATATCCAGTTGACAACTTAGTTAAGGCTGTGAGGATGGCAGATTGGTTGGCTATTATTTGGTTCATTTTATCTTCAAAGGTAGATTGACCAAACTGAGGAGTAGAGGCTGGTTGGTAAGGCAGTTGTTGGCTTAGAAAATCTTGTCTAGGGGCCTCATGAAGAGTGGGCCTAGGGTTGGGTTCCTCCCAAGGAGAAATAGGATGGTCCTCCCACCTATGAAGACTTTGGACCTCATTCACATATTTTCTGATAAAATCAGGGTACTCATGGGCCAAAGGGCACTCCACTGGGGTACGAATGGGACTTAAACAGAGGGCACATGGTTCCGACATATAAGGAGTTGTGTATTGTAGGGAAGATCATGGAATGCCAGCTCGCCGATATATCGGCGATATATCGCCGATATATCGGTATCGGACACAAACCGATACTCCGATACCATTAAGTATCGATTTTTCCAATTTTTCCAAATATCGCCGATATATCGGCGATATATCGCCGATATATCGGTTTCGGACCGATATATCGGCCTTTTTTGAAAAAAAAATTATTTTTTAAAAAAAAAAATTTTGAAAAAATTTTTTTTTTTTTTTTTGGGAAAAAAATACTTTCATGTTTGTTTTCTATCCTTTTATGCATATTTTGAAATCTATTCTTTGTTTAAATTAGTATAACTCATTTTAGAAGTTAGATTTTGAAAATATATGATAAAAACTAGTTTTTGACGACCGATATTTTTTTACGCAATATCTCCGATATATCTCCGATATTTCGTCTCTTAGGCCGACCGATATTTTACCGATATCCGATACGACATTCCATGGGGAAGATGTGCCACTCCCAAAATTAGAGTGATTATCCCAACCACGGTTGTAAGAATCAGCATATAAAGGATGTGGGTGGTAGGGCATTTCATAGGGAAGGGGATTAAGTATGTGTGAAGAACAATAATCATTAAAGCTCCTATATGGGTTCTCATGGCTAAATCCATAAAAAGGTGAAGACATCTCTTCACCATGCATTCATCAACCGAACCGAAATATCACACATCCACAAATCAGAGAAACAACCTTAGATATCCACAACTAGCAATCATCAGTCCTAGATATCAACAACTAGCAGTCCTAATAACCACAACTAGCACAACATGCAGTCACAGAAATAAAAGAAAAACACCAAACACACAAATTAATCTAAAAAGGGAAGGATAAGAGAATGCAAACTAGGGGAAGGGGTGGCCCTTCCACGTTGGCGAGAATTCCACGTCTTCTCTTAACCTTGCAAAAAGAAAGAAAAACATAAATTAAGCTACTGACAAATAATCTAAGCTAAGACTCACTAAACTACTCTAACACTAACTATGCTAAGAATCTGGTAAACTATTGTGCCGTCCCCGGCAACGGCGCCAAAAACTTGATCGTTTAAATATAAACCCTTGCAAGTGTACACGGCAATTGTACTACGGTGAGTATTGATAAGGGTTGTCGAACCTCAGGGACGGATTAATCTTTTACCAAATTCAAGAGAAGAAAGTTGCAGTTTTTGTTTAATCTAAATAAAGCTATGAACTTTAACTACTAAGCTGAGTTTTAATCAATGTGGAGAAGACCAAGGCTTCGAATCCACCGCAATAACTAGTGTATCGTCTCTCTCTCTCTTTTGAATAAAGATTTCAAATTGGCTGGTGTATTCCTCTCAGACATACACCTGTCAATTCAAATTATAGTGCTCTCCTCTCGGACGTAACACATAAATCAATTAAGCATATGGAATTGTGATCTATCTCTCTCAAGCATAAATCAATGAAACTTTATTAACATATGACAAATCAGAACACTCACATTCCTCTCAGACATGCAAGTAATCTTTCAGATTGAAATTCATAAAATCCACTCTTGTCTCTCTCAAGCACAAAGAATAAACTCAATGAATTAGCTTTAATTGCATAACAAAGGTTCATACACCAACTAGAGTAAAAATAATATGAGAGAAAAGAAACTACACAACTAGATTATTGGGCTTCATCTACGCCTTGCATAGGAGTTTAGCCAAGCATGGGAAGAGAATCCATCATCTTCATCTTCATCATCTTCTTCTTCCTTTGCTCTAGCCTCCAAGGGACTCAAAACTCTATTCTCTAATGCCCAATACGTTCTCCCTTAAGGCATATATATAGGGGTGAAGGAAAACCCTCAAATCCCCTTCCAAATCCAAGTCAAAATAGGCCTTATTTCAATTCTGCGTATACGGCGATCGATCACCTTTCTGGCCGATCGATCGCTTTGCGATCTATCACTTTTATGGCCGATCGATCGGTTTACTATTCATTTTGCAGCATAATTTTCCAATGGTCATAACTTTTTCCGAACTCCGAATTATGTGAGGTCGGTGGCGTTGGAAAGCTGACTTCTTGAAATTTAACATGAGATGTGAATCAGTCAAATCCGACATCTGTACACGAAGTTATGATTATTTAACCATTCGAGTTACTTTTCTCCTCATTTCTGTGTATTACTCTTGTTTCCTACAAAAACCAAAAACTATATTAAAGTAGCAATAATTCTAATCAAACACTAGCATAAATATAAGTTTAGGAGATAATAAAATGCATATTTTATGTATAGATCACTGCCTTCGGCTGGAACAGCGCCGATCGTGCTCGAGTCCCGTGGCCGCCGTCCTGTGGGTACTGTCGCCGCCACCCAGCAGCCCGATTTCACCTACAAGGCCGCGCCTTTAGTCCCTTCCAGCACTCCGAACCGTGCATCGATGCCTTCGATGTTCACCACCGCGAAGATCTCCTCGCCGTCCTTGGCCGCGGCTGGAACAGGTAGCCTCGCTGCCTCCTCGGAGGCAACGGTGGCCTTATCCACTGCTGCCCAATGGTCGAGTGAACCAGTCCTTGCTCCTGCGACCGTGGCTTTGAGTTCGACAACGAAGACGGTGGTGACCCAAGTGGATGCGCCGGTGACCCTACCAGTCAAACCCCCACTTCCAGCAAGGATGACTGGTTCCCTCCGGCAGGTGTCGCTACCCATTTCGACGCCAGATAGACGCCGATCTTCTTCCTCAGCTAACTCTGGTTACCAGATGTTCGATGAAATGCCTAAGTGGCAAACATCGCCTTCCGCCTCGCAAGTGGGTGGCTACTTTGTTTTCCACGATGTGTTCTGCTATGTGGATGTGCTTGATTCCGGGAAAGCAACTGTTGTGACCAGCAAGGTCGCAAGGTATCACGAAAGCAAAAGAAGATGAAAAGAGAAAATAAAGTGAGTTTTCTATTGCATGCCCTCCATCAGAGGAGGATGATCTACCTATATAGGCAGAATTGGCGCCCAAAGATGGCGCCCAAAGGTTGGCGCCAAGGGTTGGCACCACAGGTCAAGCTGATGGGCCTGATGGGCCCAATTACAATGATTATTCAATACCAGTCCGTTACCTAACAATTAGCCTAAACGGACTGTTTACAAAAGATAAGTAAATAATACTAATGTTATCATAATGGGCTTGATAACTGTTGCATACGATGGGCCACTGACATATCGGCCAGGCCATGCGTTCACAACAATCCACCACGCTCCGCTGCAGCCTTGTCCTCAAGGCGACCAGTCTGGGAAACGAGCCATAAGACCATCTTCCACTTCCCACGTAGCATCCTCCAATGCACGACCTTTCCAGGCTACCAGGATTTCCGTAGTAATGCGGCCCAGCTTTCGAATGCGGCGTTTGTCAAGGATCGACGCTGGTACTGGCGAGTCGACATTCCCTGGAGGCAAAATAGATAAGGGTCCACCCATAGTGACCGAGGCTGGATCCCCCACAAAACGGCGAAGGCGGGAAATATGAAAGACCGGATGGACTAATGATCCCGGCGGAAGAGCCAAACGATAAGCAACAGGTCCAATGCGCTCGAGCACAGAATAAGGCCCATGATAGCGGGGCGCCAGCTTAGCAAAATCGGAGTGAAACAGGGAAGTCTGACGCTGGGGTAATACGGACACATAGACTAGATCTCCCTCCTGAAAAACTCGATCAGTTCGCTTCTTATCCGCAAGTTGCTTCAGACGGTTTTGAGCGGCCGCGAGATTTGATTTTAGCTGCCGAAGGACCTCATCTCTTGTCTGAAGCATATAGTCAACCTTAGCAACTGACGACCTGTGGGGCACATAAGAGAGAACGGAGGGAGGTGAATGACCGTAGACCACTTCAAAAGGTGTGAAGCCGGTCCGCGTATGATAGGCCGTATTATACGACCATTCTGCCCACGGAAGAAGTTGCAACCATTTTCGGGGCTGATCCCCCACAAAGCAGCGTAAATATTGTTCCAGGCACCTGTTTACGACCTCTGTCTGGCCATCTGTCTGCGGATGGTAAGCTGTGCTCATGGTAAGTTTCGTACCCTGGATAGCAAAAAACTCTCGCCAGAAAGTAGAGATGAAGACCTTATCTCGATCTGAGACAATAGTCTTAGGCATACCGTGCAACCGAGCAATTTCTTTGACAAATGTCTCCGCCACCATCCGCGCAGTAAAGGGATGACCCAGAGCACAAAAGTGAGCATATTTGGAGAGACGGTCCACCACCACAAGGATGACGGACTTTCCCTGGACCACGGGTAAACCTTCCACAAAATCCATAGAAATATCCTCCCATACCTGATCTGGAATGGGAAGAGGTTGGAGAAGACCCTGGGGTGAAGTAGTAACAGCCTTGGCACGCTGGCAAACGTCGCAAGCAGCTACATATCGTTGAATGTCCCGTCTGAGTCCTGGCCACAGAAAACTCTGGCTCACGCGTTTGTAGGTACGGAATACACCCTCATGTCCAGCCATCAATGTATCATGGAAATGGGAGATAACACGCTTCCGCAAGTTGCCATGATTTGGCACCCACAGCTTCCCGCTCCAAAATAAAGTGTCCCCGTGCCACGCGAATGAAGGGTCATCCAGTTGGTGCGCACGTAGGCGGTCAAGCAGCTGATTAGTATCATGGTCCTCCTCATATGCACATCGCAGATCCGGTAGAAAAGGGAAAATTGGCCCCGTCATAGACATGCAGCTCCCTGCCCCCGTGCGCCTGGACAAGGCATCCGCAACTGTATTCTCCGAGCCTTTCTTGTAGATTATCTCATAATCGTACCCCAAAAGCTTGCTCACCCAGCGCTGTTGGGCTGGTGTAGATACTCGTTGCTCCAAAAAATATTTCAATGGATGGTGGTCGGTGCGGATGATGAAACGGCGACCCAACAAATACGGTCGCCACTTTTGTACTGCATGAACAATGGCCAACATCTCTCGCTCATATGCCGAGAGTTGCAAGGACCGGTCGGCAAGGGCTTTGCTGAAGAAGGCCACTGGTCGTTCCTTTTGTAGCAGAACCGCCCCAATTCCTGTATCTGATGCATCTGTCTCGACCACAAAGGAAATATTGAAGTCCGGCAATACGAGGACGGGTGCAGTAACCATGGCCTGCTTCAGGCGATCGAAGGCTACCTGCACCGCATCTGCCCACTCAAAAGCCCCCTTTTTGAGAAGAGCCGTCAGGGGCTTCGCAATAAGTCCATATTGGCTGATGAACCTGCGGTAATACCCAGTCAGCCCCAGGAAGCCTCGAAGACCTTTGGCACATGTTGGGGCTGGCCAAGACAGCATGGCCGATACTTTTGAAGGATCCGTGGAGACGCCCTCAGACGAGATGATGTGGCCCAAATACTCCACCTGCCGGCTACCAAAGGAACATTTCGATCGTTTAAGGAATAAGGAATGAGCCCTTAGAGTGGAAAAAACTGACCGCAAGTGATGCAAGTGTGCTTCCCACGACTGACTGTAGATGAGAATGTCATAAAAAAAAACCAGCACGAATCTTCTGAGAAAAGGTCGGAACAAGTTGTTCATGAGGCTCTGAAAGGTAGCCGGGGCATTCGTCAGGCCAAAGGGCATGACCAAGAATTCGAAATGGCCATCGTGTGTTCTGAATGCAGTCTTGGGGACATCCGACGGTTTCATACGGATCTGATGGTACCCCGCGCGTAAATCAAGCTTGCTAAACACTGTGGCGCCCGACAGTTCATCCAACAACTCCTCAATGACCGGTATGGGGTACTTGTCTTTTACAGTAATTGCGTTCAAGGCGCGATAGTCGACGCAGAATCTCCACGTCCCGTCCTTCTTCCTGACCAACAAAACCGGTGAAGAAAAGGAACTATTGCTAGGCTGGATAATACCTGATTGAAGCATGTCGTTTACTAGGCGCTCAATCTCCGTCTTTTGAATATGAGGGTAACGATAAGGGCGCACATTGGCCGGCGCAGCATCAGGTAATACAGGAATAGCATGATCATGTGAGCGGGCTGGTGGAAGGCCGGTAGGGTCGGCGAATATGTCAGCATGTTCATTCAGCAAGGCACGTAAGTCCGCAGGTATGTCCGGCTGGTCCTCGTCCACCACCGCCCGCTGTTGCAATAGTAGACCCTGGGGCGCAAATTTGAAGAAGGACCAGACGGCCTGTGCACATTGTAAAGCACCAGGTTGGGCCCCTTGGAGTCGCACCCTTTGACCGTGCACCTCAAAGTCCATAATGAGGTCCTTGAAGTTCCAGACCACATCACCGAGGTCCTGCAACCACTGGACCCCTAAGACCACATCGGCCCCCTTTGTCGGCAATAGGAATAAGTCCGTAATGAAAGTATGGCCCTGGATGGTAAGAGCAGCTTGGGCGCAGACCCCTGAGCTCCGGAGATGCTTGCCGTCACCGATGAGTACGTCCAAGGGTTTGGCATGGGACACATAACAGCCCAATCGCTGTGCTACCTTGTCATTGATGAAATTGTGGGTTGACCCACTGTCAATCAACACTGCCACTTCCTGTCGTTTGAGGAGCCCTCGTACTCGCATGGTGCGCGGGGTGAAGGTTCCGGAGTAGGCGTGCACAGATATTTCTGGTTGCACGTCGGGGTACTCGGGGGCCAACTCATCGTCGTGGAATGGAACCTCCTCGTCGACTTCTTCGATAAGTAAACTTCCGCGCACGGCGCATCGGTGTCCGGGCCCATACTTCTCATCGCACCTGTAACATAGTCCCTTTGCCCGCCGTTCCTCCATCTGAGCAGTGGTGAGTCGCCGCACAGTAGAAGCCACAACGCCACTTGCCTGAGTTCGCAAGGCATGAGGGGCAGGAGCCGGCTGAGGCCCCAGCGCTGGGCCGACGGTCGGGGTGCTGGCCGGGAAGCTCCCACGCCCTCCTCGTCGTTGCCTGACCAACTTCTCTTCTTCGATGCGTGCATGTCGCATAACATCGCTCATGGAATGGCAGGGAAATGCCGCATTTCGTCCGCGATTTCCGGCTTCAGTCCGCGCTTGAAGGTTCCCACCAGGGCCGCAACCGGCCATTCGGGCAAGCGATTCACGATCTTCATAAACTCCGAATAATATGCCTGTACTGTTGTTGTCTGTCGAATGGTAGAGATCATCTCATTAAAATCCTAGAATTCGTTCGGTCCGAACTGGATGCACAGCTCAACCGAGAATGACGCCCATGTTGGGTATCGCACCTCCTTCTCAAAAGCCTGGTACCAGACCGAAGCATCCCCATCCAAGTGAAAGGCAGCCACCCGGAGACGCTCGGCATCGGAGACAGTACCTTGGTACGCAAAGAATTTGTCTGCTTTGTAGAGCCACTCCACGGGGTCCTCGTCCCCATTGAACCGAGGAAATTGCAGTCGGGCCAGGCGGGGATTAGATTTAGTGGTACTTTAAATGTAGTTTTTGATTTTTGTAGGAAAATAAGCGTACAATGCAGAAATGTGGTAAAAAATGACTCCAATAGTTAAATCTTCATAACTTCATGTGCGTATCTCTGATTGGACTGATTCAAGCTTCATGTCCCGTCTTCGTCCTCCTTCATGTGGTGCACCGCCGCCACCACCACTACTACCGCCTCCGTCGCTAACACTACCACCTCAACATGCTCTTCCGGCAAAGCCCCACCATCACCACCTCCTCTCCTCTTCCGCGACCATCGCCACCTCCTCCACGTCGAGGGTCAAAAATCCAATTTTAAAATCATCATTTCATATATCACATATCATATGTCCCATGCTATATATTGCATATCACAGTTCACAGTACCAAATTCTTTCTTACCTATGATATTTGACATGTGATGCGCGAAAGGGTGCTTTTAAAATCAAATTTTTAACCCCCGACTGGAGGTGGTGGCCCTGGAGGACGAGGAGGATATGATGGTGGTGGTAGAGGAAGATGAGGGGCAGGCGACGGTAAAAGGTGAGGAGGTAGTGGAGTCGGGAAAGATGAGTTGGCATAGGAAAAGAGAAAAAAAAACATAATTTGATAGATCCATTGACATGATTCATTTCTTCTTCTTTAGCTCCAAAATACTCTTTCTTCTTGCCCCTCTCTAGCCTCCAAGATCTATTCTCTAATACTCAACACGTTTCCTTTAAGGCTTATTTATAAGGTTGGAGAGAAAACACGCACAAGCCCTTCCAATTCCAAGTCAAAATAGGTCAAATTTCGGTTTTGCGTATACGGCGATCAATCGCTGCGTATTGCCGATCGACTGGTTTCTCGATTTCTTCCTGCTACATAATTTTCCAATGGTCATAACTTTTTGCTCCGAACTCCGAATTGTGCGCGGTCGATGGCGTTGGAAAGTAACATGAAGCTTGAATCAGTCCAATCATAGATATGCACACAAATTTATGAATATTTAGCCGTTAAAGTCACTTTTCACCACATTTCTGCATCTTACGCTTATTTTTCTACAAAAATAAAAAACTACATTAAAGTATCACCAAAATATAATTAAATACTAACATAAATATAAGTTTATGAGCTAATAAAATGCATATTTCATGTGTAGATCAGTCTGCTATTGTGGAAGTATTGAATCTAGCCCTGGTGGAACTGTGAAGATAGTTGATAAAAGCATGGCGTTGTCACTAGAAGATGATAAAATTTTGAGTTCATTTGTGAAGAAGATTGTTGTTGCCTTCAACATTCCTCCCAATAATTTGAGTGTTGCATACTTGTACATCGATGTGTACGAGCTGACTTTCTTGATATCCGATAAGGGAATGGCTGACTTTAGAGAGCTATTCCATGGAAGATTTTGTAAGGTGCTGGTGACCCATGATGGAGATCAATGACCATTAATGAGTTCTCAGGACATTGTGTACGAGTGCAAGGTTAATCCTCTTCCCACCAGTGGTAGTAGTTAGCCAATACCACTACGTTCGAGAGTATGGGATAACAACTTGGTGGGGATTGAACAACATTTTAAAGCTCAAGTTGAAGTGAGGAAGGCATTGAAACTTCTCTTTCAAATATTTAAAAAACACAAAGCGTCGGGTTACAGCGTCATGCATGGTTGAAGGTTGTCAGTGGAAAGTGAATGTGAGCTTGGAGAAATGTTTAGGTTTGTTTGTAGTGAATGAGTATGAAATGTTTCATACATGTGTTGGAGGGGTAAGCAAAAAGTATCACCCTCATGCTTCATAAAACTTGGTGTCGGAGTTCATTTCCAACAAGATAAAGGATGCACCCTCGTATTCCGCATTTGAATTGGTAAAAGATTTGCGAAATGACTATGGGTTGATCGTCTCATATCAGAAGGCATGACGTTCGAATGAGGTAGCCCTTAATTCTTTGTTTGGTGATTTTAAGGATTCTTACAACTACATCCCTTGGTATTGCAATAAAGTAGTGGAGACAAACCCGGGGATTGCAGTGAAGTATGAGGTTAATCCAACAAACAGGAAGTTTTCATGTTGCTTCATCGCGTTGAACGGATGCATTCAAGGGTTCCAACACTGTCGGCTATTGTTTTTTCTTGATGGGGCTCATCTTTATGGGAAGGCAAAGGGGACTTTTCTAGCAGCCACTGCAGTTGATGGAGGTAACCACATCTTCCCCTTAGCCTATACAGTTGGTGATAATGAAACTAAGGATAATTGGCTGTGGTTCTTACAACATGTGCGACATGTTGTTGGTTTTGCGAGGGTATTCACATTGGTGTCCGATAGGGACAAAAGACTGCTTGAAGCGGTTGCAATGGTGTTTAGGGATGGATTCCATGTATATTGCGTGCGACACTTGGAGTGCAACTTACTGAAGAAAGGTTTGAAAGGGCACAAGGTTAAAGGAACAAAAAAGGCAACAAAAAAATAAATTGCATACATGATTAACGATGTAGCAAAAGCGAATGATATACATGACTATCATGTTGCATTAACTCACCTCCACAAGCATTCTAAAGTAGCATATGATTGGGTCATGGCAAATCAACCTCAGAATTAGTACAACGCCCTCTTCCAAAGTAAAAGATATAACCGCATTCTAAATAACACTGTCGAGACTTTCAATAAATGGGTCAAGCCGGAGAGCGACATGCCAATTCTTGCTTTGCTTGATGGCATTCGCATAAAGATAATGATCAAGATGAACGAAACGAGAAGGGCGAGTAAGCACTAGGATTCTTACAAGATTCCAGAGATCCACGACTGGCTTAATGAATTGACCAACTAATCTCGGGGGCTATTGGTCGCGAAGTGTAATGAGAATGTGGTGGAGGTGGTTGCAGATGATGGACATTTAAGGATGAATCTCACTCACCTCACTTGTATTTGCAGAATGAGGCAAATCGAAGGTACGTCGTGTATCTACGCATGCGTTGCCATATCTGCCAATGGAGGATCACCAGCCTTCGCTTGTTGAGAGGATTATTGGACTACTCGGTGCTATGAGGACACATACAGTGAACCAATTTTCCCGATCACCCATGATGACAAGCCGGTATGTGCAAAGCCACATGTAGGAGAGCATCTCATCCGTCCACAAAAAACCAAGAGGTCAAGGGGGAGGTCAAAGACGAAGCCTATATGAAAACATCAATTTGATGCAGTCGTTGCAACAGACTTGGGCACAATCGGACATTGTGCATGCAACCAATCAACGTGGATTAAGAGTGCCGACAAATTTTATTTTTGTAATAAACTTAATACCTTAGATGACATTTGGTAAAACTTTATTTTTTATGGCTTTTAATTATAATATTTATATTACTTTGTAGTTTGTAGTATGATTTATATCGTAAATGCCTATCACAATTCAATCACAACCTCAATGCAACCCACTATAAGAACATGCATAAGTCAACACAACTCAATCACAATGAAAGAAAAGCTACTGGAAGTTAGTGTATGTGGCAGTATCAAGTCTATGACAATTCAATCATAACCTCAACATAATTCGCTATCACAACATGCATAAATCACCACAACTCAATCAGAATGAAAGAAGAAGCTACTGGAATTAGTGATCATGGCAGTAATAAGCCTATCACAATTCTATCACAACCTCAACGCAACCCGCTATCATAACATCAATAAGTCACCACAATTCAATCACAACGAATGAAAAGGCTACTGAAAGTTAGTGACAGTGTCAACAACAAGGCTATCATAATTCAATTACAACCTCAACGCAATATGCTATTGCAACATGCATAAGTCACCACAACTCAATCACCAAAATAAGAAGCTACTGAAAGTTCGTGTGTATGGTAGCAGCTAGTCTATCACAATTCAATCACAAACTCAAATGCAAACCTCTATCACAACATGCGTAAGTCACCACAACTCAATCACAACATTATTTGTCATCAAACCCAAAATATATCACAAACTTGAGTCCTAATCTAACACAACCTCATAAATCCATCACAAGTTACTTACATGCTGACACAACTAAAATCAAATGCAACTTTGTCATACTAACACTACAGAGTCATATGAAAATGAATCAAGTCTATCACATAATTGGGGCAACATTAACACTATACTTCTTCAACCTGGGTGATTGGTTCTCCTCCTTATTTGACTGGATCAACCATCCAAATTCTGAGAACTCGGCCTCCGGCAATTCGAAGAACCAAACCTGTATATGACGAACACTGAAGTTAGTTGTAATGTTAAACGTTGAAGTCAATTGTAATAACAATTGTTAGTGACTGTTAGTGTACATCACAACCCAATATAAGTAAACGCGACTTATAATGGTGAATATAAACATTCATCACAACACACATCTCAACCTATACATAAAGTGTCACAATCTAAACTGCATGAAATAATCACAGGGACACAACTACATCACAACATACGTGAAGACAATGTAGAATGATCATCATAATATAACATCACAACATTCCTATCGACACATATATACAGTTTCACAATCAGAATTGTAAGAAATAATCACATACGCAATTACATCACAAGTACAATACAAGTAACTACAACTTATAATGGTGAACACAAGGTATAAAATACAAACACAACCAAACAAGTTATAGCGGTCTTTCCTCTCCTCCCTATCATCATAGGCGTTACTAACGTCATTCCAAAGCATAATGTAGACATCCCTAGCCCAGGGATATGCATCAAAGGTAGCAAGGTTGGACTCATCCATTAATGCTCAAAACTTGCCGTCTACCACATCCCATGGCATGGGCAGGAGGAAGACAACAATGCAGTATAGCAAGGCCCACCTTGCCCTGTCATGTTCCTTCAACTTCTTGTTCTCAAACTTCTCCTTTATCATATTTGCGGTAATTGTACTTACTCTAACACCAGTGAACATCCTCTCTTGGAAGGTGGGGCCCTTGGTGCATTGTGAGGATTTCCTTCCAACTAAAATCCATCTTGTAGTGGCAGCTGCAGTATCATACTCACATCTATGGGCTTTAGGTTCACTGACCGCCTACCAATTGTGAAAGCCAATCCACTTTCCCTCCTAACCAATTAGTTGATGGTAGACCATTGTGTCTAACATATGGAAGAAAACTTTGAAACAAATCTTCATCACTTGCTCATGCATCCCTCCCTTCAAATCTGGAATGAGGTTGAACACCTTGGAAGTTGAGCATCTACACTCAACTCTGTCAATCTGCAAAATGTAATGCAATATTAAGTACACATGAAGCACAACCAAACATAGTTAGGAAATAAACACAACTTCATCGCAACCATAATACAACTATAGCACAATCTCAACACAACCATGATATAACCGATGCATCCCAACCATACAAAAGAACCATCATAACGTCACCAAAATCTATCAGAGCTCATGACCAACACGAGGCCCTCAACTTTCCCATCACAAGTTCTACACAACTACTACACATTTTCATCATAACCCTAAATGCATTCATCAAAAGCAGTTGAACATACAAGCACATCTCAAGCTATCACAACATGTTAAACATCATAAAACAAACACATGCAATTTAACACAACCATTACACTTGTCCATCATAATCCTATAGAAGAACTATCACAACGTCACCAAATTCATCAGGGCTTCTGACCAACACCCCTAACCCTCAACTTTACCCATCACAAGTTGTACACAACTACTACAAGTTTCCATCCCAACCATAAATGCATTCATTAAAGCAGTTGAACATATAGACACCTCGCAAGCTATCACAACCTATTAAACATCATAAAATAAACACATGCAACTCAATACAACAATTACTCTTGTCCATCACAACCCTACAGAAGAACCATCACAACATCACTAAATTTGTCAGAACTTATGACCAACACAGGGCCCTCAACTTTGCTCATCACAAATTCTAAATAACTACTATACGCTTCCATCACAGCCATAAACACATTTATCAAAAACAGTTGAATATTAAACATTCATACATATCGCAAAATATCATAATTTGTTAAACATCATAAAACAAACACATGTAACCCAACACAACCATTACTCTTGTTCATCACAATCCATCAAGCAATATTATACAATACATGAGACCTTCAACATGCATAATCCAAGAGCAGGAAAAAAGCTAATTCATCAAGCAATCATGGAAGGAAGTATCTTTTATTTTTTTTTAAATGGAGGTTGTACTTAATTTTTCTTGGTGGGCGGAAGAGGTAGAGGCATCTACCAAGGAGAACATCGTCACGAGGGGAGAGCTCCGCCGCTAGGGAGATCACGAGGGGAGACTGTCGCCACGAGTGGGGGAGGGTTGCATTGTGATAGTGGAGCGCCACCGTCACTGAGGGAGGGTCGCCGTCGTGAGACGGGAGCACCACCGCAACTGAGGGAGGGTTGCCTCAAGTAGGTGGTCTAGGGTTGCGAGATGGCGGGATGCGAAATGGAGGACACAGTTTAGGGTTGAGATGGAGAAACATGAGGTTGTGGGGTTTAAATACTCATGTGGGCAAATTTTGATTTTTGAAATCACGTGGGTACGTGGAAAAAGACGTTGAAACAGCGTTAATGACACCGTTTGGTAGGCAGTTACGTTGTTCCATGCGGGGAAGGACAATTTATCACGTTTAAAAATTTTGAGTGCATGGGAGCTCGTGCGGGACCAAAGTGGGTATCAAATTTCAGGTACTTCGTACCAAAGTGGATACTATATTTCCAAATTCACCTACTTAGACTAAAATGTAAATGACCCTCCTAAGATATGGGGTGGCAAATCAGCCTTCCAAACAAAAAAAGAAGCTAGATATGGGGTCCCATTAAAAGCTATCGTGTAATCGATTACACGATAGCCGCCTGCTTCTCCTTTTGAGCCTCAATAATGTCGTCGTCGAGTATTCTTTTCCAAATATAAACTAGTGTGATTTATGTTTAGTTCCCAAACAGAATTTTACCTTTCACAAAATCGATGTGAAAATTTTCACCTTTTAGCAAAGACATTTTTTATACTCTTAAATATTTGCAACAAATCAGCTATTTTCATGGCGATAATTTTCACCCTGAAAAGCAAAGGCACTTATGGGCCGTTTGGGGTGTGAAAAATCAGCACCATCCAGCTTAAAGAAATCCAACTGGTTAGGATTTTTGAGATGTTTCAACTAGTTAGTAGATTATATGTGGATTTTTGGGAGTGGATTCTTAGGGTGGGTTAGGGGTTCTAGAAAATAAAAAATTTTCACGAAAATACTTTTCCTCAGAAAAATGAACTTTCATGGAAAAATGGATTTTTTCGTAAAAAGCTGTTAGGGGTTATAGAAAGTATTCATGAAAATATCACTAAAAATCAATTTTTCGCCCTAGTTAGGGGTTCTAGAAAATGTAAAAATGAAAATATCTTACAAAATCTGCTACTAATCCAATAGAACTACCATGAAATTGAAAAGTCCGCTATGCTCTAAAACGACCAACATTATGCATCCTGTATTAATTATTTTATTTCATAAAAACATTCATATGACAGTTGGTCTCGGAGGCAGCGACATTGGTTCCTATTGGTGGCTTGGCTGCAACGCTCCAAAATTTTAGTGGATAGAGGGACAAAAAAAAATGTTTAGGCAACATGCTCTGTGACTGAAAAGAGAGGTCATACTCCGACGAATATGAGGCAGCCAACATGTCCAATGAAACTGGTGCTACAAATCTTTTAAAACTATTGGTTCCAAGAATAGGATTGCTTTACCAAAAACAAAGAGAGTAGGATTCCATATATGCTTCAAACTACAGTTACATACAGTGGGTATAGTTTTTCCTTTCAAACATCCACAATTAGATTTCAAGCAATTGAAATAAAGCACATAAGATTTCACACAAATCAAGTATGTTTGCCTTGAATTAATCAAATTTCCAGCTGAATCTATGGCAGCATAGAGTGTAATATTGCAGAAAATTAAACAAGCCACCATTTATGTGCATATAAGTAAAAGACTAAACAGAATGACATTAACCATCGAAGGAAAGCCAAATTCCATTCATCTCCAACGTGATGAAAGTAGCATTTATATATGAATAACAAATAGCTCATGTGTCAACTTGTTACAATGTTTCATAAAAAAACAAATTCTTTACGAAGGGGTATTTTTGGTTCAATGTACTAAAGTATGTCATGTAGGAAGGACCCAAATGCCATTGCTCCAGGACTAAGGTATAACAGGGTCAGCCTTGAAAAAGTATGCTTAATATTTCATTGCTAGCTATCAAAGATATTGTTTCCCTTCCAAATATCGCATCTTGATGCTCTGTTCCGTTATCCAAATAAAACACACAACTTATCAAAAGAAAAATACACGACATAAGAACTCAATCTATTAGCCTTTTCTTTATGTTGTTGTCATAACCGAATATTCAATACTGCTTGCAGACCTTCAAGAGAATGTTTGTTGGAGGGGTTCGAATTGTGTAAGAATTAGCTCAAGGTGAGACAATAGCTGCAGAAAACACTCCAACTTAGAAACGTATCCACATATCTAAAAACCAGAGATAACAAAAAGGTATTCCTACCATTGTCACCTCTTAGCACTTTTTCTAATCAATGCGAAAACAGAGGCTGACAAAAAAAATATATAAGCAGATGACTTAATAGTGGTCCAATATATGACTACATACTTAGTTATCAAGTGCAAGCACCTTCCTCAAGTTTTCCCTTCTCCATAGCATCTTCAAATTCAATTTTTGAGCTCTGCCATTTTTCCTGCTCCAGAATCATATTGTAACACGATTATACTCTTTAAAAACAACATAATTATGCTCTTTAAAAAAATAGCAGAATGATGCACATTTAGAAACAACACCTCTTTAGACTGATCTTCCTATACAATCAAACATTAATAACATTTGTTTCATCATTAAATGGTACCTCTAGTACATCCACAACAACCTCAATGCAAAGCCCTCCTTTTGTTTAGAGTTACACCAACAGTAAAGATATATAAGGATACATCCACTAGTACTTCATTGAGATATGATATTGATAGTGAGAAAAGGTCATGCAAAAAATGGCAGCATTAGGTAATGGTCCAGTTATACCCTCCAAAGAATAGGCAAAGCATTGGGATCAAGAAGCCTTTAGAGATATTAAACTTGTACAACTTAAGGTTTCACAAGGCATCTCAGACCAAGTGTTTTCCAAAGACTACATTGGGGGGAATATTGTAAAGTAAGAATATTTTGAAACTAAAATTTTACAAGTTTTTTGTTACAAGAAAAAATTCAGACCTATTGAATTTTATGGAACCTTAATTTCTCCTCAATCTCCAAATAAGATAGTAGAGATCATTCACATCAATGCACTTAGAACCATACGTAATGTTGCTCCTGGAAAAGCTTATGAAAAGCAAGAATTTGTGCACAATAAGTTGAACTCCTTATTACAATGCACACATGCTTAATTGAACAGACGGAGTATATATTAACTCCCCCTCCCACATTGACAGCTCAATTTGGGACTCCAAATGAAATAAAGTGCTCATTGTAAAATACCAAGTGGAGATATTACTGTGGGACGAAGGGAGTATAAATAGCAACAATTTGTAGAAGAGCACGACTCTTTTTCCTCAGAACCGATCTCATCTCCTTCATGCTTGTAGATAAGCATAATAATGTTGCTCCTACAAAACCATATTATTGCAGAAGAGCAAGATCATAAATATTTTACAATGCAAGCATTACACATTTATCAAATACCTCCAATTTCTGCAGGCTTTCTGCGGAAACAGAGCACTTGGTTCATTGCCAGAAACAGAAAACGCCGTGAATCAGAAAACCCACCTCAAAAGCGATGAAATCTGGCAAAAAATGAAAACCTCAAAAAATTGAACCCACCGGAAAACCTTCAAACAATTCCCATTCCACAAGCACTGTGCAGAAACAGAGCACCGTGAAAAGACGAGGATAAAACGCCATGAATCCAAAAACCCACGAAGAGGAGAGATTAGAGAAGAGAGGAGAGAGAGAGAGAGAGATCACCTGAAAGATGAAGATGGAGCGAGGCGGGATATGAGAGAATGGAAGAACGGCGGTAGGTAGGAGAAGTTCCGGAGATCGTCGCCAGACAAAACCCGGTGAGGTGGATTGGCAGGGAGGGAGGTCGATTCGCCGAGCTCCAGACCTTTTTTTCAGTCGGAAAAAGGACTTTCTTACTATTTTAGGTCTGAAAATTTTGGGCTTTTTCTGGCCTTTTTTCAGGGCCATTTTCAGACCGTCCGAAAAAATAAATTTGCAGGGTTCTACTTTTCTTTAACGCCTAGTGAAAAAATTATTTTCATATAAAATAATTTTCTATTTCTAATTTTCGTTAACCCCTGACCCATCCAAACTGATTTTTCACGCCCCAAACGGCCGCTTCGCTTCCGAACGCACCCCTAAATCCACGAAGTTCGTTTACAACTATCCTGGAAGTTGATACTATAACGGTAACAGTCGATGGACGAAAGTGTGAACAGTCAACGATTGCAGCTGGAACAATCGGCACAAATTGTCAATGGCAGAGCAGCATCTATGGAAATTTCCCATGTGATCGATCAGCTGGGAAGGAAGCAAGTGCTCCTTTTCCTTCTCCTCGCTGACTTTCGCCTGCTATATTTTTCTATGTAACATGCTCTCTTTTTTCTCTATGTCCATCTTCCATCTCAATGCGCCAGTTAAACAATTTTGAGTTGTAAAATAACAATTTATTTACCATTGAAGTTCTGATTTGAGTTTTCTGTTGTTGCTTCGCCTTATCATGTGATTATTGAATTTTTGTACCTCATAGACTGCCCATGAACTTTTTGACGTAAAGCCTCAGTAATAGAGTGACGGCCATTTCCAGCACAAATGAAGATGAAACTAGTAACATGAGCAATTACATTTCCAGGTATGTCTTCCTGTACACATTTCCACCTATTTCTGATGGTGTTATGTCCTTGAGACTAAGGGTAAAGTGCGGTTTGTGTTTTCAGTGACAGGAGGTTACATAGTTCAAAATAATTGGACCTAAAAATGATAGGCAGGTAATCATATAAGAGGGAGGTTGAATAGAAGAGCCTGAGGTAATCTAATCTGTAAGCCAACATGGCAAGTGATCCGTTGGGATCGTTTGTCGGACGTACTGCTGAGGGAGTCATATATTTCTTGATTCAATCCATCAGGCAAGAAGTTGACTTGCTTGGAGGGCTAGGGAATGAGGTCGATAAGATTAGGCGCGAACTAGAACTGGTTGGAGCATTTTTGAGAGATGCTGAAAGGAAGGATGCAACAGAGCTAACAATAGCATGGAAGGCTGAAGTCAGAGATGTAGCATATGAAACTGAGGACATAATTGATGAATTTATGTATAATATGAAGAAGGGTAAAAGGGAACAACTGAGTTCTTATTGGAAAATAGTTTCCTTCCTTAAGACTATTGGTGTAAGGCATCGAATGGCAACTCGCTGTAGAGAAATCATGACCAAGTATCAGGAAATCTCCAGTGCAGCTCGACGATATGGCCTTGAAAGATTGGAAACAAGAAATTTGTCATCACTCAATGATACCCAAAATTTGCAACTGTTTTCCAGATGTCCAGTATCTCCTGATATTACAGATTGGGATCTTGTTGGGATGGATGCAAACAGAGAGAGATTGAAGGGATGGCTAATGGAGGATAAACCACAACGCACAGTAGTTGCAGTGACGGGAATGGGTGGTTTAGGTAAGACAACTCTTGTCAGTAGTGCCTATTATCATGTAAAGAACTATTTTTCTTGCTGTGCTTGGGTTACTGTCTCTCAATCTTATAGAATCCAGGAGATTATCAAGAGCATTGTAAAGCAAACCACTAGTTTGGAGGAAAATCGTGATTTTAAAAAATTTGATAGCATGGATGATCAAGAAATAATATTATGGCTTTACAATCATCTAGAACAAGAGAGGTATCTAATTGTTTTTGATGATGTGTGGGATGTTAGTTTTTGGAGAGGCATAAAAGTTGCACTTCCAGACAAAAAAAGAGGAAGTCGTTTAATGTTCACAACTCGCCGGGATGAGCTTGCCTCATCTTTAGAAAGTGCAAAACATGTCCTTCGCATGTCATTTCTCGATGATGAAGATTCATGGACTTTGTTTTGCAGAGTTGCCTTCAGGGATATTTCATCTAGAACATGTCCGTCAGATTTGGAGCCTTTAGCGAGAAGTATCTTAAAGAAATGTGAAGGTTTGCCTCTTGCAATTGTAGCGATGTCAGGGCTCCTTGCTTCCAGGAACAAGACACCTGTAGAATGGAGGAAAGTGAAAAATAGCTTGCTTTGGCATTTCAGTAACAACCAATTATTTGATTGGGTCAAGAGAATTTTGCTGCTAAGTTTTGATGATTTACCATATCATCTTAAACATTGTTTCTTATATGTTAGTGCATTTCCTGAAGATTTCATAATCAGCAAGAAAAAACTAACTAGGCTATGGATTGCTGAGGGCTTTGTTGGTGAACAAGGTGATGGGGCATTAGAGGATCAAGCAGAATCATACCTTGAAGAACTTGTTAGAAGAAGTTTGATTCAAACATCATCACGTGACTTTGAACATGGGTATTCATATAAAATGCATGACATCTTTCGTGATTTGGCTCTTCAGATATCTGAAAAAGAAAATTTTCTCGTGGCATCTGATAAGGTCGAAGTCAGACTCCATTCTAAAGCACGCCGGTTAGCAATCTATAAAGAGAGCGGAAGTATTTCATCTTGGACTAATATGTCATGCCTTCGTTCGGTTTTCATTTTTGACAGAGACCCTGAACATCATTCTTTCATACATGAGGTTTTACCAAATTTTAGGTTTCTAAGGGTTTTGGACCTAGAGGGCTCTATAATCCCTAAACCGCCTGATGGATTGGGGGAGTTATTCAATTTAAGGTACCTAAGTCTTCGAAATACTCTAGTTGGTAACTTTCCAATTAGTCTCAAAATGCCTGAATATCTTCAAACTCTGGACCTCCGAGGGACATGGATCAAAGAAGTACCATATGGAGTACAAACTCTACGTATGTTGCGTCATCTGACAATGACGAGTTACCACAATGTTCCTTTACCTGCTACCAAGAGAATATGCGAGTTGACTAGCTTAAGGACTCTCTCGATTATAAAGGCCAGTGATGAAATTGTAAGGAACGTAGGGAATCTAAAACACTTGAGAAGATTTGGGATTGGAAATGTTAGAGCAGCGGATGGGGCACATCTATCTTCCTCTCTGAGACAGATGGACAGCCTCCGTTCCTTGTGGATAACTGCAGCAAAGGGCGAGCTACTCAAATTGGATTCAGTAGCATCACATCCTCACTTTCTTGAAAAAATTGCTCTGAATGGGCGTCTGGAGAGGGTGCCACCATGGGTAAGTACCCTTGTGAGCCTTACACGCTTGCATTTGTGGCGTTCGCTCCTCAGTGAGGATCCTCTTCCTCCTCTCCAAGCCCTGCCTCGTCTTAGGGTGCTTGAACTGGTTCATGATGCATATGATGGGAGGCAGCTGACTTTTGTGCGAGGATCATTTGCAGCACTAAACTATCTAAACTTGCATTACCTTGGAAATTTAGCTGAAGTCATAATAGAAGAAGGTTCATTACCCAGCATGGAACAAATGGTTTTTGCTAGTTGCCAAAATATGAAGGCAATTCCAGAAGGTATACAACAACGAAAAGGCCTTAAGGTGCATGCTTATCATATGTCATTAGCGTTCAATGAGGGCTACACCCAATTTATGGAGAGAAAATTCAAGGTAGAGTTTAGTGTGAACTTTTTAACATATAATATTCTTTCCTTAAAGCAAGCCTTGCGATTTTTCTTTTTTTGGAAATTAACCTTGATAAGTAAGGTTGAACTAATAAACTAGATTCTAACTTTCTATGCAGGATGAGGCTTTGGGCACGGAGCTGCATTAGAACATATGATCAGCGTCTGCATTTTAGCTTATATTGTTGCCAACTGCTCACTATCAGAAATTGCATAACATTTCCTAAAAGTTACATAATTCATCTGATATCTCTCCGGCAGTACTAATGCTATTGACAGCAAAGAGGATAGTGATTTATCCCAGCCATTAGGAGGCTGGCTGGGGAAATGAGCTATAACACTGTCTCGAAGCCTGACTTGAGGATGGCCGTCTGGAGCATCTACTCATTTGATGTGTAGCCGCTTGTCTTTCTGTTTTTCTTTTTCTTTTTCGTTTTTGGAAGGAAGCTATCTTTGGTCTTGAAGTTCCATCATGTTCTAATTTTTTCCAATCAAGATAGTACCATGCTCCCATGTAAAAGTAGACTGGTTTTATTGTTACCAGCTTTGTGATAGAAGATGACTATATTAATATTTCATGTGCAACCTTCATGTCACGAACCCGATTTACATGTTTAGAAAGGTGTATGATAAATATGTTGAATCTTCTTATCACCGTCCCCTCTTCGTAGGGTTGCATAAGAGTTATTGTTATCAACCATGTCCATTTTGATTCTGATAAGACTCAAACGTGGTATATAATCCATGCCACCAACTCCAGAAACGTGGTATATTTAGAATAAGGCATATGATGATGATGGTGATGATGATGTATGCTCTTTTAGCCTACTACACCTGTCTTCGGTGGTGATTTTTAATGGCCAATAACAAGAAACTAGTGCCTGCGGAATCCCAACTCTGTCATTGTATCAAGATTCTATGTGCTTAAAACAAAAAAGGTTCTGTGCCTTGGAACAAATGGTTGGCGCCTTGTTACTTGATGTGGACCAAGTATGGCCTTTTACTGGTTCCATGAAACGAAGTATTGTTGTCATGGTTTTCGTGGGTCCGTCGATAAGTCAATATAGTCTGCCCAACGCGGTTGCTTGTTGGTTTGGAAACCTATGCAATTCTGAAATCAGACGGAATGACTTGTATTTGTTTATATCTCATAAGCTGACTTCTATATGTTGATGCAAGCTGCATGTAGAATTTGATCCAACAACATAAAAGAATACATGCTCGCGTGGACTTCGAAATCATCTGTAATTACGTAGCAATGTCCACTGCTCTGACGGGTTGTTTTTTCAGAATCAAACTCTTTTGGATCTTGACCTGGTAACTGGAGTCTTGGACAACCATAATCGACAGCTTCTGGGAAAGTTCTTTCTACTGCCACTTTTTATAGCAGCAATAAACACCTTTTGTTCCATATGTTTTGCTTTTATCAATGGAGAAAGTTGAAGGAAAAACAGCCATGGATCCTGTGATTGATGCAAAGTTCTGCAACTCTCACCCCATGCATTTGATACTGAAGCCCAAGAAGAGATTCTTCAAGAGCACCATCTTCAACGTTCTTGACGCCAACGAAAGCCAACTCTTTCAAATAGTGAACAAAGACTCCATATCGAAGTCTGAGCTGGTGATTCTTGATGCCAATGACTCTCCGGTTGCCACCCTTTGTCGCAAGGTGAGATAATCGGAAACCTTTCTCTTTTCTTCCTCTCTTCTCCTCCATTTCTAACTTTTGTGCGGTTCCCGCGCCAGGTATTTTCAAATACATGGAGAGTATACAGAGGAAAAAACACCCAGAAAGAAGATGCCCTGTTCAGTGTCAAGAGGCAGGACGGGCTCACCCTCAATGTTTTCATGGGTTTTATTGAGGGAAAGAAGAAGGGGAAGGGCAACTTCGATGTTATAGGATATCCTCCCACAATCTATAAGGGCGACACAATGATTGCAGATGTATGATCAATGTTCATATTAGAGAACAATTTTATTAGTTGGATTTTCGTATTTGTGTTTGGTAATGCATAATACTTGTGATGTTTCAGGTCAATAACAATTTCTCATGGGGTGGAGATGAATCTGTGAAAAAAGACGGTTTCAAGGTTCGAGTTAGCACTGGAACAGATTATATGTTCGTCATATCTTTGATAATGATCCACAGGGAGATGGCCATATCAAATTCTACTGGTTCTACTACTCCAGCAGTTGTTGGTGGTGGAATTGAGATTGGTGGTGCCATTGCGAGTGGTATCGGTGGCGGTGATGGTGGCGGTGGCGGTGATGGTGGCGGTGGTGCTTGCTGAATCCTTTAATTGCAAAATCATGTTCATTTGGTCTAGTAATGTATATATTATCCATTCAAAAATTTGTATTCTACGTACTGTGGAAAAAAGGTGTAAAATTTGTGTTAAAAATCTTTATTTGTGTGGAATTGAGAAAATAAGCTTTCAGCAATTATTTGGTGTGGTTCTCATCAAGCCGAACCATGTCAAATACTTACTGATAGGCCCGAATTTTTTTTTAATAGCCCCCAATTTGTAATTTCTAATTTGTTCTCGAGCGCGTCTATGATAAATATGACCAGATATTTGGATCAGTTCGATGTTCGTCCAAAAGTACTAGATTTCAGGTGCGTGATCAAACTAGCAAAAAAAAAAGGTGCGTGACCAAATTTGATAGCCCAAAAGAGGAAAAAGTTTGGCCATCTGATTGGGCTAGAAAAATTGGGCCCATGCGTTTGATAACCTGGGCCTGGAGCCTTCTTGTTTCAGCATGGACAGTGATAGCCCTACATCAGATTTCCTACACATTGCCCTACACAGCTGATGTGTAGGAAATCTGATGTGTAAATATCGTTTTCCTTTCAGTATTCAGCCCCTACTGATTGAGAGCACGATTTTAGATTTTCTTCTTTTTTTGTCCTGATGAAGAGAATTTTCCTTTTAGAGGAGAAGAAAATTAAATACTCCAATTAAAATGAATATAAAATGATCCTGAGTCATAGCTGGTAATAATTCAATAAGTTTGTTTTATCAACACTAGTTTGGCTGACAAAAGTTCGCTTAAATTGATTCTTTGTAACTTTATGATTGTTTTTCTTTGAAATATTTCAGGCTACCCTGCAACTAACTAAAAGGTGCAAAGTACAAAGAGTTGGATGGAACTCTGAGCTTCTGAACTAGATAACTCACCACGTAGTCATGCACGCAAAATCAATCTACTTATCCAAGTTTGCACATCTATCTTTTGTTAAACAAGCGAAAATTTAAAGAAATATGGCTGCACTTGGTTTACTAACACATTTTTCATGCGTTTTCATAGTTTAACTTGTTTAAATTTTTTAATGCAATTTGTTGCTACTCATTTATATGTGTCCATCATATTACCTCTTCCAACAATGTAATTCACTAATAACGAGGAAACTAGCACACAACTAAAACTATCCTCTCCATCGCACTACATTTTGTTGAAATATATCAATTAAAAATTATATTTCCTACTATCTCGAGCTTTTTTGACAACCGGTTATTTAACATAGTAGCAGATCTACTCATGAAGCTGGGATTTGAGTTCTTGCAATGATGCTGCTGAGACATTGATATCTCTTATTTTGGCTATATCTGCTCAAGGCACTGGACAACTCACGCACATAAAACCTACTTTTCTAAGTTCGCCTTGTGCCTGGGTCTTCACTCAAGCTCCTCTCCAGGGACGTCTGAAGACCAACATGCCAATGCGTTTTGGGGGCTGCGAACCTGCGACATTGGCATCTAAGTATTCGCGTTCTGCATGCCTTGAGTCAATAGTTCTCTGACATGCTAATGGGATGTGCACTTGTAGGGACTTCTAATGGTTACATTGTTCCGGTCGATAATTGAATGCAGTATAAGCTGCTCAATTCGGTTGCGCGTTGGAAGCTCTACAGATCTGCAATCAATTGAATTAGACTCTTATCCGCTGATGAAGGACGAATAGACTTTGAAAACAATTGTAACCAAGATAATCTTATTATCACTCTTGATATTGAACGGGGTTATTTTATTCGAATCAAATATCTTTAGTCCTGCTTAACATTTGATCCCAACCTTTAATCTGTTAAATTGCTTGTCTTAAGCGACATCTACAATTGAGATTTTTCTGCGCAACTTCCTTCTACCACCCTTTTATAGTTTCTTGTCTTAAGCAATAAACAACTTATGTTTCATGTGTTTTGCTTTTTGCAATGGACGAAGTTGTAGAAAAGACAGGCACAAATCCTTTAATTGATGCGAAGTTCTGCATCTCTCAGCCCATGCATCTGATACTGAACCCCGAGAAGAAATTCCTCCAGAGCACCATCTTCAATGCTCTTGACGCCAATGGAAACCAACTGTTTCGAATATTGAAGACAGACTCCAAGTACTATGAGTGGTCAATTAATTCTTGATGCCACTGATTCTCCCGTCGCCATTCTTTGTCGTAAGGCGAGATCATCAGCAGCCAGCTTCTTTCTCTCTTTCTTGACCTTCCTTTCTAACCTTTGCGTGGTTCTTGAGCCAGGTATTTTCAAGTACATGGAGAGTATACAGAGGAAAGAACACTGAAAAATCCCTGTTTAGTGTCAAGAGGCAGGATAGTCTAACCCCTCAGTGTGTTCATGGGATCAACTGTTGGAGAAAAGGGAAAGGGTGACTTTGATGTTGCAGGATATCTGTTATTAATATTTCCTTTAACTCTACTGTATTAAGGATGAACTGTGTGTACCTTTTGCAAAGATGATAATAAAGGAGAAGAGTTTATGATCGAATCAAGCGAAACACTTTGTCCTTAAGACAGAATTCGCCCTCCATACGGTGCTTAGGACTCTTGGGCGTCTGCCTCCCAGGATAAGATGATCAACCACGTACTGTAGGAGCACTCCAAACAGCACGCGCAGCGAACTACAGTGTGCAATGCTTTCACAGAAAGAAGAGAGGAGGAAGAAGAAGATGCTGGAAAAATTCCATACAGAAAAATCCGTTTTTACAAGATTTATAGAAATCCCGTTAAAACCCCGTTGAAAACACACTGTTTCCCGTTAAAGCCCGTTGAAACCCTTTCCCGTTAAACGGACGCGTCCGTCCGTTAACGGTCATAATAAAACAGACCCGTTTTGGTTGAACCAAAATAAATTAGAAAACCAAACCATTAAATTTGTCCCAAAATAATATTTTCTTGTTGACCCAACCCAACCCAACCCGACCTGACCCGGCCCGGCCGGCCGCGCGTGCGAACCAAACCGAGCCGAGCCGGCTGGCCAGACGGACGGCGGCGGCTGCGCGCGCGCGTGTGGGTTAGCCCACCTAGGTGCATGGGTCCAACATCTCTCTCCCCCACAAAAGTGGGGTGGCCCTTGGGCCTAACTTATAAGGCCAACCTTGGACCTTATATACCATCCACAACCCATCTTTGGTGTGGATGTGGGACTATTCATCCTTCACCCAATTCACTCATTCATCTCATAGTAAGTAGGTTTTAAACATGGGTTAGTTCTCTCTCATTAATACCCAATTATGGGTTATGACTAACACCCACTTCTAACAATCCCCCACATGAATGAGAATTGGCTGGATAATTATGCAAAAACTATGCAGAAAACTTGTGAAAGCAAATATTGAGAAGATCATGCATGGGGGAGAGGTATCTTTCGGCTTTGAACCTTCCTTTGTGAAGACTATCGGGTTTACTGGCTAATCAGTGAACGTGATGTCTTGAACTGTTCAGCCTTTGATGTAAACCAAGACAATAGAAGTCACACAATCACTTCTCAGACACACTGTGGTTCTCATGACTTTGTTCATTTTGGCCCCGAACAAACCTGGTTTTCATGAGTGCTCTAGAAGATTTAGCCTTAAAATCTTCATAGAAGTGGCCCCTTCCCACTCATATAGGTGATTCTCATTAGGAGCATCCTGCAATACCCCACTTGATCTAAGTCAAGCTATGAGAACCATTAAAAGCAAAGCTTATCCTGATTCATTCAGCAGGCATCACTATCTCATCATAGGAATGGGAACGAGATTTTATCTCCATAGTGATTCCCCTTGAATCCCCCACAATTCGGTTGTTCCTTTTGAACCTAGATCTTGGGATCTCCAGTCAACTAGGTTGGGTTGCCATTATGGTGATTCTTAATGTATAGGCTTCAAGCCTATTCCCCTCGATGAATTGCTCACTTGTTCTTTGGTCAAACCCTTTGTAAGCGGATCCGCAATATTTTCTTTTGACCGAACATACTCGATGGAAATTATTCCACTAGAGAGCAATTGTTTTATGGTATTATGCCTCCGACGTATATGTCGAGACTTACCATTATACAAGTTACTTTGTGCTCTTCCTATAGCAGATTGACTATCACAATAGATACATATAGGTGGCACAGGTTTCCCCCACATTGGAATATCTTCTAAAAAATGACGAAGCCACTCAGCTTCTTCGCCTGCTTTATCAAGTGCAATGAATTCTGATTCCATTGTGGATCTTGCAATGCACGTTTGTTTAGAAGATTTCCAAGACACTGCTGCACCTCCAATAGTAAAGACATATCCACTTGTGGATTTGGAGTCTCTTGTATCAGATATCCAATTTGCATCACAGTACCCCTCTAGTACTGCTGGATATCTCGTATAGTGCAGTCCATAGTCCAAGGTATATCTTAGATATCTAAGAACCCTGACTAGAGCCTTCCAGTGGTCTTCCCCTGGATTGCTATTATATCTACTCAGTTTACTTACTGAGTACGCAATGTCCGGTCTCGTACAATTCATGAGGTACATGAGACTTCCAATAATTTGTGAATATTGGAGTTGTGATATGCTCTCACCCGTGTTTTTGCCTAAATGCAATGTCACATCCACAGGTGTTCTCGCTGGACGATTATCATTCCCATTAAACTTGTCTAGGATTTTTGTAATGTAATGAGATTGAGATAATACATATCCCATCCCTAGTATAACATCTGCAACACCCATATCCTTCATGTCAAACTGTTTGTTTAACATCCTCTTAGTAGCTTTAATGATATTATCATTGCTACCAATAATGAGCATATCATCCACATATAGGCATACTATAACATAGCCTTCAGGTCTAGCTTTGACATAAACACGTTTGTCACATTCATTGATTTTGAATCCATTTGACATCATCATTTTGTCAAATTTTTCATGCCATTGCTTAGGTGCTTGTTTAAGCCCATAAAGAGACTTAACAAGTTTGCACACTTTGTTTTCTTGACCCGATACAACAAACCCTTCAGGTTGTTCCATATATATTTCCTCATTCAAGTCACCATTCAAGAATGCTGTTTTTACATCCATTTGATGTATTTCAAGATTATACAAAGCAGCCATAACAATTAACATCCTAATGGAAGTTATTCGCGTGACTGGTGAATATGTATCAAAATAATCTTGACCTTCCTTTTGCTTGTATCCTTTGATAACAAGTCTTGCTTTATATTTGTCAATTGATCCATCAGCCTTCATCTTCCTCTTGAAGATCCACTTGTATCCGAGAGGTTTACTATCTGGAGGTAGATCTACCAACTCCCAAGTGTGATTTTGCATAATGGATTCAATTTCACTATTTACAGCCTCCTTCCAATATTGTGCTTCAGGAGAGGACATGGCTTCCTTAAAGCTTTGAGGCTCATTTTCTAACAAATAAGTTAGAAAATCTGGACCAAAGGATTTTGATGTTCTAGCACGTTTACTATGTCTAGGTTCATCATCTTCTCCCTCTTGGTCATCACTAATGTCTTTTTCGACATCCAAAGTTCTTTTAATAGAACTTTCCTTTTTGTCTTTCCCACATGTTCTGAGGTAACCCAGAACTTTTAACATGGCATTCATCATTTCTTTTAAAGTTCTTTTTTTTTTCCATTCAGCAACTCCATTTTGCTGTGGTGAATAAGGTGCCCTGGTTTGGTTTATAATACCATGTTGTGAACAGAATTCACCAAAAGGTGATTCATATTCCCCACCTCTATCACTTCTTAGAACGTTGATTTTCTTGCCAAGTTAATTCTCAACCTCTTGAAAATCTTGTGGATGCAACACAGTGATAAACACCGCTTCAAGGTTCGAGATTTGTCACTAGACTTATCCTTGCCTCATCATGGCCTACAACACTTGCAACTTCACTGGGAGTGGGTGTTGCTGCCCCAACTTGTCAAGTTCCTTTTCACTAGCTTAAAGCTCTACGCATAAAGAACTTGTACGATCCCTATTCGATAGGTTGAGCTCCTTTAAACGAACCACTTTGTTCGTTTCTTCTAGACTGGGCAACCCATGTCTAAACTCAACTGGTCCAAGATCCCTTGAACCGAATTGGTTCAACTTCTGATCTGACCCGAATCCTCCACTGATGACCGAAATGGCCATTTAGAAGGACTTCTTTTAGTTATAAGTGTAACCCAGCCGGTTTTCTTATTTATCAAACCAGACCAACTAGTGGCCTGAACCGGCCCGTCGTCTTCTCCCACAGAACCTTCTGGGTTTTCTGAAATGACGCACAGAGGGGTGCGTCCCCCTCTCCGACGAGCATCACCCCCTCGCCGCTCCTGCGACCGGCGACGATGAGGACGATGACGAGGAGAGCGCCAGTGGCGGTGTTGGCGGCGGAGGAGGACAGCTTGCAGTGGATCCACTCCGGTCACCGAGATCCCCTTCTGACAGCAGCGACTCGGCCACTTCGTGGAGGTGCAGTCTTGGAAGCGATCGGCGTAGCGGTTGGGCTGCGACTCCGATGGCCTTGATCCCGTCGGCGGTGGTAGCCCGCCAATGATTCTTCCGGGGGCCCAAGTTGATCTCTTTCTGAGAACAGAGGAGTTGCTGCTCTGTTTCAAAGCCAAAAAAACTCAAAATCATTCATACCAGACATGTTTCCTCTGATTTCACCAATGGCGGCAACGAGACGACCACCATCTCGCATGTACACTTCGGCATCGGTTGGTCGGCGAAGTCGTGGCCGGTGCGCCGACGTCTGGGTTGGTCTTACAGAGTTACGGATGATAGTGGTGATGGCTCTTCCATTATTTTGACCCACCGCCCGATTGCCTGATCGAGCCCAAACATACCCTCCGCCGCTGCCTGATTCCTCTGGGAAGAGATGAAAGTTTCCCTACCTCGCAGGACCTGGGGGCCGGCGGGAATCGAAGTCGCGACCAGTCGAGGTAACCACACTGGACGATGAGAAGACGGCGGCGAAGAATGCACTGATCCGGGATTATATTGATGTGAAAAATTCGTGGTAGCCTTGTTCGGGGAGGATTTCACCATTACAGGATCCAGGCCTGCTACATCATCCGACATTGGAATCGGCACCTCCCCTTTCTCATGGCAGCAAGGCCTTGGGCCGTCGGTGAAATCGGCACCGTCCCTGGTGGAGGCGGGTCCCTCTCTGGGTGCTCCTCTCCGGTACTGCCACCGTCCTTTGACGCTTTGACAGACGGATTTCTTTCCTCGGTTCCTCATTGTAAACATCACCACAGGAATCACACACAGTAGGCAAACAAACGTGATATTTTGATGCGTGAGAAACCAGATCACAGAAATTACAGTAGCAAAACAAAATACGAAAAATTCTGTCTTAAGATTGTTATTAATATTTCCTTTAACTCTACTGTATTAAGGATGAACTGTGTGTACCTTTTGCAAAGATGATAATAAAGGAGAAGAGTTTATGATCGAATCAAGCGAAACACTTTGTCTTTAAGACAGAATTCGCCCTCCCTACGGTGCTTAGGACTCTTGGGCGTCTGCCTCCCAGGATAAGACGATCAACCACGTACTGTAGGAGCACTCCAAACAGCACGCGCAGTGAACCACAGTGTGCAATGCTTTCACAGAAAGAAGAGAGGAGGAAGAAGAAGATGCTGGAAAAATTCCGTACAGAAAAATCCGTTTTTACAAGATTTATAGAAATCCCGTTAAAACCCCGTTGAAAACACACCGTTTCCCGTTAAAGCCCGTTGAAACCCTTTCCCGTTAAACGGACGCGTCCGTCCGTTAACGGTCATAATAAAACGGACCCGTTTTGGTTGAACCAAAATAAATTAGAAAACCAAACCATTAAATTTGTCCCAAAATAATATTTTCTTGTTGACCCAACCCGACCCGACCCGACCGGATGGCGGCGGCGCGCGCGCGCGCGTGTAGGTTAGCCCACCTAGGTGCATGGGTCCAACATCTCTCTCCCCCACAAAAGTGGGGTGGCCCTTGGGCCTAACTTATAAGGCCAACCTTGGACCTTATATACCATCCACAACCCATCTTTGGTGTGGATGTGAGACTATTCATCCTTCACCCAATTCACTCATTCATCTCATAGTAAGTGGGTTTTAAATATGGGTTAGTTCTCTCTCATTAATACCCAATTATGGGTTATGACTAACACCCACTTCTAACAATATCCTCAAACGATCTACAAGGGCGACATGATTATTGGAGATGTATGATCAATGGTCATCTTAAAGAACATTTTTAGTGTTTGATTTTCATAATTTAATTAGGTGACGCGTTATGCTTATGTATCTGGTCAACGACAATTTCTCATGGGATGGAGATGATTTAGTTGAAAAGGACAGTTTCAAGGTTCTGAGTTAGCACTGGAACAGATTATATATTCATTGTATTCTTGATATTGATTCACACGGAATTGGCCTTATCAAATTCTACTAATTCTAGTACTCCAGCAGTTGTTGGTGGTGGCATTGGAATTAATGGTGCGGCAGCTGCGGTGGTTGCTGAATCTTTTACTTTGTTGAATCATGTTCATTTGAATCTCGTAATGTACACTATTCATACAAAAAACTTGTATTCTACATAAAAGGTTGTAATCTGTGTTGAACTCAATTTTTTTTGTGTCATCAATTGAGAAAATAAGCTTTCACCAATGGAAAAACCTAGTATATGCTAGCCTCACTGATCTGACGGCTAGCTTGACTCTTCAACAAGTATGGTGTTGCTTTCATCAACATGAACCTTGTCAAATGAATATTCAAAGAGAATGGTTTAAATGAGCTCGTCCTTATTTAAGAAGCATGAAGCCAATTCTTTGGGTCATTGGATTCCGATCTGAATGTGGGTATCAAATCAGTGGGTATGTGACTGTGTCAAATCAATGAATAAGTAAATTCATTATAGTCATGGGAATCAAGATCCAACAGCTAGGATTTAAATTGGCTTCATATAAGCCAAATGAGAGCAATCTCATTTAAAATTTTTCCATATTCAAATGCGTATTAATAGGCATCATGTCCAACAACGTGATCAAGACTTAAAAAATTGATAGCCCAAAAATGAAAAGAAAAGCTTCAAACCTTTGTGATCTAAAAAAACGTGGAAGAAGTTTGCCTGCCAAAGAAATTTAAAAGTTTGCCCAACTGATTGGGCTAATTAACACTGGTGTCCCATTCGGAATTATGCATGGGCTTGAAAATTGGGCATATTCAGTAACCTAGGCCGCTTCCCAGTATATCTATGGAATTAGAACAGATGAAGTCTTCTTACTGGCTTTATAAAAGGCTGGCAGGTTCGCCACCCCAAAGAATAGAATAGCCACCCCGTTAGAAAGGTCACCGAGAAAAAATGGGAAGCCGCCCCGAATAGTGGTCGTGGCTTGTCATTGCTATATTAATTAACCTGACTTTGGCGGTGGCCATGCCCCAACATTTCCAAGTGTAGGCTGAAACTTTGGCTGTGGCTGGCCTTGACCACATCAGCCTAACTTCGGTGGAAGCCAGGCACTGCCACAACATCTACGGATTATATATTGTCTCGGCCATAATTGTGGCAGTGGTTGGCCATCTCAAATTTGACGGTGTCCAGCCACTGCACTACCACAACTATTGTGACAGGTATAGTCTTCGGCATTGTCCCTGGTGGTGAAGTCCGGTGTAAGGGGCTTGAAGAGAAAAGCCGTATACATGCCTTGATAAAATAGTTCTCGACATTGTTAATGGGGTGTGAAACAAGGACTTCTACTGGCACAGCCGCACATGAACATTGGAGAAATTTTTGGGTGTAGATACGACACCGAGATGGCATGACGGCTCAGTGTCGTATTCATTCAAGTGTTTTAAGGTCTGGTCAATAAGTCAATAGATACGCTGAACTCGGTTGCGTGTTGGAATTTGGAAACGCTGCAAATTTGCAATAAAAAATATATAGACTTCCATCGGTTGACTAGGAAATGCCAGCTTGGTGTCGTGTTCATTCATATCCTTAATGGTGTTTTAAGGTCTGGTTAGTAAGTCAATAGATGCTGCTGAACTCGGTTGCGTGTTGGAAACCCTGCAAATCTTCAATCAATATATAAAGACTCCTATCGGTTGACTAGGAAACCACTGCTGTTCCATGTGTTTTGCTTCTTGCAGTGGAGAAAATTGTAAAAATGACAGCCTCAAGTTATGTGATCGATGGAAAGTTCAGCATGCGGCATCCCATGCATCTGATACTGAAGCCCAAAAAAAGACTCTTCAGGAGCACCATCTTCAGAGTTCTTGATGCCAATGGAAACCAGCTGCTTCGAATTATGAAAGCAGACTCCCTTACCAGCCACGGCTGGCTGATTCTTGATGCCACTAACTCTCCGGTCGCAACACTTCGTTAAAAAGTGTGATAATAAGATTTTTCACATATTCTTTCTTCCTCGCTTCTCATTCTTCTCTAACCTTTTTAATATACCTCGTGTAGGCATTTTCATGGCATGAACAATGGATAGTATATAGAGGAAAGAAAACCCAAAAGAAAGACCTCCTGTTCAAAGTCAAGAGGCAGGATAAGCGCACTCTCAACGTGATCATGGGTTCAACTCGTGTAAAGAAGAAGGCGAGGGGCGACTTCAGTATTGTAGGGTCCCCTCCCACAATCTATCAGGGTGACTCCATGATTGCAGCTGCATGATAGTTGATCTATTTCAAGAGTTTTTATTAGTTTGGCTTTTCTCATATTTCTAGATACTAAATTTTGTTAGGTCAGGCATTGACACATGCTTTATGAATTTTAGGTAAACAACAACTTCTCTTGGGGTGGAAATTCTGTAAAAAAAGGTGGTTTCAAGGTTCAAGTTAGCGCAGGAACAGATTATGTGTTCATTATGTCCTTGATCATGATCTACAGGGAGATGGCAACAAGTTCTAGCTTAAAAGCTGAGACATTAGTTGCAGGTGTTGAGATTACTGCTGCCGTTGTGAGCACTGGCGATGGCGGCGGCGGCGGTGGTGCTTGATCATGAGTGTTTAACTTATAGAATCATATTGTTTTGACTCTTGTTACGTGCATTCTTATAGAAAAATTTTATGTTCTACGCCATGTAGACGCATTAATTATGTGACTAATTGATTGTTACTTTTTGATACTCCCTCTCGCAGAGACTAATTGTCCTACTTGAGAAAAGAGTGATATTTAAGGAAGTCAACTTAGGGCCTGTTTGGCAGCCCTTTTTGAAGCTGGATTTATTAAGAATCCAACTTATTTTGAGAAATCTCCTCCAAAAAAATCTAGCTTCACTTCTTTTAATGATATTTTCTGTAATTTTCAAAAAAAGACAAGGGCATTTATAAAAAAAAGTCACGATTGAAACCGTATTTTTTATTATTGAATACCCCTATCTTTTTGAAAAAATTACAAACCCTACCATTGAACCCTAAATTCTTTCTTAAAATCCACTTCTTCCCAACCAAACACCTAAAATAAAAACCCTAACTTCATTTGGGAAATCCAGATTTTTCACTCTTAAAAGCTCTTACCAAACAGACCCTTACTATCCCTTTTTACTTGGGGAAAAGTTTAAATGAGACTCGTCTCACGCGGCTTGCATGAGCCTGAATAATCTCAAGTTGGTAGGTGGTGATTCACACTCATCTGTCCACTGATTTGACACTTGCCATCGGGTCGAAATCAAACGACTTAAGATGACTCAGCTCATGAAAGCTACGTGAGACCTGCCTCCTGTAAATCGGACTCTTGTAAACCGGAGTCTTTTACATCATCCAATCTTTCTTACCCCTTCCACTAATTAAACGACAAAATATTTTCTAAATCCACACAAAGACTATAGGATAGCAAGAATATATAGAAGAATCAATTTTTACTGCCCCCCTTAAGCCAGTGCACACCCCTTATAGGGATGGTGGACCGGCCTCATATATCAAAAGATGGATAAGATCCATTTACTGGGCTACATATTTTGGTAGTAATACACCCTCCATCTTGTTTTGGAAGCTACATGTGGAATAAAAGGACAATCATATTTTAGATGCTCAATCATATTTTAGATGCTCCATCTGGTTAATTCAAGTGGATTTTGGACCTCTTCTACCCCCATTAGTTCGAGTTTCCATTGTTCAATAAATATATACTTTTTTTCCATATACAGAAGCCTTCTTTTGTAACGACCCACACTTTTTTTTAAACCGGGTTGGTTCAAAATATTGAACCCGATTCATACGTCATGACACATGCCCCATTCCTTTTGACACATGTCCAATTTAAGTTGACATGTGTCCATTCCAAATTGAAACCTGTCCACCTCTACTACCATGTGTCATACTCGGCGCTCACGAGTCCTGACACGTGACACGTAGCGCGCTCTGGTCCACGTGCTCTTACTATAAATAGAAATTTGGTTTCTCTTTTCAGACACACATCTTAAACCACTTACACGTCTCAGGAAGGAGAGAAGGTAGAGGAAAAAGGAAAATGGTGTGTCGGTAAAGAGCGAGGATCAATTCCATTCGTGTCATAGGCATTTCATCTTTTATTTATTTATATTTTTAATTTCTGCCGATGGAGGCAATGATGGCGCCGGTGGAAAAGGCGGCGCCAGCCGACTGACGACACAATTGCAGCAACAAAAGAACTTCGAATGGCCAAGTAGGCCGCATAGGCGTCGAAAGAAGCTGCCGCTGCAACCCATACCCATCTTCCTCGACAGTTTTGTCCATATCTTGGACGGACGGCGAGAAGGTTAGGAAGAGGCCGGAATTAGCCAACCAAGCTTCAGGATGACGACGGAGCTTCCGCCGGCCTGAAAGCTGCCACCTTGGCGACGAGCCACCACATAAGAGGTTGTTGTTGCTCGAGGCGGAACAGAGGTGAGGCGAGGTCACCGGACGGTGGGGCCCAACGACGACCGTCGTGGCAGTGACCCACCGCCAGAGAAGCCAGCCTGGCGGCAGCAGGTTGAGCTTGCTGCTGCCTGGGCAGATCGTCTGTGAGGAAGACGACTGGTTCAACACTGAACCAGTCTGACAGTAAAGCAAACACCGACAGAACAGTGAATCGAACCTGGTTCAGATTTGAACTGTCGGTAAACATCCATCGACTGTTGTAGTTTTAACTGGCAGTGGATGTCTACTGTCAGTGTGTCACGCCCCAAATTTCAAAACCTCGATTAGAGCGCAGAAGCCACCAACTTAAGTCTGTCAGGAGGTTTGAGATCTGGGACGCGACTGAATACTTGATCGTTCTCTTTCCCATTAACAATGTTAAGGGATCATACAGGTTCGAAATGACTGAACAATATTCACGTACTAAAATCTTAAACGTAACATTATCAAAGAACTACTTAAATTATTACATCACAAAATAATCCATCAACAGTAATTAAAATCTTAGGTACAGAGGCCACAAAGCAACAATAGTTCAACACTATTAAATAAAAGAAAGGTCTTCATCTGCCCATCTCTAGCCATCCATCTCAGCATCAAAAGCTTTTATCTAATTTGCCTCATTCTTTCTTAATTCCTGCATCAGAGGATGCATGAGTATTTTGAATGAAATACCCAGTAGGATGCCAAAATCCCACTGATAAAAGATATGATAGAAAAAACAGACTCCAATTTGAACATAATAGTTTATAACATCAAAGAAATCTGAGCTTGGAGGTTCAATAATCAACTTACCAGAACATTAGCAACTCATGCTAAGAATTTAATAAATCAAGACTCCGAACATTCATTTTTGTACGGATTGAAATAACAGTTAATTCAGATTCCAAACATACAGAGTGTGAGGAATCGTCAACTTCTGCTCTCAGGTTAGCCCACTTCCCCTATGGATATATATACCAGAACATCCTAGAGGTTTTTCAGAGGAACCTGGCCATGCGTCTAGGGATGCTGGCCTCATCGGTGCTTAAGGGCACAATTAGCGGAGACTGTAGACCTTCCGTAATATCATACAGTCTAATAACGTATGTGTTTGCCTTTATAGGCTGAACTACAGAGGTTCAAAAATATCGGAGATCACTATGGATCTAGCGATGGCTCGTGAGCATACAATAATTTCCACCTCGGAGAGTTTCCATCGATAACTCTTAATGGAAGGAAACAGTTTTCAGATAATTGAATGTAATCTTACAACGACAGGGGTTGCATTAGAATCACTATAAAATTCTCAACCTTTAAGGATAGACTCCATAGAAGCACCATTGAGATGTTAATATCCCAATGAGCAAACAATTCAACAGAGGAATGTGAAGTCAAAACTCTCCATCAACATTCGACTCGGTAAAGGAGTAACCAAAGCAATCGTTTCCTCATGCTTCACTCAACTCGCCTGGGATATAACAATAACTTTACCTGCTTGATAAATTCTCTGTGCATAGCCCTAGATAGAAATTTTCGAATCTGACAATAATATCTAATGGTTCTGTAACACCCAGAAAATTAGTGAGTATTTTAAAACCGAAATTTATCCCTCTTAATGTTTGATTTGGTCGTATTTTGCCTTGTGGAAATTAAAGTTGGTGAGAAGAGCTTTCCAACGCCACTAATTATGCGCAATTTAGAGTTTGGAGTGAAAAGATATGAGAAATTGAATTTTGATTAAACGTGACAGCGATTGATCGCCATAAGAACCGATCGATCGGCAAGCTTGAACCGATCGACCCCTTATTAAAACGATCAATCGTAGTTACTGTGATTTTTGAATGTTTTGTTTCGCGTAAAGCGATCGATCGGCAATAATAGCGATCGATCGGCTGAAATGCAGTAGTATAAAACAACACATACAACGATCGATCGCCGTATAGCCGATCGATCGCCGGTTGCGGTTTTGCGATTTCTAGCTTGTTTTTGGGGTGGATTTGCTTGGGAAAGATACCAAATGCCAATGGGACTTGATTTGCACGTCTCCAGTAGGATTTTGAAGCCTTCCCATTGGTTGGAAGTGTCCATGATTTGGAAGATTAGTTTAAGAATGGATTCTTCCTCAACTCTATATAAACACTAGAGAATTGGCTTGTGCTAACCCTAGAACATCCAGAGACCTTTTTCCTTCTCCTTCCTACATTTACCCATCTTCTTTAAGGCTTCTTCTTGTGGGAGTTTGCAAGTGCTTGGAGCGGGAACGTTGGAGGAAGCGGAGGAGACAAGCAATGCGTAGAGAGGCAAAATCTTTGGTGAATTAAGTAGGATGGTTTTTTCCCTCTTCTCTCTTTTGATTATATATGCTTTTGATAAGTGTTTTGATTCAACACCTTAGTTATTGCTTGGATTCTTGTGAGATGAATGAGTTGTGTCTTTATTTCTATGCGTAGTGCATCATAAATCATATGTGCATTCATGTTTCGCTTCTAGATGGGAATTCACACGTAAAGTCTAATGCTTTATTAATTTTCTAGAGACTAGAAGTTCTGATATTGCTTGATTGATTATTATCCACGTTGAGTTTGTGCTTTTAAGGTGTGTCTTGCATTAATTGTCTTGTTTGGAATGTATTAATGTTTAAAAATTATGTCATATATATAAGAACACAAGAAAGGAGTGAACTTTAGTAATTCCAGATAATCCTAGGTTCTGTAATTAGTCTAAGAGGGGAGTATATTGTCTGTTATTGATGTATTATTATTTATAATGTGTTATTAAGTAAGATAATCAAGTTTAATTAAGAGTCTTAATCTCGGCTAGAACTGTTTCTGTGCTGACAGTTGGTAGTAAATAATTCATAATTAATTCAAATAAAATCAGAAAAATATAAAATCAGTGAGGTTAGAAACTAGACTCAAGAGGGTATTATCAGTAAAAATGTCAGAGGTTAAGTCTTAATGTACAGAGCACAGTATCCATCGGAAGAGGACTGTTGTGTAGGAAGCAGTGAGCTGAATCTGAGAGAAAATACTAAGTATATAAATAACATCATGTAATATGATATGTGATCTATACATGAAATATGCATTTTATTATCTCCTAAACTTATGTTTCTGCTAGTGTTTGTTTAGAATTTATGCTACTTTAATATAGTTTTTGGTTTTTGTAGGAAACAAGAGCAAAACGCAGAAATGGGATAAAACACGATTCTAATGATTGAATATTTACAACTTCGATTGTATATCTCTGATGCGACTGATTTAAGCTTCATGTTAAAGTACACGAAGTCAGCTTTCCAACGCCACTGACTGTTCGCAATTCGGAGTTCTGAGCAAAAAGTTATGAGCATTTGAAATATCGCACGTGAAAGAGACACGATTAAAGAGAAGAACCGTCAAGATGAGATTGGATGGATGAGATCGATGCAACGGGTTTTTTGTTTAATAAAGAAAAAAAATAGAAAAGGAATATGAACCGGTTCCGCTCCGGTCCGGTTCAATTAAAAGAAAAAAAAAAAAAAAGAGAAAACCGGCCCGAGCCAAAGCTCGGGCCGTTCGTCCAGAACAGAGGCGCTCGAGCAGAGGTGAAGAACAGCCGGCATGGCCCGTTCACGGCGGAGGTGGGTCTCGACGGCGGCAAGGCTGATGACGACGGCAAGACTGGACCGACGACGACAGCGGAGAGTTGCGGCGGCGAGACTTGACAAAACAGAAAGAAAAAAAATAGAGCTCTGTTTTGAGCTCTGTTTGAGACGGCGATGGCGGTGGGCTGAGCTCGCCGGTGCCGGAGATGGTACGGCTGAAGGAAGGCGACGAAGCTTCATTCGACGGCGAGGCACGGCGGCGGAGCAGCCCACGATGAGAGCCGTGCTCAATCGGGAAAGAAATAAAAAAAAAAACCAGTCCGCCGGAATAGGAAAGTGGGTGCCGGATTTGGGCTCGATTCCACTTCAAATTGGACTGAGAATCGTGTTCGATTTGGGACGGGGCTGAGGTCTATAAAAACAGAGCCAGAGCCGCTGGAAAGGAGAGAGCTTGAACGAAGAAACAGAGGGATAACCGGCCGGAAAAACAGAGCTTCAAGGGAGAGTTTTTCCGCCGGAAAATAGAGCATTCCGGCGGGGCTTTGGCCGGAAAAGAAAGAGAGGAGGAGGAGCCGCCGGAGGAGAGGAAGAAAGGGCGCAACTTTGGCCGGAAAAGGATCGATTTTGGACTGCTACAGTAACTCCGTTATTTGCTACAGTGCACGGCTGCGCGAGGAAGATGATGAATAGTAACCCGTGAATAGTGTTTTGCGTGAACAGTGCACAGCGAACGGTTTTTTTCGGTGAATAGTGCAAAACGACGCCAATGAATCAACAACGTTATCCACATCCAATGGCCGGCTAAATCCTTGTCCAAGGCGTAGATGAAACCCGAGTAAATTGGTTGTATCGTTTTCTTTCATCTTAATCTTAATTTACCTTGATTGGTGTATGAATCTTATTATAGAATCACTGTTAATTTATTGAGGTTTATTCTATGTGCTCGAGAGAGGCTAGAGTGAATTCTTGTGAGTTTCAATCCGAGGAATACTTGCGTGTCCGAGAGGAACGTAAGTAGACTAAGGTGTTATAAAGGAATAAGATTTCATTGGTTTATGCTCGAGAGAGATAGATCACAGTTCTATATTTTTAATTGCTTATGTGTTACGTCCGAGAGGAGAGCACTACATTTTGAATTGACAAGTATATGTCCGAGAGGAATATACTAGCCAATCAGGAATTTATTCAACAAAGAGAGACGATAAGCTGGTTTATTGTGTGGTGGATTTGAAGCCTTGGCACTTCTCCATATTAGTTAAAATCCATTTTAAAGTAGTTAAATTTTATTGCTTTCTCTAGATTAAATTAAACTGCAACTTTCTTTCAATTGAATTTGGTAAAATATTAGTCTGTCCCTGAGGTTCGACAACCCTTTAATACTCACTGTAGTACAATTGCCTTGTGCACTTGCAAGGGTTTATATTTAAACGATCAAGTTTTGATAATGTCTAACGTGTCTATACCATTAATTGGACTATATACTTATGGAATATCATAATACGAATTGGGTTAGATGTAATCTAATTATGAGGGATAATCCTTTGAACAAGTGATGCATAACTATCTATTTTAAAAAGCGTTGATGTCGGTTTGATATTCTACTTGGAATTCAAATCATCTAAGATTCTTTGATTTTTTATATCTGATATTTACATTATAAAATCCCAATGTGTATAAGGAATTCCTATCTAGAGCTGAGCATGAAAGGTATGTATTGATTATATGCTACTCCTTGGGTGAGTTGTTATTGTTCGAAGTGTTTGGGTTGTCTTGTTATTCTATGCTACTCCAATGAGTGAGTTATGTGTTGACCAAAGACTTTGATACTTATATCTATACTCTATGAGAGAGTCTATTCTGGTAAGAGATACCTTATGTTCTTAGAATGTTGTGACCTCTTTCCTTTGAGATTGCTCATATTGATTACATGATTGTTTTCTTCCACTGGAGATCTCGCATAAGCAATGGTGACAGAAAGCTGAAACTCTCTTGAAGAACCAAATGGATGAATTGTTGGTCCTCACAAAGCTAACTCTATAAAAATTTGGCGAAGGCTTCAAAGGATGAATGGAAACACCACCATTCTAAGCACAAGTTGACAAAAGTTTAAAGCGTTTTTATCCCGAAGATATGGTGTGTTTAATTTTCATCCTGAGTTTTTGGAGTTAAAATTCATCTTTTAAGCTGTTTGGCAGAAATGAACTAATTCTCATAACATATGAAGCACACGTTTTTCTTTTTTTTGATATATTATGAAGCTTGTGTTTGGTCTACTCTCGAATACTGCAATTATTGATGACCTGAATGTTTCACCAGTTTATCTGCAAACTAGTTCGGTTGCAAACCAGAGCAAATTTCACACATCTGACTTCCTTAACACAAACATCAAATCAGAATTCCACTGAATAAAGCTTAGCTTCAAAAGCTCTATTGCAAAAATGTGTACCACCATCACTTATAATTGCACGAGGGGTTCCAAAACGAGAAAATATGTTTTCTTTCTAGAACTGAACCACCACTTTGTGATCATTTGTTTTGCAGGGAATTGCCTCTACCCATTTGGAAACATAATCTACAGCAACAAAGATATAGAGATAACCAAACGATGGAGGAAATGGGCCCATGAAGTCAATACCCCAAACATCAAAAAGTTCAACAATCAGAATATTTGTAAGGGGCATCATGGACCTACGTGATAGTGTACCCATACGTTGGCATATGTCACATTTTGTGCAAAACTCATGAGTGTCTTTGAATAAAGTAGGCCAATAGAAACCACTCTGTAAAATTTTTGCAGCAGTCTTTTTCGCACCGAAATGGCCACCACATGCATGAGTATGGCAAAAAGAAATGATACTATCAACTTCATGCTCTGGCACACATCTCCTAATGATTTGATCTGGGCAATACTTGAACAGGTATGGATCATCCTAAAAAAAATGCTTAACCTCGGTGAAGAATTTGGATTTATCTTGTTTTGTCCAATGTTCAGGAAGTTGAGTTGTGACAAGATAATTAACAATATCAGCATACCAAGGCAATTGAGAGACAACAAAAAATTGTTCGTCAGGGAATGACTCATTCAAAGGTAATTCCTCAGCAGACTCGTCAATGAGTCTAGAAAAGTGATCCGCAACAACATTTTCAGAACCTTTCTTGTCTCTTATCTCAATATCAAATTCTTGAAGTAATAAGACCCAACGGATTAAACGAGGTTTAGTATCTTTCTTTGAAAGAAGATATTTCAAAGCTGCATGATCTGAAAACACTATGACCTTGGATCCTAAGAGATATGATCGGAACTTGTCTAGAGCAAAAACTACAGCCAACAACTCTTTTTCTGTAGTAGAGTAATTGAGCTGAGCATCATTGAGAGTTCTACTTGCATAATAGATGACATGGGGTATCTTATTCACCCGCTGCCCCAAGACAACTCCAGCCGCATAATCGGATGCGTCACACATAAGCTCAAACGGTAAATTCCAGTCTGGTGGTTGGATGATGGGTGCAGATGTGAGGAATTGCTTGAGTTGATCAAATGCTTTAGAACATTCATCATCAAAGACAAAATGAGTTTCTTTAGCAAGCAAATTGCACAAAGGTCTAGAAATTTTGCTAAAGTCTTTGATGAATCTTCTGTAAAACCCTGCATGGCCAAGAAAAGATCGAACCTCCTTTACTGATTTTGGTGGAGGCAGACTTGAAATTAAGTCAACTTTGGCCTTATCAACTGCAATTCCTTTATTAGAAATAACATGCCCCAGAACTATCCCTTGACGAACCATAAAGTGACATTTCTCCCAATTTAGCACAAGATTTGTTTCTTTACACCTTGCCAAGACAAGAGACAAATGGTGTAAACATTCATCAAAAGAGGATCCAAACACCGAGAAGTCATCCATGAAAATTTCAAAAAACCGTTCAACCATATCAAAAAATATGCTCATCATGCACCGCTGGAATGTGGCGGGTGCATTACATAACCCAAATGGCATGCGGCGATAGGCATATGTTCCAAAAGGACAAGTGAATGTGGTCTTTTCTTGATCCTCTGGAGCAATGTGAATTTGATTGTAGCCGGAATAGCCATCTAAAAAGCAATAATAGCTATGACCAGCAAGTCTCTCAAGCATCTGATCAATGAATGGCAAAGGAAAGTGATCTTTCCTTGTGACCGAGTTCAATTTTCTGTAGTCAATACAAACTTGCCACCCAGTGGTCATTCGGGTGGGGACTAATTCATTATTATCATTTTTTACTACTGTGATTCCTGACTTCTTAGGAACAACCTGAACTGGGCTGACCCAAGTACTATCTGATATGGGGTAAATGATGCCAACATCCAGCAATTTTAGCACCTCGGCTCTGACCACCTCCTTCATATTAGGGTTAAGTCTGCGTTGCATTTCACGGGAAGATTTTGCATGCTCCTCAAGGTAAATGTGATGCATACACAGAGCAGGACTTATACCCTTAATGTCTGCTATTGTCCACCCCAAAGCTATTTTATGTTCGCGAAGAACATGAAGCAACTTTCATTCCTGTTCTAAATTAAGGTCTGAAGAGATGATAACAGGTAAGGTATCAAAAGAACCTAAAAATGCATATTTAAGTGTTTCGGGTAATGGTTTTAGGTCAAGTTGGGGTGGTTTTTCAATAGATGGGACAAGTTTAGACTCGGGAACTGGAAGAGGTTCCACCCTGGCTGTCCATTTGGTTGGGTCTAATACAGGGGTAGAGTCAAGCAATGCATTGACTTCTCTAATGGACCCTTCGATGTCAAAGTCTAAGCCAAAATGAGTTAAACATGTCTGGAGGGGATCATCATTTAAAACATTTTGCAGAGATTCTTGTACTAAACTTTCAATCATATTCACTGCAAAAGAATCATATGACTCTGGGGGTTGTTGTCTAACATTAAAAACATTGAATTTGACCTTTAAATTGCCAAAAGACAACTTCATAACCCCATTTCGACAATTTATTATGGCATTGGATGTAGCTAAGAATGGCCTTCCCAAAATCACAGGAATCTGACTACCAGGATTCTGCACAGGTTGGGTATCTAAGACAATAAAGTCTACAGGGAAGAAAAATTTATCCACCTGTACCAGAACATCCTCAATAACACCACGTGGGACTTTAACTGATCTGTCTGCAAGTTGCAGTGTTATGGTAGTCGGTTTCAACTCTCCTAATCCAAGTTGCTCATAAACAGAAAATGGTAGCAAATTTACACTAGCTCCTAAGTCCAACAATGCCCTCTCCACAGTATGGTCTCCTATAACGCATGAAATTGTGGGACATCCTAGATCTTTGAACTTAGGAGGAGTGTTATGCTTAAGAATTGAGCTAACTTGTTCAATGAGAAACACTTTCTTATGTACATTCAATTTTCTTTTCTGGGTACACATGTCTTTTAAGAATCTTGCATAAGCGGGAACTTGCTTAATAGCATTGAGTAATGGAATATTGATTTGCACTTTCTTAAAAATTTCCATTGTCTCATCAAGTTTGTTCCCTTGAGATATTTTTGCAAGTCTTTGGGGAAAAGGTGCTTTGGGTATATAGGGTGGCATATAACTAGACTCAGGACACGAAGAAGCTTCTAAGCTCTTCTTCGAAGTAATAGGACTCACGTCTGGTCAGTAGTGCTCTCTTGTTCTGCACCCTTTCTAGCAGTTGTTTCTATGGCAGTCTTAGGTGGTTCAACTTGATTGTCAATTTGTTTGCCACTCCTAAGTGTAGTTATGGCCTTAACTTGCGCTGGAGATTGGTCTTGACAAGAATTAGATCCCACTTCAAATTGTCCTTTGGGATTTATTACAGGTTGACTAGGGAACCTACCTTTTTCCCTCTCATTTAATGCAGAAGCCAATTGACCCATTTGAAGTTCCAGCTTCGCAATTGCTTGCGAGTTGTCATGTAAAGAATGTTGGGTATCTTTTTGAAATTATAGAGAGCTTTGCATGAACAAATTCAAAGTATCCTCAAGAGATGGTTTCTTGGGTTGTGTAGGGAATGTTTGAACTTGTTGAGGGTAAAACTGATTGGGAGGGTACCCTGGTGGTCCTCCTTGATGTGGTTCTTTAGACCATGAAAAATTAGGATGCCTAGCCCATCCTGGGTTATAAGTTTCCGAATATGGGTTATTGCTAGGTCGAGGGAAGGCATTGATAGCATTAGCCTGATCACTATTGTATTCCACTCCAGAGGTGTTAGAAGGACAGTTTTGTGTGAAATGGGAGGGGTTAGAGCAAATAGCACGCACATTGACATGTGATGGCATTTGGGGCCCACCAGCAGACATCAATGCATCTAAACGTTGTGTCAGGTTGTCTATCTTGGAAATCAACTGTGCACTATTGTCTACCTCATATACGCCTCCTTTCTTTTGAAAAGGAAACGTTCTATCAACTCTACTTGAGCAATCCCATTGCTGAGAATTCTCGCATATAGTCTCAATAAAATCCCACGCTTCTTCTGCGCTCTTCATCACAACTGACCCACCACTAGCGGCATCAACCATTTGACTGTTCTGAGGTGTTAAACCGTCATAGAAGAATTGAACTTGTTGCCACTTTAAAAATCCATGGTGTGGACACTTAAGAAGCAAATTCTTCCATCTTTCCCAACACTCATAAAAGTGTTCACCCTCCTTCTGCATAAAATTTGTAATTTCTCTACGAAGGGCATGAGTTTTATGAACCGGGAAGAATTTGTTCAAAAATTTTTCAGCTAATTGATCCCAACTCCTAATTGTTCCAACTTCTAAAGAGTTCAACCATGCTTTCGCTTTTTCTTTCAAAGAAAAGGGAAAGAGGCGTAACCTAACAGATTCATCAGAGAAATTTTGGAATTTAAATGTAGCACAAATGTCAAGGAACTCTTTAACATGATTATAGGGATCTTCTTTATTGGAACCATAGAATGTGGGCAAAAGTTGCATCACCCCTGGTTTCAACTCAAAGTGGAGTGCCGTGGTGAGCGGCAACACTATGCAAGAAGGTGAGTTGAATTGAATGGGGGATGAATAGTCTTTTAATGTCTTCCTCACATTCTCATTTTCCATGTTACCTAATTGATTTGTGATATCCATTGTATGTTTTAATCTTGCTTTGAAAGTTCTTTCAATTTCTAGGTCAAGAGGTGCAAGCTTTTCACCCAGTGACCGACGACCAAGCATACACTAATTAACACCACTAAAAATTAAATACCTATAACAATCCTAAAATCGCAACTAACACAAGCATGCAGTCACAGAAAGAAATATAAAAATACCAAGCACCTACAAAAACTAAAAAAGAAGGAAAAAGAAAGCAAACGAGGGGAAGGGGTGGCCCTTCCAACGTTGGCCAGAATTTCGCGTCTTCTCTTAGTCCTACAAAAAGGCAAAACACTAATAAGCAACAAAAATTAAACTAAATTAAATTAAAACTAAACTACTCTAAGAATTTGGTAAATTATCCTACGTAGTCCCCGGTAGCGGCGCCAAAAACTTGATGTAAATTTTAATATAATACTCGCAAGCGCATGAATCTAATGCAAAATAATGGCTACGAGGTCGATCCCTCAGAGACTTAATAGGATATTCAACCTAATTCTAAGAGCATGTGTAACAAGTAGTAATGAAATGCAAAGTTCTAATTTTTATTTTCTAATTAAACAACCAGATGTTCAACTAAACTAAAAACACAGAAATTAACTAGACAAAATATAAAATAAGAAAAGGCCTGTTAATTAATCCTGGTTCTGCAATCCCGTCTTGCTTTGCTCTCTCCTCCACCTTCTGCAACAGTCTCTCTACTGCACGCCTCAGCCGTTTTGCTCTTTCTCTCGAACAGAGCAAAATAGTCCCCTCCTCAGCCAAACGCAAGCTCCCCTTCTCTATTCGTGCAGCAATGTTCCTTCGCTTGAAAACAATCCTGCTTCCCTCTCTCGAGCAAAAGCAAACCCCCCTTCTACTCCTCCTCAACCACCCTCTGTAATCAGTCTATCTTGCCTCTCTCGAGCCAGACAGATCTGATTGCAGTGAATTTCGGCCCCCTCTCTCTTGAGCAGAACGGCCTCCCTTTCGTCTACCACAATCAGCACAAAACAGTTCCCTTTATTCAAACAGCAACCCTTTCGAATCTACAAAATCCTGCTGTTGAGAGCTCCTCTCGTCCTTACCCTCTCCGGCCAGCCCTTTGCCTTACTCCTCAGCACCAGTTCTTCTCAAATCCGCTGCCAGAACAGAGCCGTCACTCACGATTCCGACCTCTTCTCTCCCTTCTCTGCCTCTCGACAGAGCAGCCATCCAGAACCCTCCTCTTCTCAAATCAGCAGACAGCCCTCCTCTCACCCGCCAGTAATCAGTCTCCCCCCGAGCAGTACTCGACTCCTCTGTTCTTATAGACCAGTGCCCACTCCTCCAAACAGCAGTTTTCTTTTTTTTTCTTCTGTCGATCCAAGTTAGCAACTTACCATATCAAATGCCATGCAATCTTCCAATCTGCACCCAAATTCGAACTCTTCTTCTTTCAGCCGCATTCTATTCTTAGCAAGATTTTGAGCCTCCCCAAATCCGAGCTTTTCCAAATCAAGAATTTCCCAAATCGAGACAATTTTTCTCTGTTCACAGTCCTTACTTCGCCGGTTTGTTTTTCTCCATCGCCGTCGCTCCGCCGTCGGCCTCACCACCAAAACCATAACCGCCGTCGAGTGATCTCACCATTATTGACCTTTCCGCCAAGACCCATCGCCGGCAAAGCCCATGGTCGCCGGATTCATTCGCGCAGAGCTCTGCTCTGTTTCTCTGTCGATCACCACTCGAGCAGAGCTTCTGCTCGAATCTCTTCGAATTTGTCGCCTGACTGTAGCTTCGCCGCCTTCGTGATCGTGAGCTCAACCCGTCCATGGCCGCCTGCCGTCGGTCTCCCGTCACCGCCTCATCGCCGGCGCTCGAGCTTCCGCTCGAGTACTGTGTTTTGGGAAACGCCCGAGCCATCGGCTCGGGTCCTTTTTTTTTATTTCCTGGCCGAACCGAAGTACTGAACCATTGACCCGGTTCAATTCCGGATCTTTTTTTCTTTTCTTTTTTTTCTTTTATTGGGTTAAAACCCATCGTACCAACCACGTCCGTCGGATCTTCGATATCTTCACAAGAGCTGTTTAACGCGTTTCACATTCGGCGATCTGATTTGGAGCTCTAAAGCCTGCATAAATAAAAATAAATCGTAATTAGATGCATAATAAAATATAAATCTATTAAAACCAATTAATGCATCTAAATAACTCAATTAAGCGCATTTAATTACCAAACTCCTAATTATTCACTTAACACTAAATACCATTAATTATTCTTACTTTAGCATAAATTACGACTAACATATAGGTAGAAAGGCATATATAAATGTGTATATTTTGCATATATCACACTCCGATCAAGGTATGGGATTTCGGGGCGTGACATATAATGTGTTCTTAAGTGAGATAATCAAGTTTAATTAAGAGTCTTCATCTCGGCCAGAACTATTTCTGTGCTGATAGTCTGTAGTAAATAATTCATAACTAATTCAAATAAAATCGAAAAAATATAAAATAAGTGGGGTTAGAAACTAGACTCATAAGGGTATAACAGTAAAAATTTCAAAAGCTAAGTCTTACTGTACATAGTCCGGAAGTTATCAGAAGAGGACTATTGTGCAGGAGGTAGTGAGCTGAATCTGAGAGAAAATACTAAGTATCCAAATAACATTATGTATTATAATATGAGAATCATTATCGTGTCAACATCAGTAATTGAACTATATGTTTATGGAATATCACAGTAAGGTTGGGTTAGAGTTAATCCAATAAGGAAGGACAATCCCTTGACCAAGAGGATCATAGCTATCTATTTTAGAGTGTTGATGTCGGTTTGAGGTTCCAATTGGAATTCAAATCATCTAAGACTTTTTGGTATTCTTATCTCTGATATTTGTATTATAAAATTCTAATGTGTATGGGAAATTCCTATCTAGGGCTGAGAATGAAAAGTATGTATTGATTGTATTGTATCCTTGGGTGAGTTGTCATTATTCGAAGTGTTTGGATTTCTTTGTTATTCCAAGAGAGAATTGTATGCTTTTTGAGAAGCTTTGTTGTTCTACGCTACTCCAGTAAATGAGTTATATGTTGCCCAAAGACTTTGACATTTCTATTTATACTCTGTGAGAGAGTCTATTCTAGTAAAGGATACCTTATGATTTTAGAGTATTGCGATCTCTATTCTTTTGAAATATTACCTATATTGTCACATGACTGTTTCCTCCACTAGAGATCTCACGAGGCTCTCTCCGAAGTGGATTCATAGTATGCTCAATTAAACCATTGCTGGATCTTGCGAGGTCTCCGATTATTTATGCCCGAAGCGAGGCACTATACATACGTTAGACTGTTGACATTACGGAATGTCTTTAGTCTCCGCCCATCGTGTCTGTAAGCACTGGTGGGGCCAGCATCCTAGACGCATGGCAGGGATCCACAGAGAGGACCCCTAGGGTGGTTCTAGTATATTATTTTAGTCACTTGCAAGCAACCAATTTTGCGAGCCGAAATTGTAACTCCTTTCACTATAGATGTCTGGAGCCTTTGATATAATTGTTATTCTCTCCTTACCCATATGTTTGGCAGGAGCCTTATTGATGTTTTTCCTATACTTGCGAGTTGGAATTGTTGTTGACTAACCTTGCAGGTGTATAGACCTTGGTTCAGCCTAGATATTGTGGAATGTCTATAACCCTTTGTTGTCCTTATATCTCTTCATACTGCTTGTTTTAATTCAATGAGTTTTTACATCCTATTGAGTATTTCTATAAAATACTCATGCATCCTCTGATGCAGGCGCGAAAGAAAACTAAGATCAAGAAGTTGCAGCAGTGGAAGAGCGGTTGCAGGAGCCGTGAAGAGATTTAGGGATTATCTCGTTATTTGATTTGTTTTTATGCTTTTGACATTGCTGGCCGTTGTGTGCCATAAACTCATAGGTTTATTTTATTTGTTTCCTTAAAGGTTTATTGTTGGATCAAAAGTTAGTAAATTCATTTCATATTATTTATTGATGTCTACTATTGTATTACACTGATTGCGGGCATAACCGGTTATATGTCCTTTTGAGATTATTGTAATCGGTGGTGAGATCAACTGTTTGGTTGCATGCCGCGATCTCTACATTGAAATGTATATTTGTTGGCTTCTGCACTCCGATCGAGGTGTGGGATTCCGAGGCGTGACAAAATCAAACGATATAAAAAAATGTAGCAGCTTCCAAACAAAAAATGTCTTATTTTAAAAATCTTACCAGTGGTGTCTTTGGAGAAATTGTCAGCTCGGCGATCATCCGAAACCCTTAAGTCTTGCTATCTGGCAGATCTACCTGGCTGTAAATCATCGAGACGCCTGATTCCAACTCCGAAAATAGCAAACCGCACTGCCCCCGGATCGTGCAATCGCTAAACCCTAACTGTGTAATCGCAGATGCGCAATGGTGTTGAAGCTCCGAAGACCGGTATTAATATTGTTTTGAATGCAAGAACATTTTGGGTAATTTGTCGTTGAGGGTGACAGGTCCGGCATGCATACTGACACATGGGCTGAATTACGCGGCACGCATGCATAATGATACGATTGACGTGGCAGTCGATAATCGATTAATGAAAAGCTCCGCTAACAAGTAATCGATTACATGATGAGCACCGCTATCGAGTAATCGTACCCACGATAGATGCCCACGAGATGAGGTGGATAACGAGTAATCGAATGCACTATGAGCAAGGCCTTCGACATCCCGATTACACGATAAAGAAGGGTTTTCTATAGAGCGGAATATATTAGACGATGAGCACTTATATCGAGCGTCCGATTCTACGATAGCGGAACACATCGATATTACGCAATCGAGGCTATCGCGTAATCTAGAAGGAAGATCGGGTAATCGATTACACGATGGACAACACGATTAGGGCTGTAAATTTGTCTGATAGCCCCATGGCCCGACCCTACCCGATCCGCAAAAGAGCGGGTAAGGGCTTGGATTTTGAGGCCACGGGTAGGGCTCAGGCCTCAAAATCCTTCCCTTGGGTCGGGTAGGGTCGGGCCCGGGCCTGGCTAGAAAAAGCTCGAAGGCCCAACCCTACCCGAAAGCCCGAAAGCCAAGTGACTCGGGCCGGGTGAGCCGGGTCACTCGCGGGTGATATAAAAAAAAAAACCTAAAGCTAAACCGAACTCTCCCCGACCGCGCTCTCTTCCCCGACCACCGCTCTCCCCCGATCGGCTTTCGCCGCTCTCCCTCGACCTCTCTCTCCCCCGACTGCCATTCTCCCCCGATCGACGACGACCACCGCTCTCTCCCCCAACTGCCGCTCTCCCTGATCGGCGACCTCCGCTCTCCCCTGACCGGTGATCGACCAACAATTCTGACCTCTCTCTCCCCCGATCAGCGACAGATAGGCGACCACTGCTCTCTCTCCTCCGACCGGCGACCGCCGGTGACAGTTTTGAGCCTCTCCCTCAACGGCGACAGTTCTGACCTTTCTCTCCCCTGATCGGTGACCGCTGCTCTCTCCTTCGACCGGCAACTGCCGGTGACAGTTCTGAGCCTCTCCCTCAACGGCGACAGTACTGACCCCTCTCTCCCCCGATAGGCAACCGACCGGCGACCGCTCTCTCCCGGCGACTGCCACTGCTCTGCTTCTATCTTGGATTTTGTGCAAGTTTTGAGCCTCTCCCTCAACGGCCACCGTCTCCTCTGCCGGTGACAGTAACATCTCCTAAACTTACTAATTATTTGGATTTGTCATCTGTTGGTCATCTGTTGGTCATATGTTTGAGTTTGTTATATGTTAGCAATCTGTTATTCTGTTATTTACTCATTAATTGCCTATAATACTTGTCTTCTCTTTGTTATCTGTTGTCATCTGTTTGAATTTGTCATATGTTAGCAATCTGTGATTATGTTATTACTTATTAATTGCCTATAACACTTGTCCTCTTTTTGTTACTGATTACTTGATTATTTAAGCTAGTCATCCACTCTTTCACAGCTTCGTCTTTACACTGCCTCATCTCAGCATCGTGTAGAGAAGCTTGAATGGTAGTAAACATTTTAGAGAGCTTGTCGACCTCTTCCTTGATGCTTATCAGCAATTCGACCTCATCAGTTGGCAGTAGCTATGCTGGCAAGATTTTCAAGTGTAATTTGAAGGACTTCTGCCATTTGAGAATTTTTTTTTTTAAAGCTTAGATCATGCAAGAATAGAAGAAGAGTAGCTTTATAGATGTTTAAAGGGCTTGTATCCAACTACTTTCTGCATGCTATTTTTTTCCATTAAGGGTAATATCTCTGTAGATGGTGTTGGTTATAAAAGTGTTAAATTATCATTATTGCACATCTTTTTTTTTATCTGCTTATTGGTTGAATTTAGTGTAGTAGATATGTCTTACCACGGTAGTGAATCTTTGTCCTTCCCACATCTATCACCAACTGCATAGGTTAGTTCTTCCAATCCTTGCACCTCTTCTACACCCCCCACTATTTCAACACCAATCAATTCTTCCACACAAGAAGCCTCTTCAACTCCCACCCTCACACCTATTGTGCCCCAAACCCCTAGCTCTACAACTCGCCCTTCTGCTCTCCATTCAGAATTAGGAGCATCTAATGAGCAAACTAGAAAAAAACGTAGTAGGGGTCGATCATTTGTTTGGGATCATTTCCTTTGATGAAAATGGGAAAAGAGTTGGGGCAGTTTGCAATTATTGCAAGAATACCTTTGTGGGATTGGGAACTGATGACACAATTCATCTTGCAAGGCACTTTGATAGTTGTCCAAGAGGACCAAACATGGATCCTATATAACCACTCCTTACTACTGCTTTTGGTAAAGTCTCTACTTTTAAATTCGATCAACAAGCTTGTAGGGAAGCTCTTGCAAGAGCAATTATAGTGCATGAATACCCTTTTAATATTGTCACACATAAAGATTTTATTCATTTTTGTCAAGTTATGCAGCCTCAAGTCAAAATGGTTTCTAGGAACACAATTAAAATGGATTGCCAAAAAATTTATACAAAAGAGAAAGCTGCATTGATGAATGTTTTCCAAAACCTTTCTTCTACAGTTAGTATTACTTCTGATTTGTGGACTTCAAATCAAAGGTTCAATTATATTTCTGTTACCGCACATTATATTGATAGGGCTTGGCATCTACAAAAGAAGATTATTAGTTTTACTAGAATTCTATCCCGCCATACTAGAGTGGCAATTTGTAATGCTATTAAAGCCACTCTAGTAAAGTGGAAAATTGATTGTAAAGTATCTACTATTACTTTAGATAATGTAGCAAACAATGATGTTGCTCAAAGAAATCTCATAAAGGACCTTAAAGATAAAGGATCTCTTCAGCTAGAAAGCTCTCTTTTTCATATACGTTGTGCTGCCAATGTGTTAAATCTTATTGTGCAAGTTGGACGGAAAGAAATTTTAGATGTAATTGTTCATGTTTGTGAGTCTGTAAAATATGTGATGGCCTCCCCTTCCCGTCATCAAAAGTTTGCTGAGCTGATAACTGAATTGAGCTGATAACTCTATCATTGCCGGTCCCAAGCCCGAATGAGAAAGGAGGAGGGGAACCTTTATTTAGTAGTGCTAAGTAGAGTGAGAGGAATGTTGCTGATTGGTTGCCCCATCTGTAACAATTAAGAGAGCAAAAGAGCATAGAGTTGGTGGGTGAGAGCCTAAAATTTATTCCTTCTTATTCATGTTTGGCATGTGTTTTTTTAGTGAATGATTAGTTGTTCGAATTGTTGTTGGACAAGTTGGGAGATGGAAAAAACCTATTGCAAAAAGAGCTCGCCCGCCTACTCACTGGGTCGCCTGCCTATTTCTAAAATTGGTATTTCCCTTGAATTATTATTTGTTGACTATTATGGTGCTAGTTGTTGCTATCTAGGATTGATGTTTATTAGTTGTTGCTATCTAGGATCGATGTTTGTTAGTTGTGGCTATCTAAGATCGATGTTTGTTAGTTGTGGCTATCTAGGATCGATGTTTGTTAGTTGTTGCTATCTAGAATCGATGTTTGTTAGTTGTGGCTATCTAGGATCGATGTTTGTTAGTTGTTCCTATCTAGGATCGATGTTTGTTAATTGTTGATATTTAGGATCGATGTTTGTTAGTTGTGAATATTAGGATTGTTACATGTGTTTGTTATAATTTTCTTTATTATGCTTATTGTTTATTTTGACACTAGGGCCAACCAAATATAAAAATTATCGTATTTAAATGTGTTTGTCGTCTCCTTTTGGCATTAAATCATGTATAGTTCATAATATATCATATTTACGTTCTTTTAGGCTCTCCAAAAGCCTGAAAAGCCCGAAGCCTGACCCTAGCCCGACTAGGGTTAGGGTCAGGATGAATTCTAGAGGTCAGCTTAGGGCTAGGGTTGGACTAGGGCCAGGGTTAAGTTTGTTAAGGCTTGGGCTAGGGCCAACCTCTGGCCCGCAAAAGCCCGACCCATTGACAGCCCTAAACACGATCGAGTAATCGATGTGAGAGGCACAGGGAATGGTGTTGCCGTTGCACCGCAAAATACAGAGATCATCTGACTAGTCACTGGGAGGATCGCAGGAGAACTGGACGGCATAGGAGAGAATGATGGGAGAGGCGGGGTGAAGCTCATTCTGGGAGGCAGGAATTAGGATCATCAAAGGTACGGCATCCAGTTTATGTGACCCCGCCAACTAGCCACCATCCATCTTCTCCTGCCGCAAAACCCGAGCTGAAGTTATATGTGGGGGATATGTGATGGAAATCAAAATATAAGGCATGGCTATTTTCGTAACATTTTTAGGCTGAAAGGTTGTTTCTGACTTTGCTTCCCAAACATAAATCAAGCCGAAAAATTTTCATGTTCCCAAACAGAAATCAGTTGAGCCAAAACACGTTGAAAATTTTCATGTGTTTTTTCAACTTCCAAACATATATCACCTACCAGCCTTGATAATTTTCACCCATGATAATTTTCACCCTGTTTTTTTTTTAACTTTCCAAACGCACCCTTTGTCTTGGTGGAGAGTGAATGCAGCTAAGTATCCTGTTTTAGCAAAAATGGCTCGCGACATATTAGTCATTCCTATTTCTACTATTTCATCTGAGGTGGCATTTAGCACAGGAGGATGAGTAATTGACAAATATAGAAGCAATTTGAAACCTTAGATCGTGGAAGCCCTGATTTATGCACAAAATTGGCTTTGCAATGAATATGAAGGTAGTTCTCTAAATGTTTTATAATCTTTTGCATTCATACTAATTACTAATTGCTTCTAAAAGATCATGTTATTGTAGCAAATCTAGTTCAAACTCTCTTACAACTATTTACACTACCAAGGATTTGGATGGCGAATTTTGTAATGGTAACTCTCTCCTACTCTTCAGACTAGCGAATTTTGTGGTTGTTCGGAGTTTCTGCTATTGAAGTGGTGGAATTGATGGGTTTATGTGTGTTTGGAGTTTCTCCTGCTTATATGATGGAACTTCCTTTTATGGGGCTAGACGATTTGTGTGCATTTTTGGTTTCTGCTGGTGCAGATGTGAACTTTGTCAGTGGCTTACTAGCTCTACTTTCGTTGACATTTGTGGATCCTTTGTGGTCTTATATATATGAGAATATGAAATGAGAGTCATGGTATCTTGGTTTTACCTTGAGATTTTGTTATTGTTATTTAGAGGGTTTTGTACGCCATTATGAAGTTAAAGGATTAGCTTCTAGTTTTATCAAATGCTTAAGCAGCTGTTCTTGTGAATAGTACATAAATGCCGTTGCTATTTGATATACTCCCTCTGTCCAGAATTAGTACTAACATTTGGTTTTCCAAAATGAAGGTTTTGAATTGACATTTCTGGAACGACAATCAGTTTACCAACTGCTAACTTCACTTTTATATCATGAAGGCTTACTAATAGCAGATTCATCAATGCAAAATATTTCCTGCATCAGTTCTCCCTCAAAATCTATTCATATGCACTCTGAATCACGATTCTCTTTATATTATATGTCTCTTCTCTGTTAGTTATTTTATCATTTTCATTCGAGAAGGCATTTTGAGAAATAGTTATTATTTTATTGAATCTTTTTTTGCTTTGGTGGTGTTGTTTGTGAGTTGGAAAAATATTTATCATCTGGTATTTCATGTTGATTTGATTGCCATTTCATGGTTATCACTTCTGTTTTCTGTTGTGCAGAACAATATGTGCATATTTTCACTCACTGTGCCTAAGGGGTATTTTCATCTGGTATTTCAATAAGCCATTCTTATGGGCATTTTCTCAACTTCTAGTCAGATTCATATGTATGTCTGCGCAATTGATCTAGATCTGATCAAACTGAATGTTTTCTATTCTCAATGTTATACATTATATTTTCTGTTTTCCAAATAACTTCTTGGTTGGATACTTCATTTTTTATGGACACGTGAAAATTTGACACATCCAATGAACCTCTCTGACATTGGCAAATTTTGCATTTTCTCTTGCCTTCTTGTTTTAGAAGTTCAATGGCATTTTATAGTGAACCTCTCTTATTTTATAGTGAACCTCTCTGCATTTTATAGTGAACCTCTATGATATCTCTTATTTTGCATTTTATAGTTGACAACTCTTGATTTTCTCAGTAAATTTCATTTCTTAATTTTCCTTTCTTGTTCATCACAGATAGTGACATGAAAAGCAATTTGAGCTTGACCTTCGTAACAGAGATGTGAAGAGTAACTAGAACAAAATGGTTTGGAGATGGATAACATGTAATATTTCTAAAGAAGAATGAAACACTTCATCTACTTGCTGTTGTGGGCACCGCTGTATAGTTGCATGATGGTTTGCATTGAGTTTTAGAGATTGGGACGAGCTTCATGAATTCAGGATGGCATTGTTACTTTTATTCTATGTTTTTTGGTGATGAGAATTGTATTTTTTTTCAATGGGAAAAGTTTTGGACATTTTCTTTAAGATTTTTATTGTTTTGTTCCTTTATTGTTTGCCTTGGATACTAGAAACTAGGTTGTTACTTAGATTCCCAGTTGAATTTTTATTTTGAATGTAAATCATCCGGTGATGAGAATTCTTATTCTCCAATGGGAAAGGCCGTGGACCTTTCCTTTTGGAATTTTACTGTTATTGACAATTTTGTGATTATTGGTCAAAGGCTCCAGTATCGTGATATAAAAGAGGTTACTTGTCATTGTGAAAATGAATTAAGAATTGTGTAAACTTCTTAAAAATTGTAAGGTTCTGTCCGTTCCAATAAAGCTGTATTCCTCCAAAAAAAAAATTTGTGTTTTGTCCGTGACTTTTTGCTCCGTACAGCCTCTGTCCGATGTCCGTCCAGTCCGAGAAGATCCCTAACTGTGATACAAGGTTTTTGCTGTGCCAATATGATCTCAGAAGGCTTGATGCATGTGGGGAAGATGGTGGTAAGAGGAATCTCACCAGATATAGTCGCTTTTAACAATCTCATCCATGCCTATTGCAGGGGAAACCAAATTAGAAAAGCTGTGGAACTTGCAGAGAAAATGGTGGTAAGGAATTGGCGCCCTGACGTAGTTACATATACCAGTCTTATATACGGCCTATGTAAACAAGTTTGGCTGAGGCCATGGATTGTCTTCACAGCATGCTGAATGAAGACCTATTCCCCAATGCTGTCACATGGAATGTCTTAGTTCATGGAGCACTGGCTGAAAGTGGTCTATCGAGGTCAAATCATGTCCTAAAAGTCATTGTTGAGATTTTATATCAATAAACAAAAAAGAAAAAGAAAACTCTGTTGGGAGTTTGAGGGAATTGTTCACCTAGATAAGGTATGGGATAAATCCAGGGTCAGTTAACAGGAAGAACAAGATAAGCTACCAGCAATCCGCGTACCAAGTAACACTGGAGTCTGGACAAACGGCCACCAGATGTCGAAACTTGATTGCTGTGAGCAAAATACTGCAAAATGTGATGAAGGATCACAAACTTCTACACTGGTGAAACAATAGCAAAATGGACAGCAGATGAAAGTTGTGAGCCAGAAAGAAATAAATATATTTCCCCCTAGTTTCCGAAGTTCACTCCAAAAATCAGGTCATCATACCCGTTCCACAATGTTGGCAATTTTTAGAAGTAGAAAAACTGCTGAAAGGGACATCCTCAGGTGCGTTGGAAATGCAGAAAATTTCCTTTTTGATTATTAGAATCATAATCATAATCATAATCAAGTAGTGCATTTTTTTTCCCAACTACTGCCTTTTTTCTTATTATTAGTCAATATTTCTGATTATTAGAATTTTTTTAAAAAAAAGAAAAAAAATAAATGGTTGTGATGTATGTTTTTAAAATCTGATGAGGTGAGAATTTGAACAAGAAATTTACAGTTAATCAAATGTTGACTGACCCGTCCAAGTTCAACAAGACCCCATCCAGATCTGTACAAGTACGTTTATCAACATAAGAAACCCTAGCTTCGCCTTAGTTGATAGGTCATTTAACGATCTTATCTGATGTTTTCTTGAGATTGCAAAGCTCAACTACTGCCCTTTTTGCTCTGAAATCTGTTATTGGATACATTTCTTCAGAACCCTCTGAGCCTCCTTAAAAGGAGGCTGCTGCTTGCACTTGGTATTGCTCTTACGGTTTCAAAGAACATGCATGGATTTCAGGTCAACCAGAATCATTTTTTCAAATTATAGAAACGCAAAACGGATTAGCCAAATGGCATATTTAGATTTATTTTTTCGTTCATAATTGCTGCAGGAGGGTGAAAGAAGTAATTGCTCAAACTAATCTCCTGTTCATTTTTAACTACTGCGATTCCTTCTTTGCTGTTTATGTTGGCCCTTCTTAAATAACACGGTTTTGTTAATACATTTAGTTTATGGCATAGTGGCTAAGTGCAGTTCCCTTAACATGTATCAAACAACTATATAACTTTGTGCCATCAATTAAAGCAACAAGAATTATGCGTGCTTAACATAAAAGGCCATTTATTTACAGGTTTTCCGAAAAAAATCAGCATAAAAAAAAAGAGTGAGAACTAAGAATCTTATCTGAACTCAAGATTTTTCGGATTACATGACAAATATATTCATTGAATATACTCCAACCTATACAATGTTTTAAGGAACTTTTTACATCAGGCAAAAATGTCATACATGAAAGTGGTACACATACCATAGTTGAACGTAGAGAATATAGAGCACAGAAGGGTAAGAGTCTCAAAGAGAAAAAAGAAAACCTTCTATGGGAGAAGTCTCTTTCAGTTCATATGCTGCCTGAAAGCAGTGAGCAGCTTGCTGGAATGACCCTTCCATCTTTGACACATAACCAAGATTTAACCATGCATCATGGTTCCTGGAGTCTAGTCGCAAAGCATTCATCAAGAGGCTCCTAGCAGTTGGGAGTGACTTCCTACATCTCCTAAGCAGTGCGGCGGCAGAAACCATGCCTGGAACGTAATCTGGTTCAATCGATAGAGAGATAAAGTAGGCCCCTAAGGATTCCCTATACAAGCTTTTGGCTTCAAGCAATCTTCCTGCAAGAAAACAGAAGTCATTTAACTACAAAAAACACGTATAGAATCATGGGACTAGTTATATCTTATTTAGAGATGCATGGAATCAATAACTAAATAAGAGCAAGCATGATGATAGATGACAAGTACTGTAGATAGTGTTCTTCATTTTTATGGAAAAGCGTACAAGTAGGTTTAGTTTTTCAAGTAGAAGATGAAGAAACTTGTAATGATGGACTTTGAAGATAGGTAAAAAGAACTTTGAGAACTCATCAACAAGGTAATTCGTATAAAAAAATCATATGCCGAGTAAATACCCAAATAAAAACCATAACAGCAATCGTGAATGAAATCAACAATCTTATAACAAGTTTGATACCTGCTGCTTGCCAAGTCCTTGCAGAATATAACTTTATTGATTTTGCTTTTTCTAGGCAAATTTTAGCATCATTTAATGATCCAATGTTCGTATAGATGCTCGCCAAATCCTGCCAAGCCTCCATCTCGAGAGTGCCACTGGTTAGGTTCTAGTAGTAGAAAAGATAATCCATAAGAAGAAGTATCACACAAATTAAGCTACAAACGTGAGACAACAAAGTTAACAAAAGTTCATACCTCATACTCAGGGTTAGTAGTTTGAGCATCCCTTTGTCCATGAATTGCTGAAAGCAAAGCTCTGTAAGTCTCTATAGCCAGCTTAAAATGCTCCTGAGCTGATTGCAGCAGTCCCTTTAACCTTAGAAGGTCCAATTGATCTTTCTTTCCTGTCTCATCAAATGCAAGATCAACCATGGCTTCAGCATCAGGGAACGATTGTGCAGCTGATATTATAATGGCCAATAGCTTCCAACCTTTCAAAGAGTTACCACTCACCATTTCCGTATATCTTTTGGCATTTTGTAATGCAAGATTCAAGTTTCTCCGAATCAAATTCTCCAAACCAAGACGGAAAAAGTGTTCTGGATTATGATTATCAATCATGGATGCGTTATTTAGTGACTTCAGGCATTCATCCTCAAAGAAAAGCCTCTCTGAGTCAGACACAGATAATCTAGAACAATGTCCATAAGAAATCCCAATAAAATGGTGCAGAGAGCCCATGAAATGATTTATTAATGTGAAATTTAAAGACCCCATTGCCGTCTGAGCAAATTCAATGCCTTCATGAGCATGCTTCAGACTTTGAGAACATAGTTTGGAACCCAAAAGAAGTGATGGAAGATGAAGTCTTTTTTGTCCATCAAAGCAAGATAATCCCATCTTTAAAAGGTTTATAGCATCATCATTTTTGCCCATACAACTATAGCACAGAGCAAGAAGGTACCATCTTTCTTCTCTGTCATAAACACCAGGAATTATTTTCTCATATTGTCCTGCTAAAATATCAAATTGATTTGTCATCGATAATGCAAAGGTTAGGTGGTTCATGATTTCAGGATCCCAGGGGATCTCCTTAAAAGCCAACTTTTTCATGAGTATTAACAACAGAAGGAGTGCTGCTTCAATATTATCCTGTGGGGCAGCAGCGCCCCAGAGCTGTGGCACAGGAGGAAGGGATGCTTCAATACCACCATATAATAGCAAGATGGCCACGTCTTTCTGGATACTAGCTAACCCCTCGGAGTCCAAATTCCAAGGCTTAATGAGGGCTCTTCGATATGAGCTAATTGCATCCTCAAGACAACCAGCTTGTTTCCACAGCCTTGGAAGCAAATTCAAGGCTTTGTGAAACATTTCTTGCATTTTACAGTCATCAAATAACCCCTGAGGCAAACCATTGGGGAGCGCTGCTTCGACTACATCGATCACAGTTCTGCATTCCCTAGCAGCCTCTGCTTAAATTAAAGTTCAAACTCCTTTAGAAACGACTGGCAATTATCTAAATTTCAGGGAGCCAAGCTATAAGCACCGTCGTTAATAATAACTGAAGAGTAAAACAAGAAAACTTTCTTAACGTCCAATAACAATGCACTAATATGGAGCAAGTCATGATAAGCAACAGTGCACAATTCTCCTAACCAATTGAAAGATTTATAAGGGTACAACTCCAAGTCAAGAGATTAACTGTGGCGAGTTCATGCAGTACTCATACATGCCCAATGTGGCTGTACAAGGCAAAAAATGGAAATCTATATGAATGAAAAATCTGTGTAACCAATACCATTCAATTTTCATGTATGGTAGTCCACCCATTGATTTTCCAGTCATCTAAACTTACAGTTTTAATAACTAAGTAGGAAAGATGGTCCTACAAAAAAAATCAAAGCAAATAAAAAATACAGTAGAGTTACATTAAACTACCTCTAGGACGATCAAGTTCCTTCAATGATTTTGCTTTCAACAAGATTGCTTCCAGTAGCAAACTCACTGAATGCATGGACATTGCAGGGACCACCGAGTTTTCACCTTTGCTTCGCCCTTTCTTTTTCTGAGTTTGTTCCTCGATAGCTTTGCTCATCTGAGGTCCTAAACTATGAATATTAATTCCTTGGAACACTTGAAGTGCTGCTTCAAAATTCCCTCTCTGGTACTCCAACCGCCCCAACAACGCCCGCGCTTCCTAAATCACAGCCATTAATCAAACATATATGAGCCAAAAAAACCGGAAAAGGAATCAATCCCAACAAAATATTGACACTAAAACTACAAAGAGAATTAAGTAGCAGACCTCATAATTAAGAGAAAGACCTTCCTTGAGAGTAGATTCCACATCACCAACATGGTCGTTATCATCAATCTTTGAATCCCAATCACCAGCCCTCGAAGAGAGGCCACTTACCGAGAAATCCCTTGTTGCAAGAGATTCTGGTGACTGTGGAATGTCCTCAAACTTGAATTGCTCCCCAGAGCAAGCACACAACATTTTCGTTGGCATGAAATTTCAGTTTGGGTGATGCTGAATAAGGCCAATTCTATTCACTACATGGGCATGAGGAAACATATAAATATCTGGTCTAGATTAGATTTTGACAGAGAATGATCCATTAATAAGCAATTGGATTCAACAAAAAAAATAAAGCTGACAGATCTTGTCACCATATGCAAAATGAAGTTATTATATATCAAGATAAAAGTCAAGACAACCAGCTCTTAATGTGTAAAATTCTATGAACTCTCCAACTTCTGGTCTTCTACTACACTGAAGTAACAAACTGTTTGCTCACCCATCATACCAGTTTGACATTTAATCAGCAAAGGAAAGCTCAAAAAGAAGCAAATGACGGTGGAAGTACTAGGTTCCTCACAAGTCACATCTCACTAGCATAATTCATTGTGTGTATACATATATACAGTTTGAAATATTAAAGGATAAAATATCTAAACACCATCATAAAGCTACCATTCCAATAAAATTCTAGCATACGCCAAAGCACTGCAGTTTCTTACAACTCTTTGAAATCAAACAGAGCATCTCTGTACGAATCTCGACAGCCCCAGCTTGCAAGGACGCTTGCAATCCAACTCCTCCAAAACCAAGAGAATATATATGCGAAGTATCTGAGTTTGCTTGTTCACTTCCACAAACACCCAAAGAATGTCCAAAATGCGACTGTGGTGATTGCTACATATCCAGCATTGCCACAAAACAAAAAAAAATATATTGCTTCGTGTCCAGATGAAAAACATGAACTTGAAGCAAGCTCCAATCTTGTGAAGAAAACAAAGCAAAGGATGATTTTTCACCCAAAAAAACAGACAGAAGGATGATTACAGATGCAGCGACAAGTGACAGAGCAGAGAGACAGATGGATAGAAACGAAACGTAAGCAAAGCATGAAAAGGGAGAGAAAAGCTGTAAAAAGAGCAGAGACCCAGAATCACCTGTGGAAAAACGAGCAAGTGGAAAGTGACTTGTTCTTATTCCGGAGATTTACGCCATGAATGTCCTTTCCCCATCTCAAGCTTGAAACTTTGAACTCCATTCCCATTAGTCCATGCCCAGTACCAGATTTTATCTTCTGGAAATCGTCTCCACTTTTGTGCAGTTGCCACATTTTTTAAATTGTTTCTCCCTCCAAAACAGTGTAGTGCTCAAATGACATGATTTATGCATTGAAAAAGGGAAAGTTACAGAGATTGAAGTCAAGAGGGCATGATGGGACTGAGGATCCTACAATGAAAAAGGGAAAATGTTTTCTCCCTGATAAAGTTAGGAGGTAAACTTATAATTTCTGTCATCTGATAACCTGGCAAGTAGTAATATGATGTTGGTAAATGAAAATTGGTCAGACAGACTCGACATATCAGCTACCAGCTTACTTGTACTTTTTACCAGGTTTGGCTTGAATGGTTTGCTTGCCGTGTTGTGGCCTGTGGGTCCGTACGTTCACAGGGCTCGAGGAAGGTGACGTTCACATGCAAATGCAACAGCAGTCTGGAGCAGGAGTATGTGCTCAGAGTAATGAGTAGCATAGCAGTTTCCGGTTTCCCTTTCCCACCGTATTCAGTTTCAGATTTTGAACATGCGAATTGTGATGATCCACTCTGGAGTTTTGTGGCCAAATTTATAGATGTGATAAGTGGCAAAAAGTTTACCAAGATGTTAAAAGTAAATAAAAAGGTTAATAGCCACGGCGCTTGAGAAATTATTAGGTACGTGGTGCGCAGCGGAATAATATGTTCATTCCATGTCCATCAGTCCATCACCCATTGGTGATGAGCATGACTATTAGCCTGCGCGTTGTGTATCTAATAGTTTCTCCTTCCTGAAGCCGATGCCTCGACTCCCAAGTCTGAAAACTTTGAACACTAACGGCCTCTTCAGCTACTATAGTTGGAGTGGGAAAGCTAAATTTTAGAGAAGAACTAGAGAGAGGGCAACAAGCAGGGTGTTTGGTTAGGAAGAATTAGCTTTTAGAGATGAATTTAGCCCACTAGCATATTTCATAAATAAATATAAAAGGCAAGGGCAAATAATAGAAAAAAATGCATTTTCAATCTTTAAAACGCTTTTTTTCCTATTATTTGCCCTTATCTTATTTATAAAATTATAAACTATGCCACTAAGAAAAGTCAAAGAAGTGGAAAATCACTTATTTTAGAAAATCTCCTTTGAAGAAGATTTTCGTGGAGAATTTGGATTATCCTAAAATTTGGGTATGTAACTGCTATACATATTGGCCACCTCCCCCTAGGATTATTAAGGATGCAAGCAGGTCGGGCTATTGCTGAATGGAGGTAAGCCCTCGTCCTAACAGCTAGACCCTCACCCCTTACCCAGCCCTAGCCCTAATCGGGCTTATTTTCAGGCTGCGGGCTTGTGGGTTTCTTATTTTGAATTATTATTTTTTAAATATAAAAAAAATACTTAAGTACATCACTACACCCATTGGGCAACGAACAAAATCCACAAAAGTGCAAATTTTCAATTACTAGTGTCCCCATTGGCAGTAAATGTCACATCCCATGGTTCAAAAATTCAAAACGACTAAACAATTATACACATTCACTGATTAGAGATATAAAACACAATTTCAATTCAATTAACATGTAATATGATCTAAATGTTCTCTCATATGATAGTTAGAAGAATCTACTAGATAAGTGGGGGCATATTCGAATAAACACAATTGTTGTGCGGGTTTGCAGGCTGGCCAGGTTGAAGGCAACCCAGGCCCTTACCCGACCCTAAAATGAGCAAGCCTGATGTTCATCTTTGGTTTCCCATTCAGAATACAATAACCTCAATTCATTGCAGTTTTCTAATCCAATTTATTAAAGTTAGATTGAGGACATATTTGATCTTGAAAAAATTAAGATTGTGCCTGATTTATGACTCTTAGCAATTAGCATTGCCTCCTTCATGAGCAGTAATATAATTATTAGGATTAAGGGTCGGTTTGTTTGACCTGAATATGAAAAGCCTTCTAAAAATTCTAAAAAGCCATTGATTTGAAATTTTGATATCTAATCTGAAATCCTAAATCTGAGTTTCATCTGAGTATTCATCTCCCAATGGCTTCTTTCCTGTAATCAGTTCAAACAAAACAACCCCAAATCCAAAAACATCAGACTTTGTCGTCGCAGTCCCTATTACATGATCATTAGACAGCTGAGGAGGTGTATAACCATGTGAAGCTCTAATGAATTCATCAGCTAGATCGCTCCCAAAGATCTTTGACATCCCAAAGTCAGACAATCTTAGGACCCAAATAAACACTACTAGCCTTGACATCTCAGTGAATTATCTGAGGGAAGCATCCATGGTGCAGAAAAGCCAAGGCTTGTGCTGTTCCAAGGGCTATTATGTGTCTAAATGCCCAAGTTGTCAGTCCTTCTGAAGACATACTTGTCCGACTCTGACCAGCATTGCCATTCTCTTCCCATGTATCAGTACTCCAATCTTCGGTACGTGGAACCCCCAAAGGGTTCTTTGTTCCCCAGCCAAACAGTAGCCGATCAGAGGAACAAGATTATGGTGCTTGATCCTACCCAGATACTTAAGCTCCTTATCAACTTCCTAGTCGGTCATGGTGGATCCTCGAACTAGGACTTTGACGGCAATGTGGGTTCCTCCAAGTAAAAAGTGGGCCAAACCTTCCTTCAGCTAGTAGAGTTCTTCGGTCAAAGTGGGAAGTTATTTTTAAGAGATCGGCAAATGTGAAATTCAGCAAAGGCTTGTCAGGGAGAAAAGACCGGGGAGAAATGGGTCAGGGAGAAGAGACTAGGAGAAAAGGGAGATCCCACGAAAGAGTTTTTAGAAAATTCAGATGGGTTTTTCCATCTGAATTTTTAGGCCATTTTGCATACATGGCTGAATTCAGGACAGAATTCGGACACTAAAAAAATGCGCTGAAAAAACCTACAAAAAATGAAAAACCACTTATTCAGTTCAGATCAGGGCCATTTAGATTGTGAAAAATCTGAAAAATCCACTCCCTGGTCACAAGAAACTAGGGGAACACTGGAATCATAATTACATGGGGACTGCCTAGAGCATATCTAACTCTGCCAACATGCATGCCCTCAAGTCAACACTACAATTATTCTGTCTGAAGGTTTTCTCCACAAATTCTTCTTGTTCAAGTTCAACCACCGGCTCAAGGAAATTTGCTAGTGTAAATTCGGTGCATGTCTTTGCCATTTTCTGCATGAACACATCTATGCTGGGGTGCGTCTAATCGTCATGTTTGGAAGACGATGAAGATGGTCAGCAAGTTTTGCCTTGTTGACAAAGAGAGAGATGAACATCGTTGGGATGTTATTGTGGAAGGTGACTGTAAAGTTTGAGTCAAGCTAGCTTTTGGATAGCACGCTAGCTGTCCGGGTCTGTAAACATTATTGTAATGCAAAAGCTTAAAAGTGTGGTCAATCAGTTCCGATCCATTACGTTCAACCATGTGTATGGCAATGCGAGGCAGGGAGTATTAACCCAATATGGAATAGTTGATACAATTCCGACCCAATAGTGTGAATTGAGAATTTCAGTTTTTTCTGTTAATGAATATTGCATTTCTCTTCCGAAAATTTTTGGTTTCTCTGAAGTTGGATTCCTTCGGCCGTGGATTCGGATCATCTCTACCTCGTGGATTCGAGGATCTGTGCTTGTGGATTCAGGCTCGGTTTTGTGAGAAAACTTCTCAGATTTTCTTCTTTTCTCATGTGATTCTTTCTGAAGTTTGAGCTTAGATCTGAGTTGTGATATGCATAGTTTACATATAATTTGGTTTCAATTCTGAGAAATGCATATCCAGCTTGTAAACATTGAAGTGTTGATTGAAAAGTAATTGATTCGAAGTAGCAAACTGGTTGATATTGTTGTCCAAATCCCGCATAGATATTGTTTGTTTAAATTACACTATCAGGTCTGCATCACAATGGGGTGTCGGATTGCCTGGCAAATTTGGTATCCTCTTTGGAGTAGACCAAATTCAAAAAATCATTGTAAAATTAACGCACACATTGTAATCATTTGGGCTCCCAAGTACGATTGCAAGTGTAAATTCCAAGCATCTCTTTGCCATTTTCTGCACGAACGCATCTATGCTATCTTGAAGCTCTGATATCACGTAAGATAACTATGTTTCCCAGAAGCTCGTTTCCAGAAGCTCAAGCTGTAAGGAAACATAAATCTTTATTATATATTTCATATTCTAAAAGTTTGTCATCATGTTTGGAAGATGATGAAGAATGATCAGCAAGTTTTGCCTTTTTCTGTCTTCCTTGAATCAGAGCGAGATGGAACATCTGTATTATGTTAGTGGAAGATGGCTCCAAACTTGTAGTTAAGCTAGCTTTCAGATTGTGCACTAAAATGTCCAGGTCTGGATGCATTGTAATGCAAAGCTTAAAAGTGTGATCAAGCAGCCCCGATCCATTATGTTCAACCATGTGTATAGGGAGGGCAATGAGGTGGTGGATTGCCTAGTAAATTTCGTCTCCCATGGAGTAGATTGTAAAATTAAGGCACACATCGTGATCATATAGCATAAGTACTTCATTTTTGGTTCAAAATGCCAAAGAGAAAGCAAGCCAATGATTTGTAAAACAAACACCGCACCACAAAATATCGCTAAAACCAACACAAAAAATTTTCTCCTTTTTTTTGTGGACGACTTTTTTTCTCTCATCAACATTTATTTTTGTTACTCCCTCCGTCCTAAACCAACATTTAGTTGATCCAACGAAAGAAAAGATGTCCTCAAATAGATGCTCTATCTGGCTCAATTTAAGTGGATTCTAAACATCTTCTGCCCAAAGGACTTTTTACATATTACCTAGCGCCAAGTTTGATATTATCATATCACCTGAAAAAAGATAGTTCATTTCATATGACCTGAAAACTACCCAAAATACCCTTGTCTTCATGTATACACGGCAGCAGGGGTTTTTATAATTTTTGGAGAAGGCGTTCCAGAGAAGAAGGAAAAGGCGGTCCGGAGAAGAAGGTATTTCGGAGAAGTTCCGTGCAGCAGCTCCGGCCATAACGTCGCCGGCGCCGACGTCATCAAAACCTGGAAAAGTTATCTTGCTGCCAAAACACGAAAAAAGAGCGAGAAAGCAGTGGATACGCAAACACAACTGCCACAGAGTCATCGTTCATTAAAAAATGGTACATCAAGTTGAAATTCAACGTTTGATATAATGTAAATTTGATCCAGAGATAAAAGTTGAAAATTTGCAAAGTTTTCTACTTTTTCCTACTGTCGTGTATTCCCTAACACGACAATAACAATAGTCGTATATTTTACAACACGACTATTTTCAATCACGATTTATTTATTTATTTCGTTATTGTAATGCCAGGTAAGGATGGATTTGATACCTTTGTGCTTACACTACGATGGAATGTTCACAAATTCTGATGGGTATGTGGGCGGAAAACTGAAGATCATGTCTATTGATACACAAGTAAAGTACATGGGACTGTTGCAACAAGTGGAAGAAAGATTACCGCTAAAGTCTCCATCCGGTATATTGTCTTTGTCATATCTTGTTCATTCTGGAACCCGATACGTCCTTGAAGATGATGAAGACATGAAGACAATATTCGTCCTTCACAACAAGAGGTGATGCACAGATGGACCACTCGATCTATACGTGGAATGGACTTCTGCTGGAAATAACAATATGGAGAATTCCATTGCCAATAAGCAAATGTGTTCCAGTGCGGATAAGGACGGCGAGAATTCAATGCCTCCAAAAGGGAGGGCGGCCAGTAAGACACCACAGGAGAGGCCATCCAGCCCGGGGAATAAGTCACCTGCACCAGCAGTTGAAGGAGGAAAAGATGAAAATTGTTCACTTGAAGCTGTGAGGTAGGGGCTGAAATTAACGAGTGGACATGTCTTAAAGTTGTGTTGCATACGACACGATTGGAATTCAAGTCGTGTTGTATATGATGCGATTAGAATTACAGTCATGTTGTATACAATACGACTGGAATTCAAGTCATGTTGTCGACAACACGACTAAATAATCAAGTTGTTTAGACGTTTTTGTACAATATGCATGCCATTCTTACAATGTTATTCTCGCAGATTGGGAGATGGTAATAAAAATATAAAGGATGAATTTCCGAATGAAGTCGATAACCAGTTTCAAATCAATGGGTTCAATGGTGAAGATGAGGATGAGGATCAAGACGAGGATGAAGAGAAAGATGAAAATGAAGACGAAGATGAAGATGCAGATGAAGAAGAATTATTTAACGATGAACAATTACTATGGTCTGCAGATGACTGGGATGAGCCTCTCACACTACCAGTTTTTCCCGGCCACATCCCACGGGAGGAGACCACTCTGTGTCAGGTATAGAACTCCAACAAGCAGCGAGGGCATCCACTTCTAAAGGAAAATCTGTCGCGTCGGGGGCACAAGACTTGGATGACAATGAGTACAACAATATTGATGGTGAAAGTGGTTGGGATAGGGGTACCTATTCACCACAGGCCGGTCTTGCAAAAAAATATGAGGAAACCATGTTGACCGGCAGTTTGCAAGGAAACGACTATGAGGCACAACTTGCCTTAGGGGCTAGATTCGAAAGTATGAAACAGTACAAGATGGTTCTTACTGATTTGGCAATCAAGAGGAAATTCATGTTCAAAGTGGCAGACGAGAACAAGGACACATTTACTGCAAAGTGCAAGATTACAGTTTGCAAGTGGTACATACGGGCTTCAAATCTAGTTAACGGAGTCACCGTGATAAGGAGTGAAGGAAGGCATACATGCGACATTTTGATAAATTCTAAAGATCATCATCCATTGGCCTCACACCTATGGATTGCACGGAAGTGTCATGGCCTCCACAAGGATTCAAATTCCATAAAAACAGCTAATATTCAACAGTACATTGAGAAACATTGGGGCGTCAAAGTGAACTATCAAAGGGCATGGAGGGCAAAAGAGGAATTGATACGATTGATCGATGGCAACTCGGAATATGCATATCGTATTTTGCCCTATTATGGAAAGGAATTAGAGTGGTCTAATCCAGGTACATATGTAGTGATTGAAAGATGTTGTGATATTCCAGAAATTGAAAATAAGGAAGCCGGATACGAGTTTAGACGTGTCTTTTGGATCTTTGGCCCGGTCGTAAGAGCATTCCGAAGATCACTTAGGCCGCTGCTCACTCTTGATGGAACATTCCTGAAAGGAAAGTACCCCGGAGTGTTATTGGTTGCAACAGCAGTCGACGGGAACCAACAATTAATGTGCGTTGCATTTGCAGTTGTGGACAAAGAGACTATAAATTCGTGGTACGTATGCTAAGAAGATTGTATGAGTAGTCGTGTCTTCGAGCAACACGACTACTCATACAGTCGTGTTGTTTCATATACGATTGTGTACCCCCTTTCTCTTCTTGAATCTGCTTTCACTCTGATTGCTGCCTTGCAGGAAGTGGTTCCTCAGCCTACTCAAATCCACCCTCTTTACGGACCCCCCGCATCTCTTGATACAATTGTCTCGGATAGACAGAAGGGACTTCTAAGAGTGGTTGCTGATGTATTTCCTGAGGCTCACCATGGGTTTTGCCTAAGGCATATGGCCGCCAATATGCTTAATCAATGGAAGGATAAATACTCGAAGGACCTTCTATTCTGAGCTGCAAAATACTTCCGGAGACCAGAATTCGATAAAATCATGCACAAGATGAAGGACCACAATAAGAGGCATGGAAATATGTTCAGAAGATCAATAAAAGAAATTGGGCTAACGTGGAATATCCGGGTAAAAGATATGGCACTCTTACATCAAGCATATCAGAAAGTGCAAATAATATGCTATTGAAGGCTAGACTTTGGCCAATAACTTGGTTGATCGAGCAAACTCGTGCGACCACGACCTCCCATTTCGAGAGACGCCGCATGGAAGCAAAAGGGCTAATGATGCCATTAACCAAGTATGCACACAATCATATCAACGAAATGAGGAATAAGAGTGTTGGAACAGTCAGAGTGCAACCGCTATCATTATGGCAGTTTGAAGTCACATCTTTATACCATGTAGTAAGAATTCATTCCACAATGGGTTCTGATAATTCAATTCCGGAATAGTCGTGTCGTGCGATACACGACTAATGATATAGTCGTGTTGTCGACTATTCATGTTGTTGTCGACTATTCATGTTGTTGTCATATTTTTTCCTCAGGATGTTGTTGAACTAACGAAGAGAAGTTGCACATGTGGGTTCTTCCAGAGCATGGGACTTCCGTGCAAGCACGCCATTGCATGTATCGATGAGAAGAGTTTCGACCCGGTGGAATATTGTGAAAAGTGGTACCATGCATGTCTGTACCGCACAATGTATGAAGAAGTAGTTTTCCCTACTTTAGACAGGAGTCAGTGGGGGGATTACAGGGTTTTATTCAAATGCGAATCGCCCATGCTCGATGCTCCAAAGAGGGGTAGGAGACAGACAAAGAGAATCGAGTCACAGCCTGACCTGCTAGAGAGGTTGAGGGTGAGATGTAGCAACTGTCGATAAGTTGGTCACAACCGTAAAAGGTGTACTAACCCAACTCTTGTGAAAGAAGCAAGGAAGCGCAGATATCAAAGACTCCCGCAACAAGGCAATCTTGCAACGGATGAGTCAGCGCCGAGACGACGCTCCGGCTTACCTAAGGCCCCACCCTTCTTCACTTAGGTCGATGACAAATTCATGTATAACAAAGATTACTCTACCGTAATGTATGCATGTAGTCGAATATTTCTTTGAATGCAAGTGTCGTGTTGTATAAGTGGCGTGTTGTATAAGCGCCATCCCATCATTGAAAGACGCCGATAATTCTTTGTTTCCTCACGTACATGAGAGAAAAAAATTAGACTCCGTCATAGTCAGCGCAGAGTCGACATGAGAGGAATATAATTGTCGACTACAATAGTATACTACTAATATACAGTCGTGTCTTATGCAACACGACTATATAGATAGTCGTACATCATACAACACGACTATATAGATAGTCGTATATCATACAACACGACTATATAGATAGTCGTATATCATACAACACGACTATATAGATAGTCCTGTATGATACAACACAACTATATAGATAGTCGTGTCGTATGCAACACTACTATATCAGATGTCGTGTTGCATAAGAGTCGACACTAAGCGGCTTTCCAATACACTGAAGACATGAAAAAAATGAATTCGAATTTATTGAAAGCATACTGTATGTACATGGAAGAAGATTCAGAAAACCACAAAAAAGAGTCGACTGTAATAGTTTACATGTACAAAAAAAGCACGAAAAAGAGTTTTAGTCTTCATCCGACATCCTCAAAAACCCCGCAATTGTGACATCCTGATTTTACTTTTTGATTGAATCATCGTCAAACTCGCTGTCGATAACCCCGCGAATCATAGTTGCAGCAATTATCGGGCGCCACTTTTGTGTAATTGTTGACTGATCAAACTCAGGTGGGTTGACATTGGACGCCAAGTGCGCCACGTACATCATGATGAAGATGCCACAGTCTTTTGAGTTCTCTTGGCAGGGCGCTTTGATGATCTGAGTCATCTTCCAGTCGATGCAATGGATGAGTCCCAGTGTGTGTGCCATGACAATGTTCATAATGTTCATGAATTTCTCAGCTGCGACCCTGTGATGTGGATACAACTAGGGTTTGCCAGATAGGGGGTTGTAGAAACGCCATACACCAACTAGGAAGTGTACATAGATGAGGCAGAAATGGGAGCCAGTGCGGATTGGGAAAAAGGCGTAGAACATGTTCCTGTTCAATCCCTTAAGCATCCTCCCAAGCTTTTTTATCAATTTTGTATTATTGCCCCTTCTATGTATTCCGGGAAAATCGCAATAGAATCAGAAATCACGAACTGGAAACGTGAAATTATCGCTCATGATGCAGGAAAAACTTATATTGTCGAATATTTCTTTGAATGCATGACATCCAAAAAAACTGAACAGATACTTCAGCTGTTCTCTGTCATTGCGCTCCCGTAATAGACCCAAAAATTCATTTATAACCTGTATAAACCAACAACATATTCAGAAATTGGCAAGATTCAAACAATAATTGACTTTAGGAATAGTCATGTCTTCGACATACACGACTATGCGTAAAGTCGAGTATTTTTATATACGACTTTATGAATAGTCAAGTATTTTATATACGACTTTAGGAATAGTCGAGTATGTATACTTACATTGGTGTTAATTTCTGTGGTTTGCAGGAGGGATACGTAGTCATCATCACATTGCATTGGGATTGGATAAGCCTTCCTCGGATTGGCTATCTATCCTGATATTTCCACTCTATCCCGCTCTAATAACACCCCCATGTCGAAGCATAACTCCAAATTGCCATAGTTTTCTGGGAGTTCATCTTTATGCTTAGCCTTTTGTGGGGTTTGGAGGACATCAATGTCAAGAGGCTGGGATGACGTTAAGCTAGTGGCCTCCTTCACCTCCTCCTCCTTCACCTTCTCTGTTGCCTCATCCTCGTCCTTCTTCTCATCCTCCTCCTTTGCCAATTCATCCTTGTCCTTCTTCTCCGCCTCCTCTTTGGCCGTTTGGATATCCGACTGCTGTAGGGAAGAGATCACCTCATCGGTGATAGAGGTTGTTTGTCGGTCAAATAAGGTATCTTCAGAGTCGGCTTTCGGATCTTCTGCCAAATTCTTCCTCGCCTTCTCCTCCACCATTCTCCATATATGGTCATCTTCCCTAAGTCTCTGCAATTCCCTCGCGGAGACAGTCCTCATTCTCCTCCTTACCACTACACTAGGGGGGAATCTGTCCCAGTCGTATGTCGGACGGGACTCATCTTCTGCATGCTCCATGTGTTTGTCGAATTCTGGTTGGAGCTTCTTCAAAAACAACTTCGCGGCGGATCTTTTTGTAGCCCGTTGAATCTTCTCTTCCACATCCGCCTGCTTTATAGGAGCTAAAATGACATTTTCAATATTCGTGTTAGTAGCAGCAAGAAATATAACATAGTCATGTAGAATTCAACACAAAACATTGCATAGTAGTGTAGAATGCATCACAAAAAATTAGCTAGTTGTGTTGAATGCAAGACGAAAAATTAGCTAGTCGTGTTGAATGAGACACGAAAAATTAGCTAATCATGTTGCATGCAACACCAAAAATTAGCTAGTCGTATTGAATGCAACACAAAAAATTTAATAGTCGCGTACCATGTAGTACAAAAAATTAAATAATTGTGTTACAACTTACCTTTACCCCATTTCAATGAATTGTCGGCTGACTTGTGCGCCAGCTCCTTTCTGTGCATGGCCATCGGAGTTTGCTTTACGTGCTCCTTGTCATCGGGCCGCTTCTTTGCCTCCTCCTTGTGATGAACCGATGACTTTGTTATCCTCTCCTTCTTTTGTGATTCCTTCGTCTCCTTCTTCGGCTCTTCACTCTTCTACTCCTTAGGATGCTCAAAGTTGTGACCCTCTAACACCGTTGATGCTGTGGCAGCAGATACCTTGATAGAGTGAAGAACCTCTCGCAGAGGTCCGACACTCCTTCCCATCTCCTCATACGACGACAGAGCGATATCAATTAGTGATTGTATACCCTGAAGCGAACCCTCTAATCGCCCCAGGGCAGTAGACTGAGCAGCCGTCCTCGAGGAAGAGTGGGTAGGTTGTTTAGGATTCCTCTTTATTTACAGCCTCTTCGTCTTATGTCATCGCGGAGGAGGGGCCAGTGGGGGAGGCGAAGGAATGAGAGATGCCTCTTTGGCCATGGGGACGATGACATCGACAACGTCTTCCCATACGTCGAGATTATCGAATAGACCCTTCCAGTAGTCGGTCATACGGTGCTTCTTCTGTGCACCCATCTTGACCTCTGTAATTAGGGCCCCACTTCCTGGCCACCTTTTCGCCCTCGGATTGGTAGGGCCAAACGCAGCATAGAAGATTGTCGTGTGCTCAAAAAACCAAATCTACATAGTAATCAGATGAAAACATTAGTAAAAGTCGTGGATACAGTTAAGTCGTGTACTATTATAGTCGACTATAATAGTACACGACTAGAAATTTAGTTATGTCGTATGCAACACAACTACATAATTAGACGTGTTGTGTAGTAGACGACTATATATCAAGTCGTATTGTATAATACACGATTATAAATAAAGTCGTGTTGCTTAATAAACGACATTAATAAAAGACGTGTTGCATAATACACGACACTTAGAGCCTTTCGAAGACTGTAAAATATACAAATACTACATACATGAAGGACATATGAGGCGCCATTTAGGTATCCACCTCCCAGTCCTTTACTTATCCCACCCACTAGTTTGCTGGTGTGGGTTATACCAGAAACCAATATCGTATGAATAGCCTCAGCCCAATTGTATGAGCTCATTCTTGGGAGGTCTTCAATGTAAGGGTAGAAAGAGGGATGCACCACTCTCGTGCTATGTGGAAACAGCACCGTGGAGATGAGGAGGCAGATGATCATCCTCGCCATATCCTCCTCTGGTATCTTCATTTCGCCCTCGCTAAGCTTCTCAATGATTTCTTCAATATGTGGAATATCCAGTTTCCTGACGGTGAAGTACTTTTTGAAGAATTCACATTCCGTTCGTCGTGGCACGGAGGGAAGGACCTCAACTATTTCGCCCTTTGCGGGCAATCCAGTGATAAGAGCAACTTCTTGCTCTGTGAAATGTAGCGTTCTCCCCTTGATATTGAAGACCTTCGCCGACTCATCCCAATACCTAACCAAATGGTCGATGAGGTTCCGAGAAACAACTACATCCTCACCTTCAAAGATGACAGAGAACTCAGCTTCTCTGATCAGTTGGCAACATCTTTGGTGAAGCCATAGGAGGGCCGCACACTTTTTCATCGCCCCCGGTTGACAAAACGTCCGAACCTCCAGTCGCGGATTGCATGTTTTCTTGCCTGATCGGTCCATCGGAGCCTTCCTCTTCCTGCCCCTCTATCTTCGCTCCCGAGGTGCAACGAAGAATTCCTGATCTTCTTCCTCTTCCGATGGTATTTCCTCCATATACTCATCTTCTTTTGTATCCATCTGCAATGAGATAGGTAAAGTGGTCAGTGGAACAGTCGTGTTGGAAACACAGGAAATCATAATAGTCGTGTTGTCGTGTACACGACTAACGCTCCAGTCGTGTTGTATATAATACGACTTTATGCTTCATCTTAAAAATTAGAAATCTTAAATTCTGAGCTTCTGGAACTAAAATAAGTAAGTATTTTTCTAACTTACCGCAGTTTAGTGGTGTGTATGTGTGTATTTCCTCGTGCACACGCTTCCTCGCCACAAACCTAACCTCAATCGTACACTACGCCGATTGCTCAAAGGAGTAGGGAGCCGCAGGGGAAACTCAACTTGTTTGTCCCCGAAATCCCAGGAGGTTTACGCGACAAATCCACGCCCAAACCGCACTCTCCGTCAGTCATGTTGTCGAAATCCAACAAGGGGCGCCGGAGAAATCGAGCAGGGGGGACGTTAATCAGATCTTCGAAAACCTTGGGGGCAGGTGGAAATCGTCGGAGGACTCGCCGGCGGAGTCAACGCTGGAAATCGCCAGAAACCCTCTTTTTTTCGTGTCGTATCCAACACGCCCTCTTCGCACAATAATAACACGAAAAATATACAAGAGAGGTATTTTTGGTACTCCAAGTCCAGATTCCAGGGGATATAAGATAACACGGGAAAAACTAGGTCATATGGAAATAACAAACTTGGCGCCAAGTAATATGTAAAAAGCCCCCGCCCAAAAGGTTTCCTAGTTGTGATTTACACCATTCATTAAAAATCAACTTTTTTCTACATTGAGCTATTAAACAGGATGAAGGGAGTAAAATCTTACGCAAACATATACTCCCTCCGTTTAAAAACTCCTACCACCTAAAAATGAGTTAAATTTAGGGCAGTGATAACCCTACAGCAGATTCCTACACATTTCCATACACATCAGCTGTGTATGAAAAATGTGTAAGAATCTGCTGTACAAATATCATTTCCCTTAAATTTATTGACCTACTTTCTGCACATAGACATTCATGAAGATGGTTTATTAGCATGTACGGCAAATCCAGTCACTTAATATGAATCCGCAATTTTTTAAATGCTGCCAGGGTGTGGGAGCCCTCCATCTACTATTACTTATTTGGATTAAAAAACCAAAATGAACTAAAATACTACATTTTTTTATAATACAGACAGGTAATTTTGGATAGAGGGAGTAATTTTTTTTAACAAAAATAAATATCAATAAAAAATCAGAAGGTAAAAGTAAAACACTGTTTGCAAACCGGGACCCACACCACGGCCAATAGCCTGCAAGAAGCGGGTCCCACATATATCCTCTTTGTAAAAACCCCAGCCAAACCTCAGGCTCCTCCTCCTCATGCTCCGGCCATGGAAGCCCCCCTCTGCTCCGCCGGGTCCCCCTCCACGCCCACCACCGAAACCCTAACCCGTCGCCTCCTCCGCCGCGGCGTCTCCCCGACCCCCAAAATCCTCCGCACCCTCCGCAAGAAGGAGGCCCACAAGTCCCTCCGCAAGCTCACCAAGCGCCGTGACCCCCCTCCCCCGTCGGAAGCCCAGTCCCTCGCCATGGAGGCAGAATCCCGCTTTCAGACCATTTCCCGCGAGTACCGCGACCTGACCCAGATGTTGGGCGGGCGGAAAGGCGGGAGCTTGATGGTGGGGAGGCCATGGGAGAGGGGCGGCGGGGTGGGGCTGAGGGAGGTGGCGGGGTTGTTGAGGGAGGAGAGTTTGAGGGAGCTGGAGGAGTTTATGGCGGAACGGACTGGAGATGGGGTAAGGTGGCTCTGGGATGGTGGCGATGCGGGTGGCCGGCAGCGGCAGCCGATGCGGGAATCGGATGCTATTCGCTTTATCATTGACAAGTAATGTTCATTTCAATGCTTTCTTAGTTGCTTGGCTTTTGCAGTGTCATAGAAGTTATCTGCTGATGCTGATGAATTGTGCCGTCTCTTTCGCGCGTAATTGATTCGATGCATGACATGGCTTCTCTGTTATTATATAGCTCGATAGTGGTGTTTTAAGCAATGATACATTATGGCAATTGAGATTTGAGACTATAAAATTTACTTTCTGTTATTTGAGACTTAAATGATTAACTAGTGTGGCGCGTGTGTCATCCTTTAGAGTTCCATTATCTTGTTTCTTTACGTGATTTGTGAATTGTTACAGGCTCATTGCTACGAATTTAAGCTTGAGAGACTGGAAGTTCTCTAGGTTGATGAATTATACACAAATACAATTCACTGAGCGCAATCTGCTTAGAATAGTTGAAGGGCTTGGAGCTCGTGGACACTGGAGGCATGCAAGGTCTGTTGTGGAGTGGGTCTATAAGTTGAAAAATTATAAGAATCACCAGAGCAGGTTATTGGAATCTCTTCGGATAATTTGAATTCTAACTAGAGTCCTAAGAATCCGTCTTTGATTCGCAAATTTGTGGTCTAATGTGTTCACCGCTCTATTCCTTTTTCTCTAGGTTTGTTTACACAAAACTTTTAGCAGTTCTTGGTAAGGCAAGAAGACCAAAAGAAGCTCTACGCATTTTCAACATGATGCAGGTAGCGGCCACCAATGATTTACTCCTTTATTTGTTGACAATTTATTTTCAAAGCCTGAGCCTTATATGGAAATCTTCATCTCAATTCGTGGACTCCAAAGAGTCAGATGCAATCTAAATTAAGTAATTCCAATAATGAGAAGAACAATTCAGTTAAGTCAATAGCAAGCTCAACTTGCTTGGTCTGACTGTTTCGGCACCAATATCTGTAGCTAAGCTGCATTTGGTATTGGTTCTCCAAAAAGTTCTGACAGACAATTTTTGCAGGAAGATAACCTTATTTACCCTGATATGCCTGCATACCGAAATATTGCTGTTACGCTTGGCCAAGCTGGTCTTGTGAAAGACTTAGTGAATGTCATGGAAAGCATGAGGCAAAAGCCACTGAAGAGAATAAGAAACATGCGTTCTAAACGTTGGGATCGGTGCTTGGAACCTGATATTGTTGTGTTCAATGCTGTAAGGGTTTTTTAATGTTAGTTCCTTGTCAATAGCTTTTCAAACCTGTTTTCAACCAAATTAACTTGGTTAATTTTCTTGTTTGCTGCGAATTTGTTGTCAGGTGCTTAATGCTTGTGTCTCATGCAAGCAGTGGAAAGGTGTATTTTGGGTTTTCGAGCAGATGAGGCGAAGCAGTATCAAACCCACGGGCACAACTTATGGACTTGCTATGGAGGTAGACCTTGGACATTTAATCTCACCTTACCTTTATATCATAGTTTGCATAGGAACAACTTAAAATTTTCAGAAGTGCAGTTAAAGTTTGCTCTCTCGTAGACCTATTGAGATTGAAGTTTAGGAACTTTCGAAAAAAAGGGAATGAAGTTTAGGGAAGTAGAGAGTGACTCACATTTTCTTTTTGACGATATAGAAAACTATGAGAGGAATGACAGATGTAACGAGTATAGCATATGTAGTAACTATATACACATATTCTCTTCGTTTATATTTCATAGTCAAGATGCTACTTAACCTTTGCTCTGATCTCTGGTCTGACATTCAGAATCTGCATTTGTTACGAAGAGGCGTATTACCTGAATGGCCTGATATCCTGTTAATGAGTGGGTTTTGCTCTGTTATTTTGTTGCTTAAAGGGTGGTTGCATAGATTATAGCATGTGTAGAAAACAAAGTTTATCATTCATTCATCATATGCGTAATTTTTTCACCCATCATATTTATATTGAAGTCTTACAGGAGCTGTTGTTAAAAGGTAATGTTGAAATCGGGAAAATATGAACTTGTGCACAAGTTCTTTGAGAGACTGAGAAAAAGCGGCTTTCCGTCAAATGCGCTGACATATAAAGGTGATGAATCTCTTAGATATATGAACAGATTATTGTAAATGATGGACCTTGTGATGTGGTTCTGCAAAAGGTTACTTCCATATAATGATTTATGTAAGCCATCTGCAGCTAAAGTCAGGTGTTTTGTTGGCTTATTTCTTACACTCACAAAGTTGAATCTTGTGTAATGTGCAATTGGAGAGAGATGAATCTAAACTCTTTGCGCTGGGATTGTACTAGCAATCACAAGCACAAATTTGCACTCACTGGTTATGTGCCATCCACAATTAAAGTGTCCACAACAGAGAGACCTCCATCTCAAACTCCGCCTCCTTTCCATTATAAGCTTCAGACAGCAGCATTAACGTCCTCTCCTGCACCTATTTAATTTGTGCGTTGTCTATTCATCTAATTGAGATACATTACCGGACAGCTGTGCATCCAGTTACATATTCACCAATGTCACTTCTATAGGAGACTAGCAACTTAGAGAGCTGTATTAGGGGGAGTTTTTATTAAAAGGAGGGAAAAAAGCTATTTAGTCCTTTTTTGTGCTTATTTATTTTCACATGTTGATTGTAGTTCTTGTGAGGACATTCTGGGAAGAGGGTAAAGTTCATGAGGCTGTTGAAGCAGTGAGTGATATGGAGCGTAGAGGAATAACTGGAATAGCTAGTGTATATTATGAACTAGCTTGTTGCCTTTGCTTCTATGGGAGATGGAAAGAAGCAATATTGCAGGTGAGTTTCCATAGAAATTTTTTGCTGAAACAAATTTTGTTGCTTAAGGTTTTATGTGATAGGTTGTTGGCTTCCATTCTCCTATATGCTAATGTTTTAACCTGGATGTAGGTGAAAAAGCTTAAAAGCCTCCCTGCTGGAAAACCATTGGAAGTAGCATTCACTGGCATGATCCAGTCATGCTTGGATGGTAAACATGTGGATCATTCTATCTCTGTGTTTGAACACATGAATGACTTCTGTGCTCCAAACATCGGAACCATAAATATTATGCTGAAGGTCTATGGTCGCAATGATATGTTTGCTAGGGCTAAAGCCCTGCTTGAAGAGACAAAGGAAATTGTTGATAATGGTGGAACCTACCTCTCACCGGACGCTTACTCATACAACTCAATGCTTGAGGCCTCAGCCTCTGCTCACCAATGGGAATACTTTGAGCATGTATACAAGGAGATGGTTGTCTCTGGATATCATGTTGATCAAAACAAACGTGCATGGGTCCTTGTGGAAGCATCTAGAGCTGGAAAGGTAAGTAGCTGTAGCTAATTCTTCTTTGCTATTGGTTATATGCTTGGGTACTTTCTATTTGGCTCTTAATAGCTCCATACTTGTTATGTTCATGATATTATACCATATAAATCAACTATCTTGGTTTATATGCTCAATTGAAATGCTTGTGGCATAATTAGTCCTCTAATTTACTCTTATTACCAGGAATGAATTTCTTGCATTTTTTGCTGTGATGCTAGTAAGAAGGTTTTACATGTTGGTAAAGACAGATTGTAGAAAAGCTAATAGTAAGTATCATTTCTTGCAGTGGCATCTGTTGGAGCATGCATTTGATATGATCTTAGAAGCAGGAGAAATCCCTCATCATTCAATTTTTATCGAAATGCTTTGCCAAAACACAGCTCGCCATAATTATGACAGAGTTGTTGCTATTGTCAATTGCATGGCTTATGCTTCCCTGCAAGTTGGTGAAAAGCAATGGATGGCCGCATTTTTAGGAAACTGTGATCGAATTGGCAGTGAAGAATTGCAGAAACTGCTAGGTGTCATTCGGGAAGGTGAAATCTTGAGGGAGGAAACCACAGTCGCCAATTTGTTGAAATCTCTGGAGCATCTCTGTGGGCGTGACTCCTCCAGGGCTACTGCTGATGGTGGCATGGTGGGTCATATCTCAGCTTTTGATGAAAAGAATGAGGATCTTAAGTATCATACGAATCAACTTTTGGATGGCAAAGTTGTTCCTGACGTGGACATCTTTCCTGAGAACTATCTAGACAGAAGCGATGATGAAGATGATTTCAATCTAGGGATCGACAATTCAACAAGTGCGTTTATGAATGATGAGCATAGTGACCTGGATTCTATTACCGATGACCCTTCATATGGTGCAGTCACAGAAATGATTTTAGATTCATTGACCAGCCACTATGATACTACTGTTGTGCCCGTGCTGCCATCAGCATCCGAAATACTAAAAACATGGCAGGAAAATCGGAACAAGGATGGTATTAGACTTTAGTACAATTTCCTGCATGCGATTCAACTATTGACAGCGATCTTGATGAACCCTGAAATGATCAGCTGCTGTACAATTTAGTACACTGTAAATCCTCTGCTCTCTCTTTGTATTTGTAAAGACATGTCAGTTTACTATGAACAGCACAACCTTAATCTAGTCTAAGCGGACATTATACTTTCCCTTGATAACAGGCCGTGCAGAGAGGTCTTACCCCAATAATGTCGTGACTATCTTTTTGGTGATGTTATAATTCTTTTTTGGTACATCTGATGATAATTCAGCTTTTGAGGGTTCAGGACTTAAATTTTATAAGCCCAAAATTGCTTAAAAGGGTGGAATTGAGGAAGTGGGTACGAGTAAAAATTGGCAAGTAGGTTCTAGGTATTCTACCAAAAAAGGAACTCTGTTCGTCCGTAATTAGTTTGGTTTTCCAAAATGAGTAAAAATCTGTTCATTGTTTTAGTTCATTTCATAGTTACAAAGTACGACAATAATATGGCTATGGAAGTACGAAAAGAATATGATAAAAAACGGAAAACACAGGAAAAAATGTAAAAAGTACCGATAAATTACAAGAGAAAAATTAATTTAAAAAAGTTGAGTAAAAATACAAAGCTAGAAAAAGAACAATGTGCATAGTACAAAAAAAGCACGATAAACATGTATATTATTAGGGGAATTTATATAAAAAATCATGAAAAATTTTTTTTTACCAAAATGTAGCAATGTAGCAAATATTTACCGAAATGGTGTTCTGACAAGCCACGCAGGCGCCCGCGTGGCGTGGGCGCTTGCGTGGCTTTTTTTTTAAAAATTAACCCAAAAGGCGTCGGTTCAACCGACGCCTCCTGAGAGGCGTCTGTTCAACCGACGCCTTTTACTACCTTAACGAAATAAATTCTTTATAACAGAAAGGCGTCGGTTGAACCGGCGCCTTTCTCTTATAACATAAAGGCGTCGGTTCAACCGGCGCCTTCCTTTATAAAGGACGGAAAGGCGTGGTATAAAATATGCGGTGGATGTAAGCGATCATACATGTTCTTGCAATTACCCTCAAGTGTACAAACACCCATGTCGTCATCTAATTGTTATCCAATCGAGGCGAAGAAGACCCATCGGCGATTTAGTTGGATATTGGTATACATCTGATGCATATAAAAAGGTATATGCAGCCGAATTCTATCCGCCTCCAGATCGACGATCTTGGGAGGAAAAGTCACCTGAGTATGTGGTGAAGCCCCCAAGGGTAACACGAAAACCCGGTCGTCCATGCAGTAGGAGAATACATAATGCGATGGATAGTGCGGGCATGAGAGCAGATGGTCGAGCTCACTACCATTGTGGAAATTGCAACCAAGTTGGTCATAACAGGCGTCATTACCAAAACACACCTTCTGCTGAGTGGTACTTGCATACAATGATCTTAATATGTAACTTAACTTGTTTTACACATTCTTTGAAGTTATGATTAATTGTTCGTTTCTTTGTAGATATTATGGATCCAGGACCGATTGATCCCGCCGTCCTTACAGAGCAGAGCACGCACAGATCTGATGGCATCTGGAGGGGAGAGGTATGTGCATAATCATTATCTCCTTAGTTTTAGATATTACATATATTTAACAATTTTCCATCCATGTAAATTGTATAGGATCCCGGGTGCATTGAATGCACCGAGCACTGGCAAAATGTGCGTCATTGGCTAGTTGATGCGCGCATTTTGCCGTACATTGAGATGGCTGGATTTGAGCACTTCATACGATTACAGTACATCAGAATTGATAGGGCTCTCATCACCGCCCTAGTTGAGAGATGGCGGAGGGAGACACAGACATTTCACTTGCATTTGGGGGAGATGACGATCACATTACAGGATGTTGCAGTACTTCTCGGACTCCGAGTTGATGGCATTGCTGTGTGTTGCTCGACTGTGGGAATTGATTGGAATGAAGTGTACTTGCACCTTCTTGGACGGGTACCTCCACGCGAATCATTGAAAGGACGAACTAGGGTCAGTTTATTGTGGTTGAGAGAGCAGTTCAGTCCGCTACCGAAGGATGCCACCGAAATTGAGGTCGAGCAACATGCAGGGGCGTATTTACTCTATTTACTTGGTAGCACTATATTTGCCGATAGCAGCAGCAGTCATGTACACCCCATGTATCTCCTCTTGTTAGAGGATTTGTACAGTGTGGGACAGTATGCATGGGGCAGTGCCACCCTCGCTTACCTGTACAGAGAGTTGGGAAAAGCTTGTCAATCAAGCACATCAGGGATTGCCGGGTGCGTCACCCTTGTCCAGATAAACCATCAATTATCTTTAACTAGTACATTTTTCATAAGTATAACATTTGATTCATGTTGGGTGTGTATGTGGCAAACAGTTATGGTCGTGGGAGAGATTGCATGTCGGTCGTCCAAACATTAGGAGCACTCCACTAGATGGTTTATCACCGTTAGGAGTTCGGTATGTGTTATTTATTAAAGGTATTTGATGATGTTATATTTTAGATAATTTATTCCTCATCCTCGTTATGTTAGGTGGAATGCGAAGAAGACAAAAACTGTGAATCGTCACAGTGTCTTGGCGTTGTATAGATCGGAATTGGACTATCAACGATCCGGCCAGGTATTACTCCTTTATATTGCATGCGTTATGAATATGACAAATGTACATTTCACCAAAAAGTAAAGTATCATATTCATATGTTGTGTAGGTAATATGGCAACCATATCATGATGATGTGTTAGCACAATTACCTGGAATTTGTATGGATGGAGCGCATGTGTGGCTATCTAGGACGCCGCTTATATGTGTGGACATCGTCGAGATGCATGTTCCGGATCGGGTCATGTTACAATTTGGATTAGAACAAGTTTTCCCCCCTCTTCTGGTTCAGTTCATTGAACGAGTATCGCGCCGAGGCCGAGGTAGTTTTGATTGGAGGTTGCATCATGCGGCCTACATTACTAGATGGGACGACCGGACGATCACTCTCGTTCAAGGGGAGCCTGCTATGACTGAGCGAGATGCATACATGAGATGGTATTTGAGCATCACTAGGAGACTTATAATGCCACCCATGCATGAGCCGGAGATGTTATATCAACCAAGAGGCGACACTGAGCGGGCGTTGGTGAGTATCATTAACTTCATATTTAATTTTATTCACTAGTGTTTTGTAATGAGTAGATAACATACCTGTGTTTTTCTTTCTAGCTTACTCTTGCACGACAGACATTTGATCAGACGGAGGGAGCTTTGGTGGACCGATCATATGAGAGCTTGCTAGCGGCCTGTCAGACGCTACACGATCGCTCTGGACATGTTCTTGCGAGTTTGCCATTGCTTCGACCAGTTGTTACTGAGATTCCAGGATTGGAGGTTGTTCCAGAACCCGACATTCTGACATCATCAGCTGACACGAGAAGTTTTACCCCATCACCTGTTGTTCCAGATGCCCCGCTGGAGCAAGTTGAGAGGCCTCTTTCTTCGAAAGTATATACTCGGCGACAGTGTGCACTTCGTGCTCAACGTCAGGCAGCTTCGTCTTCAGATGCTTTACCTGACGTTGAGCCTGAGGATATTCCAGTTCGAGAACGAGGACGGGGTAGGAATGGGTTGAGGAGAATTGAATAAACACTTCTTGTAATTTTATAAATACATTTGTAATAGTTTGATGTGGTGTAATATATTTTGTATATATTTTGTGTCATGTCTGTTGTATTATCAGAAAAAATTTATCTTGTTATCATGTTGTGATGTTGTATTGTCAGGTTGTGATGTGTGTGTATTATTAGGTTGTGAAAAATTGTAGATTTCGTCAAAAGGATAAAGTGATTTGAATTAAGTGTCGAAAAGGCGTCGGTTCAACCGACGCCTTTCCGTGAACCGACGCCTTTCAAAAAAAACTTAATTTTGAATTAAGTGTCGAAAAGGCGTCGGTTCAACCGACGCCTTTCTTTATAGAAAGGCGTCGGTTCAAACCGACGCCTTTCTTTTATCTGTAATAAGAGAAAAAAAAGGCCACGCAGGCGCCAACGGCCGCGCTGGCGCCTGCGTGGCTTGTCAGAACACCATTTCGGTAAATATTTGCTACAGTGCCACATTTTGGTGAAAAAATTTCTAATTTTAATAAAAATATTTTTGTTTTTAAAAATAGCGATATTTAAAAATATTTTAAAAAATGATATTAGTTCGTACGGGGCCCGATACGATACATCGGCGAGCCTGCATTCCATCAGAAGTGTTCGTGGTTACCAGCCTACCATCACCACCAACACACAGAAATGCGCCACGTCAACAAACCTAGAAACCGGAACAACTTTCCCGCGTCATTCTTTGTTTTTGGGTATTGTGTCTTCCTTCTCGCCGAGGATGACCATCCGGCCTCATCATTGCCGGCTCTGTCACGTCCAGCGCCTCCACCATCGGCCCCGCCGCCTTCACCTCTATCTTCCTCATCTCCCCATCCATCCACTCCATCGCTTTCTCCCCGTGCTTATACAGCTTCGTCTTCGGGCACGCCCCGAACTTGTCCCACTCCCCCTCGAAGTGCGATGACGAAAAGCTTGTCACCACCACCCGCCGCCCCTCCTTCCCTCGACCTGGCGTCGTCGATTCCTGCAGCACCGTCCGGATTGCCCGCCTGAACACCTCGTAGAAGCCGATCTCCGTGTGGTTGGTGCCGAGCACCTGTGCCACATCGTCGTCCTTCTCATAGTACACAGCCGGCTGAGAAGACGATCATGTCCATCTGTTCTGTCTCCGACACCCACCTCTCGTCTGCCAAACCCACGTAGAGCTTGTTGTAGTCCAGACCAGTATGGCTTTCCATCCACCATCGCATGAACTTGTTGTCTTCGCCGTCTCTATAGATAAGAGTCGGTCGGCCGACGGAAGTTCCGGAGATGAGACAAAGGAGGGACTCGAGTTGGTTTCTAGCCATGGAGTCACCGATGAAGGCGAGGTGCTTGTTGCGGAGGTGGCAGAGGAAGGTGGCTGGCTGGAAGCAGGGGAGCTTGCATTGGGCCGCTCGCCACCTCCAATACAGGTAGCCCGTGTCGGGGCGTCTGTGCACCATGCAGTTCTGGCCGACGTCCCTGATGGTGGCATATATAGCTCGTGCTGTTGTACCGTGGGCTAGACTGGTCTGGAACCCATTGACCGACCGTGTAGTTGCATGAAGCCGGAGCGGCTGGGCTTGATCTTATATGCTTTTCCTCCTCACTCGCTGCAACCAAACAGTTGAGTAGAAGAAAAGGCATGAGAAAGGGAGAAATTACATTGCCCCTCTCTGGCTATCTTCTTCCCTGCCCATGCCGGCGGCCAGTCCTGCTAACTCTTCTGCCCCTTCTCCCTGGCACAATCTCCGCCCCTTCTCACTTGCATTGACCTCAACCTCTTCTCCCGTCGTGGTCTAGCCCAAACAAAATTTGGTTGATGGCCATGGCAATGTAATTTCTCATGCTTTTGAGAAGAGAGCGGAGAAAAATGCTGGCTTTAAGTCACAAAATAGAAATCATCGGAAATAAATGACCTGAGAAGTACCCGTAAGAAGGTGATAAAATTACGACTTTACCAATGCAACTAAACACCGGGTGAGCAGGTTCCTAGGTTCCCTTCTTAGAAAATCCTTCTTGGATGGTGGTAACGATGTGTGGTGAGGAAAACATTTTTCATAAGGCTAGTTGTTTGCTCCCGTGTCTGCTATCTGAAATAATTGGGACCTAAGATCATGCAGTGCGTTGGGCGTGCCTACTGCCTACGAAAATAATATAATAAATTATTTAAAAAAATTATGAAAATGACACACTGTAGCAAATAATTACAAAATAGGGTATCTGATGTTGTGAACGCCAGGTCCTATGCTTGCATCACGGGCCAATGTCTGCGGCAGTCATCATGCCAACAGAATAGTGATTAATATTGCGTATCTTATTGTAATCAGGCCCGTTTAGGCTAATTGTTAGGTAACGGGCTGAGTGAGAATAATTAGGCTAATTAGTGGCCCCTCAGTTTGGCCAGATGGCGCCAGCCCCTAGGCAGGAGCGCCATCCCCTTCCTTTATATGTTGGACGTCTTCCTCAGTGGGAGGTTATGCAATAGAAAACCATTTTAGTTAATCTTTTCTTCTTCTTTCACTTTTGCCGTCGAGATACCTTGTGACCATTGCCGGTCACAACATTGGTATCAGAGCGGTGCCGATCACAGAGCAACCATGCCTCCTCGCAAACAACCATTGGGTATGCAAGAAATCCGGGAGGAACCTGAGGCGGCGAAAGAGGTGACTAGCCCACGTCCGACGACGGAATCCAACCAGGAGGTGCTGATCGCCATGATCAGTGCGCTTAGGGTTCGCCTGCAGAATTTGGAAACGATCCAGTCCCAAAACTAGGCACAGAATCCGGCCAGCCAGACAGCCACAATCACTCCTCCACCGCCACCACCAGGAGTTTTTGGTGGTCCAGTTCGACAAGGGGGGTCTGGTGTGTTTGGCGGCTCTCCACAGGTCTTGCACGCGGGGTCTTCCATCGCACAAGGAATTCAACTAGGCTCCTTTAACCCAGGCGCTGACGAGGGCAGAACTGGCCTTGAGGGGCGAGGCACTCAAGGTGTCCAGCGTGAATTGGATGCGGATTGGGAAGAGTCTCTGGGCTATCATGGAGGCCAGAGAGGCAACACAGAACCCAGGTTGGCGAGGCTCCAATTTCCACGATTCAATGGTGAAGAGGACCCCGTGGAGTGGCTATACAAGGCGGACAAGTTCTTCACTTACCAAGGGACCTTCTCAGATGTCGAGCGACTGCGAGCGGCCGCTTTTCATTTAGATGGGGATGCTTCGGTCTGGTACCAGGCCTTTGAGAAGGAGGTACGATTCCCTACTTGGGCGTCGTTCTCAGATGAGTTGTGCATCCAGTTTGGGCCGAACGAGTTTCAGGATTTCAACGAGATGCTTTCCACCATCCGGCAAACGACAACAGTGAGGGCGTACTATTCGGAGTTTATGAAGATTGCGAACCGTTTGCCAGACTGGCTGGTCGCAGCACTGGTTGGCACTTTCAAGCGCGGCTTGAAGCCGGAGATAGCGGACGAAATGCGGCATTTCCCTTGTCACACGATGAGAGATGTGGTGCGCCATGCACGCATCGAAGAGGAGAAATTGACCAGACAAAGGAGAGGGGGACGTGGTAATTTCCCACCAAGGGCCCCTGCCAGCCCAGCACTGGGGCCACTGCCGTCGCCTGCTCCAAATCTCAGTCGACCTATGACGACTAGCTCTGTTGTTCCCCCTGTTCGGAGACTCACAACAGCGCAGATGGAGGAGCGCCGAGCCAAGGGGCTATGTTACCGGTGCGATGAAAAGTTTGTTCCCAGGCACAGGTGCGCAGTACGGGGAAGTTTACTCATAGAAGAAGTCGACGAGGATGTTTCTTCCCAGCACGAGGAAATGACCCTAGAGTACCCTGACGTGCAGCCTGAGATCTCTGTGCACGCTTACTCAGGGACCTTTACCCCACGCACCATGCGGGTACAGGGACTCCTCAAGCGCCAGGAGGTGGCGGTATTGATAGACAGTGGGTCGACACACAATTTTATCAACGACAAGGTTGTACAACGATTGGGTTGCTATGTGTCCGATGCCAAGCCTTTTGACGTGCTTATTGGGGACGGCAAACACCTCAGGAGTTCAGGGGTTTGCGCCCAAGCTGCCCTTGCTATCCAAGGCCACACCTTCATCACAGACTTGTTTCTACTGCCCACGAAGGGGGCGGATGTGGTCCTAAGGGTCCAATGGCTGCAGGACCTTGGGGATGTGGTCTGGAACTTTAAGGACCTTGTTATGGATTTCGAGGTGCATGGACAGCGGGTTCGCCTCCAAGGAGCCCAACCAGGTGCCTTGCATACGGCCCAGGCCGTGGGGTCGTTCTTCAAGTTTGCGCCCCAAGGGCTCTTGTTGCAACAACGGGCAGTGGTGGATGTGGAACAGACCGACATACCGGAGGACGTGCGTTCCTTACTAGATGATCATGCCGACATATTCTCCGAGCCAACCGGCCTACCACCTGCCCGATCGCATGACCATGCTATTCCTATTCTACCAGATGCCGCACCGGCCAATGTGCACCCATACCGCTACCCTCATGTGCAGAAGGCGGAGATTGAGCGCCTGGTGCGCGACATGCTACAGTCCGGTATTATCCAACCCAGCAAGAGTTCCTTCTCCTCACCGGTTCTATTGGTCCGCAAGAAGGATGGGTCATGGCGATTTTGTGTCGACTACCGTGCCTTGAATGCTATTACCGTCAAGGACAAGTACCCAATTCCAGTTATAGAGGAGTTGTTGGATGAACTGGCCGGCGCTAGGGTGTTTAGCAAACTTGACTTGCGCGCAGGATATCATCAGATCCGCATGCGGCCGTCAGATGTTTACAAAACTGCATTCAGGACACATGATGGTCATTTCGAGTTCTTAGTCATGCCTTTCGGTCTGACAAATGCTCCTGCTACTTTCCAAAGTCTCATGAATGACTTGTTCCGGCCCTTTCTCAGAAAATTCGTCCTGGTTTTCTTCGATGACATCCTCATATACAGCCAGTCGTGGGATGCACACTTGGAACATTTGCGGTCAGTTTTCTCCATTTTACGGACTCATTCCTTATTTCTTAAACGGTCGAAGTGTTCCTTTGGTAGTGGGCAGGTGGAGTACTTGGGCCATATCATTGCACACGAGGGAGTTTCCACTGATCCCGCGAAGGTCTCCGCCATGCTGTCGTGGCCAGCTCCCACGTGTGTCAAAAGCCTCCGAGGTTTCCTGGGGTTAACGGGATATTACCGAAGATTCATCAGCCAGTATGGGATTATTGCCAGCCCACTGATCGCATTACTCAAAAAGGGGGCCTTTGCATGGATAGGAGAAGCGCAAGAGGCTTTTGATCGTCTGAAACAGGCTATGGTTACTGCACCCGTTTTGGTTTTGCCAGATTTCACACTTCCATTTGTGGTGGAAACGGATGCATCCGACACAGGCATTGGGGCGGTCCTCTTGCAGAAGGAACGACCGGTGGCTTTCTTCAGTAAATCTCTTACAGGCCGCTCCTTGACACTCTCGGCCTACGAGAGAGAGATGTTGGCCATTGTCCATGCAGTCACCAAGTGGCGACCTTACTTGTTGGGTCGACGTTTCATCATCCGCTCCGACCATCAGCCATTGAAGTACTTTCTTGAACAAAGGGTGTCTACTCCAGCCCAACAGCGCTGGGTGAGCAAATTGCTAGGATATGACTATGAGATCATATACAAGAAGGGGTCTGAGAACACTGTCGCCGACGCCCTGTCAAGACGCTTGTCGGGGGATGCCTGTATGACTATGACTGGCCCGGCTTGTCCTTTCCTTCCTGATCTGCATTGCGCCTATACGGAGGATCCCGATACTAGTCAGCTGATCGAACGTCTCCACAAGTATCAATTGGATGATCCTTCCTTCACTTGGCACGGTGACACTTTATTTTGGAAAGGGAAGCTATGGGTGCCTAACAGTGGGGACTTGCGTCGCCGAGTGCTTTCACATTTTCATGATACGCTGATGGCGGGACATGAGGGTGCCTTCCGAACCTACAAACGAGTAAGCCAGAGTTTTCTGTGGCCGGGATTACGAAGGGACGTCCAAAATTATGTGGCTGCCTGTGATACGTGCCAGCGCGCTAAGGCTGCCACTACCTCTCCACAGGGTCTACTTCAGCCCCTTCCCATTCCAGATCAGATATGGGAGGATATCTCTATGGACTTTATCGAAGCCTTGCCCGTGGTCCAAGGCAAGTCAGTCATTCTTGTAGTGGTGGACCGGCTCTCCAAATATGCTCATTTCTGTGCTTTGAGCCATCCTTTTATAGCCCGGACAGTTGCTGAAACTTTTGTCAAAGAAATTGCTCGGTTGCATGGAATGCCTAAGACTATTGTCTCGGATAGAGACAAGGTTTTCGTTTCTACGTTCTAGCGTGAGATTTTTACTATCCAAGGAACGAAACTCACCATGAGCACGGCTTATCACCCCCAGACGGATGGTCAGACGGAGGTAGTCAACAGGTGTGTGGAGCAATATTTGCGATGCTTTGTGGGGGATCAACCTCGTAAATGGCTACAACTTCTTCCCTGGGCTGAATGGTCTTATAATACGACTTATCACACATGGACAGGGTTTACACCGTTTGAAGTTGTCCATGGCCGTCCACCTCCTTCAGTTCTCTCTTATGTGCCGCACAGGTCGTCCGTTGCTGAGGTCGACTATGTGTTGCAAACACGAGATGAGGTTCTTCGGCAGCTGAAAGCCAATCTCGCAGCCGCCCAGAATCGTATGAAACAACTTGCTGATCAGAAGCGATCTGATCGGGCCTTCCAGGTGGGTGATTTAGTCTATGTGTCCGTTCTCCCACAGCGACAGACTTCTTTGTTCAGATCAGACAAGGCCAAGCTCGCACCTCATTACCATGGGCCATATCCTGTGCTCGACCATATCGGGCCCGTTGCTTATCGTTTGACTCTACCACCGGGGTCCTTGGTGCACCCGGTTTTCCATGTTTCACGTCTTCGCCGCTTTGTGGAAGATGCATCGTCCATTCCTCTAGGCGGGCCCTTGTCTCTCATGCCTCCTGTGGACAAGGAAACTCCAGTGCCAGCGTCTATCCTTGACAAACGACGCGTTCGTCAGGCGGGTCGCATTATTACGGAGATATTGGTAGCATGGAGGGGACATTCATTGGAAGATGCTACGAGGGAAGTGGAGGACGACATTATGGCTCGCTTTCCGAACTGGTCGCCTTGAGGTCAAGGCGATAAGCGGAGCGTGGTGGATTGTTGTGAACGCCGGGCCCTATGCTTGCGTCACGGGCCAATGTCTGCAACAGTCATCATGCCAACAGAATAGTGATTAATATTGCGTATCTTATTGTAATCAGGCCCGTTTAGGCTAATTGTTAGGTAACGGGCTGAGTGAGAATAATTAGGCTAATTAGTGGCCCATCAGTTTGGCCAGATGGCGCCAGCCCCTAGGCAGGAGCGCCATCCCCTTCCTTTATATGTTGGACGTCTTCCTCAGTGGGAGGTTATGCAATAGAAAACCATTTTAGTTAATCTTTTCTTCTTCTTTCACTTTTGCCGTCGAGATACCTTGTGACCATTGCCGGTCACAACATCTGATAAGCCACGCAGGCACCCGTGTGGCACAGGCGCTTGCGTGGCTTTTTTTTTAAAACCAAACCAAAAGGCGTCGGTTGAAATGACGCCTTAAAAGGCCTTTTACTGCCTTTGTTATTTTTTGTCCCATTTTAAATAGACCGTCACTTCAATGATACATATCTCTCTCATTTCTAACCCATTTTCACTTATTTTTTTTTCATTCTTCCTTATTTTTAGTGCTCTTTCTAATCATTATGATATCACAAAGATGTTGAGCCATCACATACCATTTATCGTAGTTTTTGTAGTATTTTTTCGATAAATAGTATGCGATGGATCAACATCTTTGTGATATCATGATGACTAGAAAGAGCACTAAAAATAAGGAAGAATGAAAAAAAATAGGTGAAAATGGATGAAGAATGAGAGAGATATGCATCATTGAAATAAGAATAATTATGTGGTTAGAGGAGATCTCGATCTGGTGGTTTGGTGGGGCTAGGATTGCCCTTGACCCTTGGATGAAGTGGAGATAAAATGGTGGAGATCTTAGGGTATGGTTTATATAAACCATATTTGAGAGGACCGGCCATCCCTTTTGGGAACCGGCAGACCTCTCTCTCCCTTTTCTTGGTGATTCTTCTCCCCTATCACGTCCTCCCCCTTCCCTCTCAACCATCAGTAGGCCTCTCCTCGTGGTGTGTGCAAGAGGTGTGCATTGGTTCGTGTGGAGATCGCAAGGAAGCGGGTTTTAATTCAAACCGGTTGTTCAAAGGTAAGATGCCCTTTTTTCTCACAGCATGCTTTCATTAAAGTTTTGATCTTTATATGGAGTACCACGTTCTGATGTTATGTGTGACATGAGTGACCATATTGTCCTGGATTAATTGCTCTATTTGCTGAGATCTATTCAATTATTGACATACCGATTGATTTCTTGATGTGAATCTCTCATGCACAATTCGATCAAGACATCCCTGATAGTATGTGTTAGTTTTGGTTCATGTGATTCATATATCTGATGTCTATCAATGAGTGTCATTCTCTGATTTGTGTAGATAAGGGTCTGCTTATGAAAAGTTGTCTCTTTCCTTGTTGTATGTCACCAGATCTTACATTCTTTATGTATTGACCTAATCGATCCATTGATTGGTGTAACTCTTGTGTTTCTCATCCAAAAGTAGCAAGCTTTCAGAAGTATTTCCAATGGTTTGGTGCGTCCTTATGAGTCACAGGTCGTACTTCGTTGTGTCGATACGTGTCCTGATAAAGCTGTCTACTTTATGTAGGGTTTGCCTTAATTGATATAGTATATAGGTAATAAGGCTATCTAAAAGAGATTAAGGGTTGTTTTAGTAAGATGAAAGTGGAAATCCTTATGGATCATTGCTCGTGGACCTTAATACCTCTGTTAATAGGTCTGACCAGGAGCCGAGGTGTCCTGAAAAAGTTGTCTAGTTTGCGGGTTAATGAACCATTAAGGCTAAGATGTAAAATAGTTTTAAAAAGAGACTATTAGGCTGATTAATACATAATTAATGGTCTGACCAGAAGCTAATAAAGGCCTAATGTGAGAGGGTTTTGAGTCTAAAAGACTTTAGTTATGATTAGAATTAGTAACAACAAGTGAAAATTGGATTATTACTTAGTATAGTGCTCTCGGCCAGGATGTACCCTGCACCAACAGACTGCATTCGAAAATTCATAACTAATTGTAGAAATTTCGGAAAATTATTCCGCAAATTGGGTAATGATCTACAGACATAGTGCTGTCTGCCATAGAACTGTTAGGTTCTGTGTAAACTGGAGAAAATCCGGGAATGGAGCTGTTGTGTCCATAACAGTGTCCTTTCGCGGTTATAAATAAAACGCTATGCTAAGATTACATGTATAACACAAGGAGGGTACTATGGCATAAGAATTCCAGAGGGTACTTATGATAGTATCATGTGTGGAGTATTGTCTCTATTCCAAAGGTCGTGGTCATCAATGTCTTTGCTCGCGGTGCCTAACATCGCGTATCTTCGACCTCATGAAACCCTGATGTTAGGATAGGGTTATTCTTTCCAATTCTACCATTAAAGTTTTGAGAGACATCGACTTCAGAGTCTTAAGAATCAGGGATGATCTTGATTGCAATAGTGCTTGGTGATGACGTTGACTTAGTCTATACCGAAGAGTTCAGTTTCGAGTCAGCTCGTGCATAGGCACAGACCGGTTGTTGGTTAATCTCTTGAGAGTTAGTCATTGTTAAATGCTGAGCTTCTTCGAGAGTCTGATTCCTGAAATTGTTAATTCATGAGAATGCCCTTGGTTGTGGTTAGACAAATCCAGTTCCATGTAAACTGTTTCTCCACTAAGAGTTTTGTTGAACACTCTTAGATTGGATCATAGTATGCTCATGAGCCATAGCTAGACCCATGGTGGTCTCCGATGATTATGAACCTCTGTAGTTCAGCCGATGACGGCAACGCGAGCGCTTTAGATTGTTAGACATTACGGAAGGTCTGCAATCTCCACCCATTGTGCCCGTAAGCACCGATGGGGCCAGCATCCCTAGACGCATAGCCGGGTTCCTATGTAGAACCTCTAGGATGTTCTGGTATTGAAGTCCATAGAGGAAGTGGACTGATCAGATAGCAGAAATTGTCATCTTCGACACGTTGGTTGTCCATATAGATATTTTGTTTATCTCCTTACTCTTTGGAAGTCGGGAGTCATATTGATTATTGTGATTTATTCCACCCTGATCAACGAGATATTTTGGGTGCTGTATCTTTTCCTGGTAAGTATCACCTGCATTATGATTATCCTGAGTTATCGAACCTGCTTGTTATTGGTTCCTTTATTGCCTATTTCTACTGTGAGTTTTTCTAGCATCCTACTGAGTATTTCCTCTGGAATACTCACACATCTTCTGATGTAGGGATTAAGGCTGAAGAGGTGTGATCAGCATATTCGTGACGTGGAGGTTGGTGATCTTAAAGTCGTGAAGACTGGATAGCGTAGTAGTTTTTTTGTTATTGTTGGATTTTTGGTTTATGGTTATTTCGTGGCCTGCGTGTCACTTATTTAATTATTCGCTTTCGTGGGAATACTTGAAAAGCGTAAGATAGTTAGAATGTTTAGTTATTTCATTTCTGTAGTAATTGAACATTTGTTTACGTCATAATGATCCTGCTATTCCCGTGTATGTATATGGGATTTATGGTGATGAATCGAGTATTCGGTCCGTCCCAGATTTGTGACCCTATTACCTTCATTGGTTTATCGCTTCCACATATTTTGGGGGTTGGAAATTTGGGGCGTGACAATAACCAATGAATATTTAATCGAGGATGTCAATGGTAGGCTACGAAGCACGGATTCGTGTCCGATATGTATCGAACACGGATATGACAATGATATGGTTGCCTACTTATTTGTGTAAGTATTTGAAAAAAAATAGATACATTTCCGACATGGTTGGATACGTAGTGGATATGTTTCTGACACAGATCTGTTTTTTTTTTAATTTCGAATAAGCGAATGCGTGTGCTCCTACCACCTCTACTGCAAGAGTTGTTGCTACCAACCACACTCAACCGAAGTATGCTCCTCTCATCATCGATTTTTTATTTTTTTTATTACGTTCTAACATAAAATAATGATATCACGATTTTTTTAAATACTTTATTAGAGGATTTGAGCTTTTCTTAAAGAACTCTATAATCATTTTGCCTCATATATAAAACAACTTAATATTTTTGCACAAGTTACCGAAGATTGTTGGTTTTTTATTGACTTTTATAATTATTTTTTTCATAAATATCTTATTTACTCATCTTTTATGATTATTCCTTGCGCTAAAATTATGAATAAAAAATTATTTTTCGATCACAATTTTGTAGCTGTAAAATTTAAAATTTTTGAAGGAAAAAATGTGGTGCTACAATACCAAAAAATATATTTAAAAATTATATAAATAATTTTTTATTAACTCTATCATATCGCCGTATCCGTATTTATGCTTCCTAGATGGTAGGGACCCATTGCTTTTATGTTAAGGTATACATGCTTTACATGTGCGCTCTAAGTGCTTGGCATTAACAGTCGAATGCATGCCGCATCAAGGGCACATTGTTGATCTCGCCGTGGAGTAGTGTGCAGTGAAATTTGGGTTTATGACATTAATTTTTTTTTACTAAAAACACTAGAGAGGGGTATTTTCATCAAATACCAAAAATGCCCACTAGTGTAGAGGCTGCTTGCTCGAGTGTTTGCAATGTGCACGTATTTTGGGTGCATTTGGAAGCTGAAAAAAACCACCTTTCAGGCTTGAAAAAAAATGCTATTAGGCTGAAAAACATTTGGAAGCTGAAAATGTTGAAAGTGGTCGGTGACAGTGATAGGTGAAAATTTTCATCCCAGAAATCAGGCTGACGAATCGGTCGTCGTGCCACTTCAATGAAAAAAAATAAGCACTCTCTCTCAAATCATGAGGCGAGGTTCGTCCCCCCCGATGTTCAGCTGCCAAAGTCGAGGAGCTCCCCACCCCGACGCTGCCCCGTTGTGCCAAGAGAGCACGTGCTCCCACCCCCCATCGCCGCTGCCTTGTTGAGCCTCCCACCTCTATGTTGCCGCTGCCCCATTGAGCCGAGGGAGCCCATGCCCCCCCACCCCCCCCACCCTGGTGTTTGCCTACACCCCAACGCCTCCATCGTCGCACCGTTGAGCCGAGGGAGCCCCCTCGTCATATATCCCTCATTTTTAGTCCGCTTTCGGACATTTTTTCATCATTATAAGAAAGAGCACTAAAAATGAGAAAGAATAAAAAAACGAGCCAAAACGGATTATAAATGAGTAAAAAATGCATCGTTGATGTTTGTCCCATTAAAAAAATTATCGTGTAATCGATTACTAGGCTATCGTTTGTTGGATTACGCGATAGCTTGACTATCGTGAAAAAGATTACACGATACAGCATGTAATCTCCCATTAAAATGAGACAAACTTCAACAATTCATATCTCCCTCATTTTTAGTCTATTTTTTTATTCTTTTTTATTTTTACACTCTTTCTTATCATAATGATATCCTAATGACCTTGATATCCTATAAAAAATACCACAAAATCTATGATAAATAGTACGCGGTGGCTCAACATCTTTATGATATCATGATTATAAGAAAGTGCACTAAAATGAGAAAGAACGAAAAAAAGGGCCAAAATGGATAAAAAAATGTGCAAGAAATGCATCGTTAAAGTTTGTCCCATTAAAAAGCTATCGTGTAATCCCCCATTAAAATGGGACAAACTTCAACAGTTCATATCTCCCTCATTTTTAGTCTACTTTCAATAATTTTTTTTCTTTCTTATTTTTGATGCTCTTTCTGATCATATTGATATCATAATGACCTTGATATCCTATAAAAAATACCACAAAATCTATGATAAATAGTACGCGGTGGCTCAACATATTTATGATATTATCATTATAAAAAAGAGCACTAAAAATGGGAAAGAATGAAAAAAAATGAGCCTAAAAAATGGATCAAAAATGAGTAAAAATGCATTGTTGAAATTTGTCCCATTAAATTACACGATAGCTATTTCGACGAATATTCCTTTTCAAAACAAAAATTAGTGTGATTTATTTTTAGTTCCGAAACAGATTTCACTTTTCGTAAATCAGTGTGAAAATTTTCAACTTTACACCTCATAGGTGAAAATAATACTCCATCCGTTCTAAAATACTATATACATTTGAAAATATTATTATTCTAAAATATTGTGTACATTTTGCCAAATCAAGTGATTTCCTCTTTCTAAAATTGGATGAGACTTAGAAGGATTGTCTTGAACTTTATTCATGAACAAGCATACGAGTTGGATGGGATACAAGGGAGAAGGAGTCATTTGATTTCCTTGTGGTTTTCATGGTCTAATAAAAATAAAAATTTTCTCAAATGTACGTAGTATTTTGGAAGGGAGGGAGTATTTCACCTTCCAAACTCACCCTTTCATTTTAAAGATCGAGAGCTAAGCTGACGCACTCTATCGAAATATATCGCTCAATCGCGCTACCCCCACGTGGTAATATGTCTGTACAGTACAGCTGGTAACCCACGTCACTAACCCACGTCACCTTGTAAGCTGTCAAGATCCACGGCGCACAATGCACGTGGATTCTAGCTTTGACACCAATTTTTTAAAACGCACGTTTATGTGTGTAGGCCGTCGATCTCAGATATCAACGGCTCCTAATGCTTACCGTTTTCACCTTCCTCGCTATTCAATTGGACCACGTAAGTTCCACGTAAGAAACGGGACCCACAAAAGGTCCGACCTGGTCTTGCTGAAATTTTAAAAATAAAAAGAAAGACAAAAATGGCACCTCTCCGCCATCGTGGATTCCACTCCGTCTCCATCGCTCTCCCGGCCGATCATGGTGACCGATTCCGCTCCACGACGGCCGTCGTAACCAGCCTCGCCGGCACCGGAGGAGGCTTGCGCGAACTGGTAAAGTTTATCATTCCCCAAATGTCTCCATCAAATTTGCCTTTCTCTGTTCGTCCAATTTCTTCATATTATAATCTCTTGATTGATCCTAACTTGTCCCTTTTCGATTCGGGTAGATTAATTTATAGGGTTTTTGGGAAAATGTTCGATTGCGGGGGTTATAAATCCCAAATTGTGGGCGGCCAGAGGGAGAAATTTGTCAGGTATTCATGCTTCTGAAATCAAGATTCAATTTTGATACAGAATTGAAATCTGATGACTTGTATTGGTTAATTTCAATGTGTGGTTTTAGGTTGGATGATTCAGACTCTAGGCTATCTTGTTCGTCGGACACGGCTGGAGTTAACAGATGTGGATTTAGTATTGAGGGATTGGGGCATGGGGCCAAGACTAGGAAGCCGTCGAAATCACTTGGGAAGGGAATGAGGAGGGGCTCCGAGCGGCTTAAATCGATTGGTCGGTCTCTCGGGTTCGGGGTCTCGAGGGCGGTGTTTGCGGAGGATCTTAAGGTTTCGGAGAAGAAGATATTCAACCCTGAGGATAGGCTTCTTCAAATATGGAACAGGCTCTTTGTCATATCTTGTATTATTGCTGTGTCAGTGGATCCTTTGTTCTTCTACCTTCCTATTGTTGATAACGGAGCTAATTGCCTTGGGATCGACAGCAAGTTGGCGATCACGTCCACGACATTTCGGACACTTATTGATGCTTTCTATGTTATTCGGATGATCCTCCAGTTTCGTACAGCGTATATTGCTCCATCATCTCGGGTGTTTGGTAGGGGTGAACTTGTGATTGACCCTGCAAAGATTGCTGCTCGATACTTGAGGCGCTACTTTATAGTGGATTTTCTTGCTGTGCTGCCACTTCCCCAGGTTCATATTTTATGTCATATTTCTTTTTTGTGGCGGCATAGCATTTTTTAAAAACATTGTTGTTTGTCTGTCTTATACAAGCACTGAACAATTTTATGGTCTTTACTTTTTGTTATTTATCATCATGGGCTCTTTTATACAATTTATTTGTACATCAATATCATTTGATTTTTATTGTTCTTTGTGGTTATTTTCTGTATCATACCATATTCTTTCATAATGTGTCCATGAAAATACAGGGAATTTAGTATTATAAATGTGGATTAAGCAACAGTTTTAGGTTTTCTCTCTGGAGTAGGACTTAGATTTGTTAACGCTATTTGAGAGTCCATTTTTTTTTGCATACCATGATATTGTAAGATTGTTACTTGCGTGTTCCATTTAGTTTGAAAAACAAGTCTCTTATTCAGTAAAAAGAAGGAAATGTAGGATCCCATTAAATAGTAAATGAAGTATGAAGTCCAGGTTATATTAGTATTGATTTTCTATTTTTATAATTTCATTTGAAGCTTAATTAGAGATAGTTATTCGGTAATAGTGTTCTGATCCTTTCAGTATTCACCATATGCAGATTGTTATTTGGAGATTTCTTCATCATTCAGATGTCTCTGATGTATCAGCTACGAAGGATGCTCTGTTTTTTATCGTTTTGCTGCAATATATTCCCAGGTTTTTGCGCATGTTGCCATTAACATCTGATCTGAAACGAACTGCTGGTGTCTTTGCTGAAACTGCTTGGGCGGGTGCTGCTTACTATCTACTGTGGTACATGCTTGCTAGTCATGTAAGTTTAGGTTTGAATTTGTGTTATGATGTATTTGCCTTTATCCTTCGATGTGGGCACCATCTATAATACTTTCATCTTGTTTCTACTTCAAAATAATTAACATTTAGTTATTGCTAATTGACATTTATGTTGTTATGGATGATAATCATCTGACATGTGTTTGTATTTTTTTTTCTAAAAAAGCACTAACTTTTCGGCTGAGGATATTTCATGTGCAGTTTATTACTTAACTATGACTTTGTTTGGAACCAGATACACTGCTGACTGAGGTTGTCTATTGCAGGTTGTTGGTGCTTTCTGGTACTACTTGGCAGTTGGTCGAGTAGATGCATGCTGGAGTAAAGCTTGTAATGACTATGGTAGTTGCAATAGGGATTACCTATACTGTGGGAGTAACCACCTTGCTGGTTATGGGATCTGGAACAAGATCAGTGAAGGAATTCTCAATGGCAACTGTTCTGCCAGTGGAGACAATCCACCTTTCAACTACGGCATTTATTCCCAAGCAATGACATCTGATATCGTTTCACCTGGAACATTTGTGTCGAAATATTGTTACTGTTTGTGGTGGGGACTACAAAATTTGAGGTAATTAAATCTATTCCTTGGCTCTGTGGAATCTCAACTTTTGGGTCTTGCTTAGGTCACAAAGCTCCTTTCTCTATGGTGGCTTTATCTTTTTTGGTCATGTTTCTTTATTTTTAGTAATCATTCCAAAGAAAAATTAAAGGTGTCTAAATATCTTTTATAGCAATCTGTAGCTATTTATACTTGGAGTAGTGTTTTGATTTTATGTTTTTCGTGTGCTTTGATTTTGATCTATGCATCATAGTCAAATCTTTACAATCATAGATTCATGTATAGATATGTGCACAAAACTGGATTTAGTAGTTTAGGAATAAGCACGAGTTGTGGAAGAAATGCTTAGTGGATGAAGGTTTGAAAGTTTGATTTAGTGCAAAAGATGTGGAATAAAGGCAAATATGAATTCACTTCATACCAGAGGAACTCAGTTGAAGGTGACGGCTTCCCTTTTTTGCAATCTTGGAAGGACCTTACAACTCCTTTTTTGTAATCTTGGAAGGACCTTACAACTCCTTGATATTTGTACTATTAAAGAAAAGTGTTTAGTAACTTACATAATTTAAAGACCTAGACATTTGGATTGACAAGGATTTTGAATACATCAAAGTTTCTTACACAATGAACAATTGGAAGCAGCGGATAGGCTGCACTGTCGTTGACTCAATTCTTTTGGAAGTGGCAACTTCTACAAAATTTAGAAAAGAACCTGTGTTTATTACGGTTTCTGTTTGGACTGCAATTTTTGTTCTTCGCGGGCTGCTGGATCATGCACTTCAAAACTAAATTCTTGCGTATTTGGAGAAAGCAGTTTGGAAGAAGGAAGTACATTCTGAATATATATATATATACCTTGGTGTCAGCCTTAAATCCATATCTTTTCGCTTTAGTTATAGATGAGCTTACTAGATATTTGCAAGATAATGCACCTTAGTGTATATTTTTTGCAGATGTTGTAGTTTTAATTGATGAGAGTATAGTAGGTTTGAATGCGAAACTGGAATTATGGAGGGATGCTCTATAATTAAAAGGTTTTAAAATTATTAGGACTAAGACAGAGTGCATGAAATTTAATTTTAAGGAAGGTAGAACTATAGGTAGAGCCTTAAAATAGATGGGCAAGAAGTGCCAAGGTGTGATCAATTCCATTACTTAGGATCCATTATCTATAAAGAAGGGGATATTGATAGTGATGTAATGCATAGGATAAATGCGGGGTGGGTAAAGTGGAAGGCAGACTCGGGAGTGTTGTGTGATAGGCATGTTCCAAAAAGGCTTAAAGACAAGTTTTATAGGACAACCATTAGGCCTGCAATACTCTATGGAGCGGAGTGTTGGGCACTAAAGAGAAGTCATATAGATAAATTGAATGTAGCCGAAATGAGAATGTTAAGGTGGATGAGTAGGATAACTAGGAGAGATAGGATTAGGAATGAATATATTCGTGAGAGTTTAAAGGTAGTTCCTTAAGGAAAGAAGTTGAGGGAATGTAGGTTGCGTTGGTATGGGCATACGTAAAAAAGACCAATAGATGCCCCTGTGAGAAGATTAGAAGTGATGCATGTAAACGCCTCTAAAAGAGGGAGACCTAAGAGAACTTGGATGGAGTTAATAAAAAAGGATTTGATTTTACCATCTCTTACAATAGAAGTAGCCTAAAATAGGCCTGAATGGAGGATTAAGATCCATGTCGCCGACTCCAAATAGTTGGGAAAATGCGCTACTTGATTATGATTATAATTATGATTATGATTATGTATATATATAATCGAATAAATTATAAATTGTACTTTATAGTACAAGATGCAAATTAAAGTTATGAGAAACAAACTATAAAACGTTATATATGAACCTTCTTCAGGGCTCCTATTACCTTTTTTCTTCTTTTTTTTTTCCTGAGATTGGGCTCATCTTACCTAACGAAAGTTCCTATACTCTGATTCATTGGGATAAGAATATTCAAATGATGTTTGCAATTTTTGCTGATCTATTTGATTATTGTTGTGGTCTGTTAAGTGGATGAGACCATATAAATGATGATGCTACTTATAGTTTAAGCTTAATAAATAATATGATTGTTGATTTTTGGTTCTCTAGATGGATCATTGACCGAAATATGTTTCTGTTAAATTATATTTGTTATTGTGGAAGCAATGTAGTCATTTTTAGCACTTGTAAAATTTGCTACAGTACTCTTGGACAAGGGCTTCAAACTAGCACATATGCTGGAGAGGTTTTATTTTCCATAGCCCTTGCCATCCTCGGGCTAATTCTTTTTGCTCTTCTTATTGGCAACATGCAGGTACTACTGAGGCAAAACTCTTTTGTACTGTATTTTGTGTATTTTGATATGATTTATTTAGATTCTCAGTTGTTATGACATTTTGTTATATGGTTGGACAGACCTACTTGTCATCATTGACAATTAGACTTGAAGAGATGAGAGTTAAAAGAAGGGATTCAGAGCAATGGATGCATCACCGTCTACTACCACAAGAACTTAGGGAGCGGGTTCGGCGGTATGATCAGTACAAGTGGTTGGAGACGCGAGGAGTGGATGAAGACAGCTTAGTACAGAGCTTACCCAAGGATTTAAGAAGAGACATTAAACGACACCTTTGTTTGGCTTTAGTCCGAAGGGTATGTCCTTTTTTGGTTTTAGATTATTTGAGTGTAGACGAAGTTAATAAACAAATTCCTCATGTGGCAATAACAGGTTCCTCTTTTTGAAAAAATGGATGAACGCCTACTTGATGCCATATGTGAACGGCTAAAGCCCAGTTTATACACAGAACACACATACATAGTTAGGGAAGGAGATCCTGTGGATGAGATGCTCTTTATCATACGCGGCCGACTAGAGAGTGTGACCACTGATGGTGGTAGGAGCGGCTTCTTCAATCGCAGTCTATTAAAAGAAGGGGATTTTTGTGGTGAAGAACTTTTAACTTGGGCATTGGACCCAAAAGCGGGATCTAGTCTCCCTTCATCCACTAGGACAGTTAAAGCCTTAACTGAAGTTGAAGCATTTGCACTTACGGCCGAAGAGTTGAAGTTTGTGGCAGGTCAATTTCGGCGTCTTCACAGTAGACAAGTCCAACAAACCTTCCGGTATTACTCACAACAATGGAGGACGTGGGCAGCCTGCTTTATACAAGCAGCATGGAGAAAACACTGTAAGAGAAAAGCTGAGATGCGACAAGACGATGATACTAAGATGTATGCCATAGATGATACTTTCGGTAGTGGTGCAACAAGTCTTGGAGCAACCATTTATGCTTCTCGTTTTGCTGCTAATGCCCTTAGGGGATTAAACAAATTTAGAAAAACCAGGACAGGTGGAAACTTGCTGAAATTACAGAAGCCTCCCGAACCTGATTTTTCTGCGGATGAATGATTTTATGTTGTAGAAATATGGGATAGATGTCTATGTCTATGTTATCATATTCTGGTTTGACATCCATCCCATAGAAGGTAAAAAAGAGATTTAAAAAAGAGAGTTAAAATATGAGATTTTACCGATGTAAATGTCTATGTTATCATATTCTTTTTCTTGATTCTGTATAAATCAGAGATGATTGACGCTTATGGACTCAAAATTGTGCCAAGACCTCATTCTAGATTTTGTGGATGCCCTTGGCATTACGAATTAAAAATGGTTTTGTGCCGATAATTTAATTTTCTTAAGGAGATGCATTTTCATTAAAATCAACCATAGTTTAAACTCTCTTTCAAATTTCATCAAACAGAAAAAAGAAAGGAAGGAAATACCCCTGAATTTATTACTAATTATATTTCGTAGAAGACCTTTTTTGGCACCATTCCACCTAATTGAGATCTTCTGTGTGCGTTTCTTAGATGCCTTATTTATATATGATTGGGAGTTCTTTATCACAGTTTATAGAAAATCAATTTATTCACAGTTCATAGGAACTGAGGGCTGAGGCTGGGTCTCTTGGGTTGTGAAAAAAGGCTGAGGTTGCCAAAAATAAAATGAAAGAAAAGGGAAATATATCTTGGGACAAAGAAAGTAAAATAATGTTGCCAAAAGGCAAAAAAATGAAAAGAAATTTAAAAAAGTTAATATGCCCCCGGCTGCGGCACTGTGAGCCATCTGATTCAAACCTGCCTATCTCCCTGTATCAACCTGCGTTCCCCCATGGAAATTCAACGACCTGCAGTGCCCTGCGCATGTCGCCAAGTTGGCGCATATAAATGGACTCAAAGAAATTGCTTTGCTTCATGTGCTTGGATTCAAAAGAAAAAGGAACTTGATTTTCGTTCTTAGTTCTATCACAAGTGTTCTGATCAAATTGGACAGTTACTAGATTGGAAGTGAGCAATGGACAGAGACCAACGATTCTGGCAATCTGGTTCTATTTCAAGAGAAGCAAACTCCTAATCAGGATTAGATAGGGGATACTGATGAGCCAGGTCGAGGTGAGTTTTTCTTGGGTAGAGTTCATCTCGCTCAGTCGTAAAAGATCATTTATTTGAGTTAATTCTGATTCGATCAACTGACATTAATTTTACAAATGGCAATCTATTAACTACATGAGGTGGTAAGTGTACTTCAAATTTGAGTGTAAGTGTAGTTTAACAAACGTGAGGAGGTGTCCATGTAGTTTTAATATATATCAAGGGGTGTATGTTTAATTTATCCTCTGATAACCAAACTTATAGGATCCATGGCATGTGAGTTGTGAGTCTAGTGACCAATATGTGCACAAGTTAAACTTGTAAGATATGCTTGTCGATGGGCGATTGAACATCCTTTGTCCGGATGAGTAGTTCACTGCCCCGGATGGTGGACACCCACCGACCTTGTGAAGGGGGTGGTGACAATGAGATGTATGCCATAGATTTATGCGGTGGTGCAACAAGTCTTGGAGCAACCATTTATGCTTCTCGTTTTGCTGCTAATGCCCTTAGCAATAGGGGGGATTAAACAAATTTAGAAAACTCAGGACTGGTGGAAATATGCTGAAACTACAGAAGCCTCCTAAAAAACCTGATTATGCTGCAGATGAATGATTTTATGTTGTAGAAAACTGGGATAGAAAGGCGCCCGAAATTGTGTTCCAATTGCCGTTTTTTTTTTCTTCCGACCTGGAGTTTTTTGTATTATAGATAGCATGGTAGATAATTGGCAAATATTTAGTGTTGGCATGTAAATGTCTGTGTTGTCATATTCTTTTCACAATTGTCTGTAAGTCAGGTACGTGATTGGGAAGCATTTTATATTGGCCTCTTTGATTTCCGCCACTAAATGGGAACCGTCGATTATCAGAATCTACGGTACACAGGGATCAACTGTGCGCTCCAGCAAAGCACCTTTTTGCTAGAGCTCACTGTTAATGAGTGTACACCGTTGATCCAACGGCTCGTATCGATGGAGGACAGGATAGCAGACAGCCTGGAGGTGGATAGAAAATGCTTTCATGTGATTGACGCTTTAGTAACTCAAAATTGTGCTAAGCTCCCAATCTATAGATTGTGCAGAAGTCCTTAGCATTTTGAATTAAAAAGTCACATGGCATAATTGGCCAAGGGGTGGCAAAGGATCTTGTCCTCTCAAACAAATCAATAAATTTAATCGCAATACACTTTTCCTGGGTGGTTTATGTGAGTCAGGGCATAAAAAAAAGGCAATGTATAAAAACAGCGGTTTTGAGAAATCTGTACTACTGTTAAAAGCAAATAGGGTGGAACGAAAAACAGACAATTAATGAAAAATGGAAAATTAAAAGTGTACGGAAAATTAAAAGTGAATTAAGGGCGTAATCTATTTAAAGTTTGATTACTATTTTGTGTCGATCCCATAGTGGACGATTTTTAAATCCTATCTCAACTCCAAAACCTCTTGTTAGAGACAACTCAACCACTTAAATTGAGCCAAATAAAGCTATTACCATAAGACAAATTTGTATTTCAAATGGAGATTGACATGAAATGGAGGGAAACACGTTTTGATTTTATGGTTATATTTTCTAACCAATTGGGGGTTCTTTTGGTTGGCCAACAAAAAAAAGATGGAAAAGGAAAAGGAATACATCTTGGAAAAAGTAAAAGCTATTACTTCATTAAAACCTTGATAAACCTTTATTTTTTCCCTATGTATATCATTGAAGTTTTCAAGGCTTCAAACATAAAAAAAGTAACATAAATTTAATCAAGCACATATATCAATTTGTAACAAAAACTTTGGTAGTTTAATTTACTTAACTTCAGATTCACTTTTAAACATATCTTGCCCACAAAGTAAAACTTTCAGTCTTCAGTGGCAAGAATTTTGAATACTGGTTAGTTACTCTACATCCTGTGCTCAATGCAGATTTAGATGTTGTAGTTGAAACTTTTAAGAGGATGGTACCTCACTGATACCAAAAATAAAAAGTTAAAAGAAAATCAAAGGTGGGCTGATCAGTGGGCTCACCAAGCTAGGGGGAGAAGATGTAGCTTGCAGTATACACCATACAATTTATATCAAATTAGCATCTCTAGTCACATTTTAAGAATCTTGATTCTACAAATTCGGACGATGGGGAGTTGCATCTGATTTTTCCACATGGTTGAAAATGTTTTGTTCAATCATTCAACTTTTTTAGTTACTTACTCATTGCATTATATTCTTCTCTTATTTTATTTTTCCTTGATTATCTTGTGGTACTTATAGCTTCTGATTTCAATTTAGAAGATTTTCTTAATCCCCCTTTTTTAATCTTGTTCGGTCCCCCACCTCCATTTAGAGTTGCCTATTGGTCTTAAAGTAGCATGATTTCTTGCCCCAAATGTGTGCAATATTGTACGTTGATATTTCGATAAATGTATACAACTACATACTCCCCCCCCATCCATGTCATCCATCCACAATTGAGAAAAACTGATATTTAAGGAAGCCAATTCATAAACCTTTTTACTCATCTATAACTTTTCACTCCATCCACTAACCATTTTATTTTACCCACTAATTACTATGAGAAGGATAACACGAAACAGGACAACCAATATGCGACAATTTTTTTTTCCAAATTCAGATAATAGTATGGGACAGAGCCTCAGAGGTAGCAATAAATGGTGGGAGAAATTATAGGTATAAGTAAACCAAGCTCTGAAAGTAGCCTCGAGTTTGTGAAAATCCAAAGTAATGTATAAAAAAGTAGCCCAAGATAACTTCAGTAGGTAATCTGAAGGGCAATGTTCTTCACAGACGCTCCGCAATGTAGACAAACAAAAGTTTTCAAGAAAAAAGGCAAACAAAAACAATTTAGAAGCTTATATAAATATGCCTTACAGTTCATAGCTTAAGATATTATGGCATCTCTCACCCACTGATATATAATGGTGCATCACCGTGGTGAATATTCGAATTACACAGCTAGTGTCGATATTAACTTTCTTAATATATATTTGCAGAATAACTTAATGAAGTTATTGTGACAATTTCATCAACTTAACAACTTCCTCTTTAAATCGAGGATTATTCCCGTTTGCACCACTTTTACGTGAGGGAAATCATCAGTATGCCATCCATGGGGTCAATTAAATGCAGTTAAAATGGAGACCTCATGGTCTGGATTAACCACCAAACCGGGCCTGAACTTGTGTTAAAAAAAGACAAAAGCACGGGACATTCTTCTTCAATGAGCAATCTGGCTAGGGTTGCAAGCAGAACCATCCAATCGGACTCCTTACTATGCAATCGCAGATTTTTCGAATGGAAGAGGAAACAATAATTTCCTTATCAAATTCCGAAACAGAAATAATAAAATTGATAATTAGCATTTTCAGTGAAGAAAGCTAGAAAGAGCCATATGTGTCCCATATAAACTGGACAAGGAGAGCTGGATGTTAATTAAGGTTGTAATACTCATAAACGAAGGTATGAATATTCTCTGATTGGTGTTAGTGGACCAAAACAAAAGGTTAAAAAGAAACTAAAGGACAACATATAATTCACTTGAACTGGTCAAGCCCCCAGCTGAAAAGTGTCGAACATGAGAACTTACTAAGCAGTTGAACAACTAGGGCTCCAATTATATATAATTTGTTTGCTTGATGAGGAGAACAGAAGTACATAAAACACAAACATCAAATATTTTGAAATAGAAAAGAGATGTTCAAAGAAAAGTGCCATCCCTTTTACACTGAAGAAATAATTCCATAATTAAGTTTAAACCTACAATAAAACTGATGTTACAAGAATGCCATGAAAAATTTGGGACATTTGATTCTATGTGATTAAAAGAAGAGACACATGCGGGATAGTTATATTACAATTACAATTGCGGATTTTGCCTCCTCAATACCATGACAAGTATAATATGTATTCCCTAAGTTTTCTATGAATAGTATCACGATTGAGTCTGAATGAGCGTTTAATGCTGCTCCGAGTTTTACTGTTACGTAAGACTCTCTCAACATAGCTTTCTTCCTCAAGAATTAAAGCCCGACTACTCACATTTACAAAGTAGTAAAATATAAAAAGTTCCGTTGTAGATTGCTTTATTATTAAGTGTAATGTCTAAATTTTGTACGAATAATAATGAGCGTTTATTGCTGCTCGGAGTTTTACTGTTACGTATAACTTGCTCTCAATATAACTTTCTACCTTTAAGAATTATAGAGCCCGACTACTAACATTATCAAAGTTGTAGTAAATAAAAAGTTTTGTTCCAGATTGCCTTACTATTAAGTGTAATGTGCTCTAACAATTAAAGCTATTTATTCATTTATATTTTTATCTATGAGTTTGCTCTCTTTGAACTTTAAAGTGATTTCTTCTATTTTTGTGAGTCTGCAGCAGTATACTTTCATTTTGCCCATACTAATAAGCAGAAAGTGGGGAGTTTGATGTTTTCATAATCTAATGGTTATTTTCTATTTTTCAACACTTCACCTTTTTTACATTAAATTGGCATGTAACTCTGTTTATCATCATCGTCATCATCATAATACACCGTATCCCCACTATATGGGGTCTGGCGCAATGGATTATATACCACGTTTGACTCTTATCGGAATTAAAATGGTACAAAATCCATACAAAGAAACATAGTAGCAAATTTTTACACCGGATGTCCTTCCTCATGCAACCCTCTAAACAGGGGACAACTCTGTTCACCATCACTTCAAAAAAATGAAAAAAGAAGAACATAAAAGGGTCGTGAAGAACTGACTGCACGAACATCAGCATACATGACCTTCTGTATTGTACCTAATAAAATTTGGCTCTCCCTCTTTGTTCAACACCTTATGGCAAAACTAGTGGGGCATCAATTATTCATTAAATGGAAAATTTAATGTCGCATGATACCTAAAGGCTCATTCAAATTTACACAGTTGTGTTAAATGATTTATATCTTTTTGTCTATTAACTAAAAATGGCATTCTATTAACTAGAGTGTACTTTTCCAAACATGAGTATAAGTGTGGTTTTCCGTAGGGCTGGGAAAAACCTACCCGACCCTATTGCAAAATAGGGTCGGGTGTGGGTTTGAAAATTTTACCCTATTTAAAATAGGGTCGGGTAGGATAATTACCCGATCCCAACCCGATGTACCTATTATAAAATATTATAATATATATTTAATATTGAATAATCAAGTTTTCAAAGATAATTTTATTTCTAAATCACCAAAAACCTTATATTAACCTTATCTATATTAAAATTTAATCAAATAAAGGTCAAGTTTGACTTTTTAAATATTAAGTTAACAAATAAAAATACTTATTTTATTTTATTTTTAAAAGTAGGGTCGGGTCATTACCCGACCCGACCCGACCGAAGTAGGGTTAGTGTCGATCATTCTCAACCCTACTCATGAATAGAGCCGGGTAATTACCAACCTCATTTAGGTAGGGTAAAGAGCGACCCGACCCTATTTTATCTGACCGGACCCAATTCCCAGCCCTAATTTTACGTATGTAAAGATGTGTCGATGTAATTTTAATTTATCCTCCTAATAATTAATAGTGCATTTAGAAAGGTGATAATTAACAATTATCAGATTGAAAATCCCTCGTTAGACCGAAAAATATTTTGGTGAAAATGGACAAATAAGGGGCTGACGAGAAATTCACCTTTCACCCTCAATTATCAACTATCATCAACTATCAGGCCTGAAATACTGATGCTCAATAAAGTGACCGTGTGACAAGAATCTTCACCCATTTTCAGCATTTATTTTGAAGTAAAGAAGCAAAGCTAACAACAGACTTAATGCAATACATCATAGTACATAATGCCAATGGCCTTTGTTTTATTGCAATATATGATTCAAATTTGCAAGCATCATTGTCTAAGCATTTGTAAATAACAATGCCTAACAACTTCCTTTAACTAAATCAACTGGGATTCTGACACGATTCAAAGTCTCAAATAAATCCCAGAGGACTCCAAGAATAACTACTCCGAAACTGCAGAGATCAGCTGCACAGACGAATAACACTTGATCACAGAGCGCTGCTTCAAATAAAATCATAGAGTACCACACCTTATAATTATTTACACAAAAAATATAACCTTTCTATTTTTAACCAAAGCATCTGCTCGGCAATCCTTCCATCAGCAGAAGCCTACCACAACAATCCAAGGCAAAATATCATTTAAGCATCATTAGAACCTAATGACATTTACAAATTAACTCGTGTCAAAGAAAAGAGATAGCAATTGAGAACATAGATTGCCACATATATGAGAAGCGATGAGGAACAAAACAGAGTCTTGGCACAAGAATAATGAAAAAAATTGCAGATTAAAATGGTGAAGAACTTACAGGATCATACACCTAAGCTGCAAAAGTTCAATCCTCATCCCATTTGCCACTGCATACAAATTCACATATGATTTAGATTGGACAGCAAGTAACAACTATTAGTTGTGCATAATTTAGTTAAAAAGACCTTAAGAACAGGTTCGCCTTTGTAAGGGGCATTAGATTGCTTTGCAGCAGCTGCTATCTGTGCACGTGCAGCTCTTCCAACCGCAGACTTCTCAAATTGCTCTTGCCTGCACGATATTTCATTGTTACAACTTACAAAATTTGTACTTTATTTCAGTGCCTTAACTTAGGAAATAAAAAAATCTACCTAAGAGTAAGACGGTAGTATAACTAACAGCAACATGAAGTAAATACTGAAAGTTCGGAAAATTACATAAGATAAGTTTAGTAATAATAAATTGGAGCTGCCTTAGACATGGAGATACACATGCAACATTTGACATGAAGAGCAAGATATGGTTGCTCCTGATAAAGTCAAATCTTTGGAAGGGAAGTGTCAGGATGTGTATGAGTTGACTTTGTGTTATTACTCCCCCTCAGACTAACCAGAGTGCTTACTAATGGTTAGTTTGCTATGAGGCTCCTGCTGACAAGAAAGCCCCTTAGTAAATATCTTAGGAATAACAAATTTAACAGTCAGTGCCCGTGGAGCCACTTGCTCATGAACAAAGTGGTTGTTGATTTCTACGTGTTTTGTTTGACCATGAAACACAGGATTTGCAGCCACGTAGGGTGCACTGATGTTGTCACACCAAAGTGTCAGTGCAGTAGGAGGCAGGCCTAGCTCCCAAATTAAAAGCTTTAGCTATTGTAGTTCGGCTGCAGTTAGAGCAAGAGGATGATATTCTGTTTCGGCACTAGAGCGAGAGACCGTAAGTTACTTTTTAGCAGTACAGGAGATGAAATTGATACCAAGAAATATGCAAAAAAACGAATGTAGAACACCGATCATCTAGATCGCCTGCTCAATGAGCATCGGAGTAGGTAGTAAGAGTGATAGGGCGGCTCCAACTGAGAAGAAGTTCGTGATGAATAGTGTACTTGAGATAGCGGAGAATCCGCTTAACGACAGTAAGGTGAGTAGAGGTGGGCGTGTGCTTGAATTGGCATACCTGGTTGACAGCAAAAGAGATATCTGGACATGTGATGGTGACATAACTAGTAATAGAAAGTCAACTCATGCACATCCTGACACATCCCTTCCAGAGATTTGATTTTATCAGGAGCGACCATATCTTGCTCTCCACGTCAAATATTGCATGCATATCTCCATGGCTAATGCAGCTCCAATTAATTATTAATAAACTTATCTTGTAACAACTCCTTGTATACTTTGCTTATATAAGTGAAGTCTGGACTCCCATAATAAATAGGGAGAACTCCAAACTTACATGGTAGCGAGCCATATCTAATCCTACACACATGGCTGCATCTTCATCCTCTTCCTCTGCCACCACCACCCCAACCTTCTCCTCTCAACCCTTACTTTCCACCACCCTCTCCTCCCCACTTCTACAAGGAGTTATCACTAATATTATGCATCATGTGCCACTCAAGTTGGACAGCACCGACTAGTTATTGTCGAAATCACAATTTCACCCTGTTCTTAGTCAAGATGTCCTCGACTATGTGGATGAACTCATTGCACCACTACCCAAAGTTCTTCCTCATGCAATTGGCAATTCCACATCTACTCTGAAAATCCCGTACACGGCGTGGTACCGTGTAGACCAGATTATTCAATCATGGATCTGAGCCACCCTTTCCACTAGTGCGCTCAAATATGTATGGGGTATTGACAATGCCACCATACTCTAGGCGACTCTTGAAAGTATCTATGCCTCCCACTCTCAGACACGGATATTACAACTCCGTTTCCAACTTCCAGCCCTCAAGAAGGGGTCCTTGTCCATGACGGATTATTTGGAGAAAGTCAAGCTTCTTGCCGACCACCTTGCCACTCACCCAGTCTCTCCACAAGACCTTGAGCTCTATATTCTTGGGGGGCTTGGCCCTGAATATGAGCCCTTTGTGATGTCCATTAGGTCGCGAAGTGTCCTCCTTCTCCCAAGGATCTCCACAGCCTTCTGATTTCCCAGGAATATCGCTTGCAGTTGTCATCTCAACTCTCCACTTTGGACCTTACTGGTGCGTCTGCCAACGTTGCTGCCCGCCCCTCCCTGGTGGGGACACATTCACTAATGGGCAGTGCCAGAATTACAACAACAATCAGTGTAGAGGCTCTTCCAATCAGCGGGGCCGTGGCAATGGCCATAGTAATGGCCGCGGTCAAGGCCGTGGACAGCCCAATGGATCGCCTATCCCAAATAATGGTGCTCGCCCAGTGTGTCAGATCTGCAACAAAACTGATCACAATGCTCTGCATTGTTATTGGCAGTTTGATCATGCCTACGACACCGGCTCCACTGCCGCCAAATCTTTTCATGCATCCTTTGCCGATCCACAGCAGTACACTGAATCAGGCACTACCAACCACTTGACTCATGGCGTTATCTTATCTTGGCTCCGACCATGTTGTTATGATAAATGGCTCAGGTTTGGCTATTAAAAATGTTGGTTCTGTACGTTTAAATCCAATACTTCATTTGTCTAAAGTGTTACATGTTCCTCACATCATAAAAAATTTAGTATCTATTTCACAACTCACAAAGAGATCATGACTGTTTCATGAATTTTAATGCTTCTGTTATTAGATACCACTCACTAACCTCATCATTTCAAAAAATAAGATAGCTTTGACACCCCACATTTCATTCTGAAAAATAAACATATGTATAGATTAACCTGCGTCTTTCAATGTTTTCTGCATTCACATTCTAAGACGTCTTTCCCACCCACGAACATGCTATTCAGTTTCTCTTCTTAACACCTCTAGGCACACAAATTCACTTGTGGTAGTAATCAAACTAACAAGCTAACAACTTTTTTGAGCTTTCTTCTACGATGACAGTGGAACCCTAACCACCAAAGTAAAGTCTAGAGACTATTCATTAGAGCAACTAAACTTAAAACACACTGATCATAAACTAACATCGACATAATTCATTCTACAACACATCACTCCCAGAACTCCAAATCATACAGGAGTTCACTTCACCCACGGGACCACTCAATCATGCTACCATAATCCCTTGCTACACTTAACCCAATAGCTTTCCCTCAATACAAAAAATGGTAATAGCTTTCCCTCAATACAAAAATGGTAATAGCTTTCCCTCAATACAAAAATGGTAAAGGCAAACCACCCGTCTGCTCCGCCTCCTCCACCTAATATAAGCACACTATCAAAACTATTCCCTCTGTCCAATGAAGCCTGTCTTCATTTGAAAAAAACATGGTTCCATTATACATGGCTGACTTTGCTCTCTCACGACCAAAAACACGGAAGAGGGGTGGAAAACTCTGTTTTTCTGTACGAGCCTTGGAGTCCAATAAATTTCACAGATTTTCAAATGAAACAGGCTTATCGAACGAAGGGAGTAGTAAACACCTCCTATTCAAAAAATAACATAAAAGACCATTCCTCCACCAATTTGGCACAAATGGAAATCAAAACATACATCTTTTCCTTCATTTGTGCATTCAGCATCACTCAAATATAGAAAAAAAATTCTCTCTTCCATGTGCAAATTGTCCTGATACTATAAAAGAATTGCAGAAAATCCATCTCTGAGAGATATAGAGACATTGTGATACCGAAGAATGGAAATTAACTGAATTCCACAAAAACCCACATCCCAATTCTCCTGAATTCACACAAAAATCACAACTTTTGAAACAAAAGTAAGGATAACGATAATTAGCAACAAGGAGAAAGGATAAAAGCGAGGAAAGTTTTACGACCTTTTCTGGGCGGCTTCGCCGGCTCTGGCGCGAGCCTCGGCGGAGGCCCGTTGGTCCTCCTCCCTCCGCCGCTCCTTGGCGGCCGCGCCGCCGCCAAAGCACGCGAAGCACGACGGCATTTGGTCCCCGATCCGATGATGGCACCGGCAGCGGCCCCGCGCCTGCGGCCTTTTTGACTGCCAAAACGCGGCGATGTTTGCCATGTGGGGGAGCACGTGCCGTGCGACTTTTAGTTTTTTTATTATTAATTGTTTGTTTTATCTTAATTAATGTTGGATTAATCAAACAAATGAGGTTTATAGCAAAAAAAAATTCAACAAATGAGGATGAATGCTTTTAATTAGAGTCCCGTTGGTAAGAGACATCTAATGGAGACAACTGCAAAGCTATTTTTAATGGCAAAAGGTACTCTCGAACCGAATGGAGAGACCTTTTCACCAACCTACTGGGATATACAACTCTCATATTGTGATCCAACGGAGGGTAATTATGGCGACCTAAATATCTGTGTAAAAAAAATTATATTAGTCGACCTAAATTAGGAAAGTAAAATTCGATTTAGACTTCTCTTGAATGAATTGATTTTTGGTGTTATGTAGTATTTCCTATTTATAGTAGAAATTTGATTCAACAAGTTCCTATTTAGCCAAGACACTAAAGCGCTAGGGCTGACCCTGGTTCTAGGGCCAGAGCAGTGCCCGGTGCCAGGGACAGGTCCGGCACCAGAGCTAAGGAAATGAGGGGTGAGATATTAATGTAGATTTTTCTGGTTAGCACGTTCCTAATCTAAAAAGGAATAAGAGGAAAGTGATGAATGGTAGTGATGTGATCCAGAGACTTGATCTGCTATGGAGTTTATCATAGTAAATTTTAAAATAGTAAAAGTGTGGAGTTACTTTTTTATCTTGGACTCCAAAAGGGGTTGGGCACCCAAGGATTTGATCAGTAAAATGTAGTTTCCTAGGTAAGGATGGAGTAGTTTTGGGAGTTAGCACTTAAGAGGGAAGTGCAGTTGAAATCCAAAGCTTACTAGGCGCCAGACTATTTGGGTGCCAGGGTAAATTGAGGAGAAGTTTCTTTTGGATGGATGAGATGGGGTTAAAATTAAATCAATAGAAGAGATTGTATTTCATCTAGAACTAGGAAACGCTAGAATCAGGAATGAAAAGGGGATAGCTGACCGACCATTGCTTTGGCCGACTATACTCTCTTTCCCTCTCTCTCGTGCCCTCTCTTTCTCTCTTCTCTCTCGACTTTCCTCTCTCCTCTCTTATTGGTGGACTGGAAGGAAGCGACGAGGAGGAGAGTAGGACAACCGGAACAACATACGAAGCGAAGGATTTCGACAAATGGTTTGAGGTAGGATGATTCTGCATGGTTCTTCTAGGTTTTTCTAATTCTTGAATTCCTAACTCCTTATGTTTTGGATGTCAATTATATTATTTTCTTGCTGAATACGTTGATGTGTACATCCATGATTGTGATTCATAAAGTATCGAAATAATATACCTTGATTAATGTCTAGTTGAAATTGTTGAAATCAATGGCAATCGTTCACCAGTGTTGATTCTTCGTTACTTGTATTAAATTTGATAAGAAATTAGCTCTGCTTGTACTTCTCTGTTGTTGCCATCTTTGTTCACGACTCTGCTGTCCCCTTTTAATGGTATCATTTGTTGAAACTATTATAATTGTATAAAGGCAAGTAGATAGCTACATATCTGTCTTAGGCTAAAACTATGTTGAGTTGCAATTCAGCCGATTTGAAATCCCCCTTATGGTCATACTCATTCTCTGGTTAACATCTGTAAACATTGTAATTACTAATGTATTAAAATAAAAAAGTATTATGTTTTAAGAGTGAAGACAAGGTCTTTTCAGCAAACCGGTTGAAGACTGCCACTAGAAGCAACTACAGTCAGTCACTGACGAGATACAAGGCTTGTCCCTATGAAATCACACTTCGCCACTTGATTCTTTTGGGAATCATTATCTTAATACGCTTAATCCTAAGTATGTATACTAAATAAGTACTATTTTAATCATAATTAGACCTACTAGTTAATCTCGAGTCAAAACAGTGCTCTCGACCCGAACTGTTTTTGCGCTGACGACCTGTACCAAAATAGTCCTAATTAATTCTATAAAAGTAATAAAAATATTACATTAATTTTGTTGGATTCTAGACTCATAGGAGTATCCACTGTAAAAATTTCTAATTCATATTTTGCTTGTACTATCTGTGGCGGGTTGTGTAAATCCATCTATTTTGTTTTGAACAGAACACTTCCCTTCATAAAAACCAATCATTGATTAATATTAATTTTTGTAATACAAATACACTTATAATCAACCTAATGAATGCTATCATATTCAGGTTAAGAGTCGTTAAGGATTGGCCAATTCATTAGGTTCAGAACCACATTGTCTGATTAACCGTTTTTGTCTTTTATGATCTTTTTTGCTTTTCTATCTTTTATGAGAACTTGAATGCTATGCTCATCAAAACAAGTCTTATCTTCTTCAAGTCATGATAGACAACTTTTCCATGATTTCTTCTTCAAGAGTTCTTATTCAATTTTTAATTACGTGTAATATATTTGAGTCGTTTGAGTACTTCTGTTTATTCTACCACTTGCAAGTTGGCTAGAATTAGGAAAGCCAGTTTCCACAAAGATTGTTGCGACATCTTTGTCTTTGCATATAAATTGCCGAGTGATTCTCCACAGGGACTTTGCAAGGCTCTATCCATTGTAGAATCATAGCATAATGAATGGAAACATACGGGTAAATGTGTCATAACATGGCTCTAGTGGGGTAGTTCTTAGGTCGTTTTTTATGCATGCAAATTTTATCTGCTGTTAGTGAATTTAGTCAAACCTGTGGAAAGTTTAGGTGCCACTTGTAATAGTCTTTTGCTCAACCACGAGGATGATGAAGGTGACAATGCTTTCAATATAGTGGCAGACGCTGCAAAAATGATACGTGAGAATTTGAACTGGATTATTGCTATGCTTGGGTATCCAGGAGCAGCTGTTGAAGTCCGAAATCACAGGCAAGTAGTTTCAGCCATAAGTGCTTTTTGCTTCACAAGAAATAGTCAAAAAGTCCATTTTTCTTCTCTACAAGTGCTGAGCTAGAAATCTGTCTCTGCCCACATATGTAGGTTTTTTTGTTTGGAGTGATTTTAGTCAATTTTTTGGGGAATGTCTATGAAATACTGCGAAACATATCGGCTTACTATTTCTTTGTGGAAAGGCTAATTATATATATGGATGTACAACTTATATATGGAGCTGAATTTTTTTTTGTGGTTTCAACTCTACATTGAGTTTTATTTTCATATTATATTGATTTCACTTCATAGTAATATTCTTTGAATCTTTGTTATGTTATTATTTTGCATCCTACTGACTATATCTTGAGTATTCATGCATCATGAGATGCATGTATAACTAATGATTGAAACGAAGGAGTAGCGGGAAGTTGAAGATCATGAAGTTAGGATTAGTTAAATTTTATATTTCAGTTTATTTCACAAACTTTGTAATAAATGGCATAGTGCCAACATTTGACTATTTTGGATTATTGTTAGTATATTTTAGATTTTTTATTTTATTAATAGTCATATCCCAAGATGAATATTCAATCATACATCTTTTGATAATTGTGTAGTCGATGGCACGGTTATTTATCAGGTCACATCCCAAAGCTTCCGACGTATTTAATTATATTCGCACTCCGATAAAGCTAAAAAACTTGGGGCGTGACAAAAATAAACTTACTACTCTAAACAAACTCAACCATACCAAACCCTTGGTTACCTCCACCCCCCACTTCCCGTACTTTCTTCTTCCCCTGCACGACCTTGTCGTTCATCGCTCTCCTCCATTTGTTCTTTCCTACCCAACCTTATCCCTTTCTCATCTCTATCTGGTTTTGGTTTTGCACTAGATGAGAGAGTCTCGCCATTACAGTGGCACCTTCCTCATTCGGATTTTCCGACTTCAAAGCTCGGCCTTTTTTAGGGTTCTCCATCACAAGAATATTCATCCACATAATTGTCATTTAGCAAGCAAATGAAATTGAAAAATTGGTGTAGAGGCAATGATAGTAGAAAAAGCCAATGAACAGAAATTGTTGTAGGGGAGGAGTTTGGAATGGGTGACATTTTTACAATTTAAATGTATTTTGTGAATATCCATATATTTTATACATGATAGATTTGGAAGTTGTCGTTCTTGATCTAGAGATCACTCAAATACATGCTGTTATATTTTTTCATTTAGATTGATGGGTCAAGGATGATAAATGATGAGGGTTAACATCAAGTTAGTGATAACCCTCAGATACTGATCTAACGGCCTCTTCAATTGATTGCAGGGTCTTGGGACTCAATATATATATATATATATATATATATATATATATATATATATATATATATGGGAAAAGTTTATATGAGATCGTTCTCATATTGATATGAGGCCACTTTGAATCGTAGTCATTGGATCTTGATCTGACGGCTACAAATATCCATAATATCTCACCCACTCTTTGATGTGACAGACTCACCTACCCACTGATTTGATATCCACCCTTCGATCAAAATCTAACGGTAATAAAAATTAGCCTCATGTTCTTTATATGAGAATGATCTCATGTAAACTCATCTCTCTCTCTCTATATATATATATATTTCATAATCAAAATAAATTTATTGATCAACCATGTATGTAATTTTGCCATTAAAAAATGTAGTAATTTCAAAGGAGCCCTCTACAACGTAAAGCTACACAAACCTATCACCTGTCCCAACAGTAAAACATAAACACACGCTAAGTACATAAAAGCGAGCTGAAGCTATGGAATCTTATATCAAGGTTATATTGACACTATATCGGTGTTGAGACATATCTCGATAATCAATACAAAATTAACCAGATTTTTAGCCATTCAACAATCGAAGATATATCAGCCATTTTTCTTCTCTTTGTTTTTTGTTTTTTTAAAGAATGTTTCAACTAATGGTTTAAATGACGAGGGTTAAGGTTAAGTTAGTGATAACTATCAGATAATGAACTAGCGGTTTCTGATAACTCGATAGGAGTTCTGCTCTCTCCAATCGGTTGCAGTCCTGAGACTCATTAAAAATATATATAATTTTCATAATCAAAATAAATTTATTGAACAACCATGTAGGTAATTTTGCTTAAAAAAATGTAGGTAATTTCAAAGGAGCCACTACAACGTAAAGTTACAAACCTATCACCTGTCCCAACAGTAAAACATAAACACATATTAACAAGTACATAAAAACAAGCTGAAGCTATGGAATGTTATCTCAAGGTTATATCGGCAATATATCAGTGTTGGGACTTATCGTGATAATCAATACAAAATAAACAAGATTTTGAGCCATTCAGCAATCGGAGATATATCAGCCATTTCTCTTTTCTCTTTTTTTTTTTTTGTTTTTTTAAAGAATGTTTCAACTCAATCAATGAGTGATATATTACTCCCTCTGTCCTAACTGACACATCCTAAAAAAATGGACAAGTCAGTTATTTTAGGACGGAGGGGGTAATATATCACTTATTGATTGAGTTGAAACATTCTTTATAGTTTATGCTTATTTTTATTAACTGTTTTTACTAAATTGTACCCATTTCAAATGCAAGTTAATAGTTTGAAAAAAAGAAGAAGCAAACCAACAGGAGTGTTGGTATGATGGCCAAGGAACACTTCCTGAAGTGGAGGTCCTGAGTTTGAACCATCACTCCATTGGCCGCCCACCCGAGGGAATGGACGGCAGGATACTAAGAGGTCGGTTGCCCTACTCCTTCTACCCGGGTCCTAAGGACTCGGACCCCCTTCATTATAAAAAAAAAGGTTTTAAAAAAGCATGTTAACGGTAATATATTATATGTTATATGCATCTTTAGATGTTAAAAACACTTTATTAGGCTATCAATATCATATATTATATCAATATATAAGTGCATTTTATTTTTCTATGTTTGCTTAAGTTAAGGGGCCGTTTGGATCGTGTGGATCGTGAAAAATCCCAAATATCCACTCCTGGATGTTTTGGATTTTTCACGATCCAAATGGCCCCTTAGTCTGAGTGCATATATAGGGCTACATCTTGAGTCGGGTAGGGTCGAGATAGGCCCGAGAATCCTAAATCTGACCCTACTTGAGATAAAACCCGCAATACCCGAGATAGGAACCGAAATTTTAATAAAATAATTACTATAATTATAAAAATATTTTAATAAAATATTTTATATAATAATAATAAATTTATATATATTAAAAACAAGGGATTTAAATAGTATATCTCGGGTATCTCGGTTTTTGGGTATTTTAAAGTCAAACTCGACCGATCTGAGATAGAACTGGATTTTTAAATCTTTGAACCGACCCTACCCGAGATAGGACCCGACCCGAATCAATGTCGGGTATGTTCCATCCGGGATGGGTCGAGTCTGGGTTTTTGGTGCAGCCCTATGCATATATGGATATTAGATCATGAAAATACCTATTGAGAACAAGGAATTCCGTGTTGGCGATATATCAATATCGGGTCCCACCCGATAAAACGATACAGACAAATATCGTTTTACAAATTTTTTTACAATATCGCCGATATATCGCCTTTTTTAAAAAAAAATAATTTTGAAAAAAAAGGAAAAAAAATAGATTTCCAGTTTGTTTCCATCCTTATATGCATTTTTATGCATATATTGAAATCCATGCTTTGTCTAAATTAGGGCCCGTTTGTTTACTCTTATTCAGATCTGAACTGAATAAGTAGCTGAAAAGCCCAACTTTTTGGGCTTTTCAGCCCATTTGTTTGGGTGTCTGAATTCCATTCAGAATTCAGCCCATGTATACAAAAGGGCCCAGAAATTCAGATGAGAAAACCCATCTGAATTTCCTGAAAACTTGAAGGGAAGGAATTTGGCCGAGCTGTTCCTGCTCAAGCTCTCGATTCTGAATTCCCCGAAACTAAACTCCTTGCTCGTCAGGTTGCTGCTCTGATTCCGATTCAGCTGGATCGAGCTTCCCCGATTTTCGGCCAGGGAGCTGGAAGGTCTATATGGATTTGGGCATCTCTTGGATGGGGGTGGAGGAGGTGCCGGTGGCGACAGAGGGGTCCTTGACCTCCCCGGCTGACGGATTCAGAGCGCGGACGGGTCGCTCTCCCCTTGGTCGACTGCCGCCAGCCACGTGGCACCGAGAACCTTCCTCCGGTGCTCCACCGGGCGACGGAAGTAGCCGTGGTGGTCCGTCGCTTGCCGCCGTGCTTGTCCTCCTCGCCCCTATAGTACCCCAACCGAGGACCGACACGCTTTAGGAAGACATCAGAGGAGGAAGCTAAGAGTAGAGAGGTGGAAGGGTCGAAGGAAGGGAAGGCGGCGCCAAAAGGTGCGAGCTTTACTTCTCGTTCGACGTCAGGGATAGACCCATCTGTGGAGAGCTTGAGGGATTGGGCATCCCTTCCTCGGGACGTCTTGGGTCCCGTCTTGACATGCCTGCCGCTGCTCGATGCCATGGTGGCTGGTCACAGGCGAGAGTCGTAGTCCTGAACTTCCATGGATAGAGAGTGTGCACTCTCGGGAATTTTACAGCATTGCAGAAAAGCGGGTGTACAGACTCGACCTCCCTAAGGAACTTCTCGATCGTAACTGCTGTTTCTATATTGGATCGGATGAAGGATGGCTGGTCCTATATGGAGTTATGGGTAATCAGGAGAAAGGTTTATGCTTCCTCTTCATCCTTTCTCAGCTACGCGAATCCAACTCCCATTGGCAATTATCTGTGGAATAGCAAGATTCTTCTTTCTTTGCCCCCCAAAAGTCCACACTGGGCTATGGTGGCGTAAGATTGTGCAGAGTAAATGGTAGAGAATCAGAATGGACGATGCTTCTTACGGAGGATAGATACCAGGACATCCGAGGGACTCCTGGTTGAAGACGCCGGAGGAGCTGCTGCTGAATATCCATCTTAATCTTAAGGGCCATTTCAGATTTAAGATTTCAGAATAGAATTTCAGATCAACAGCTTTTTAGAATTTTCAGAAGGCTTTTCAGATTCAGGTTAAGGTTAAACAAATGGACCCTTAGTATAACTAATTTTAGAAGTTAGATTGCAAAAATATATGATAAAAACTAGTTTTCAACCACCGATATTTTAATACACATATCTCCATATATCTCTGATATATCTCAGATATATCTCCGATATTTTGTGTCTTTGGTCGATATTTTACCGATATCCTATATGGAACCTTATTTCAAATTATGAATATTATTTTACATAATATTTTTAATATATCTCTAATATTTAGGTGCTGTTTGGGGCATAAAAAATCAGTTCCATCCCGTCCCAAATTGGGTACACCGGTGGGAACTCCGGCGCCATGGATTTGAGTCCGGCAAGTGGACCGGGCTCGAGGTCGACAAAACTATTGACAAAAATGCCCTCGGCTTCTGGGTAGCGCCGACACAGGCGGAGTATGCAGTGGAACCCCATGTCATTCCGGTTAATGCCCTGGGAGGTTTAAAAATCGAGACTCCGAAGGAGCGAGAGCGGAGAGGGATGACGGGAGAGGAAAAGGAAATGGGACGGGAAACGGGGAATCAGGCAGAGGAAGTCACGTGACTTCTTTGTGGGGCCACGGTTCTTCTAAATATACACAACCGAGTACAAAGCGACTCGCGCGTGTAGTCATTGTCCCGGGAGCCACAAGGCCCCCCCCCTCCAACTGTTTTTGCACTCACAGAGAGAGAGAGAGTCCCGGGAGCCACAAGTCCCCCCAACTGTTTTTGCACTCACAGAGAGAGAGAGAGAGAGAGAGAGAGCGAGGATGAAGAGGCTCCCCGGCCGGACCTCCTGGCGGCGCCGCCCCCCCTCCTCCTCAAGATCGCCGCCTTCCTTGCCGTCTCCCTCGCCTTCTTCTTCCTCGGCAAGCGCTGGTCGGAGTCCGACGGCTATGGCCAGCTCCTCTTCTTCTCCCGCCAGTCCCCCCTCCCCTCCGTTTCCCGCTCCCCCAACTCCAACCTTTCTTCCCTCCTCAACTCCTCCTCCACAGTCGCCGCCGCATCCGCCGACGACGACTCCTTCCCCGCCCCCCAGACCTCCTCCGATCCCCCGCCCCCGCCCCCGCCCCCGCCCCCGCCCCCGCCCCCGCCGTCTCCGCCGCCTCCCCCGCCCCAGCCCGTGCGGTTCGGGATCGTGGACGAGAACGGCACGATGCGGGAGGACTTCGATGTCGGCGACTTCGACGCGGATTTGGCGGAGGACAGTGAGAATGTTACGAGCGGTGGTGCTGCTGGTGCTGGCGGGGGCGAGGGCAGGGTCAGGGTTAAGTGGATGAAGTTTCTGGTGTGTCCAGAGAGTCTGAGGGAGTACATTCCGTGTTTGGATAATGTGGAGGCGATACAGGCGCTAAATTCGACGGAGAAGGGGGAGAAGTACGAGCGGCATTGCCCTGATAGAGATAAGGCGTTGAATTGTGTGGTTCCGGCGCCTAAGAATTACAAGAAGCCGATCCCATGGCCGAAGAGCAGGGATCAGGTAATTCGCTGTTTTGAGTTGTAGTAAATTTCTGCTTTTTGGTACTTTTGAAGTTAAGAGTTGGAACAAAATAGGCTGAAATGGAGGTGTGAGATCTGTGCCACGGGCCTCAAATTGTTGGGAAAAGCCGCTACTTGACTAGGATTCTGATTATGGTACTTGTTGGAGTTTGAAAGTGGGTAATTGGTAGTTACTACTCTGAGTGATTTGGGATTTATGTGATTTGCGGTATCAGCTAGGATTGAATTGAGGTATATTGTTTTCTAATTTGGCAGTTTACTTGAGGAAACTTAAAATTTAAGTTGATTTGTTGATTGTTTATCATCTAGAATAGTATTTGGATTCTTTGTTTTATTTTTTAATTACTGCATTGACTCGTGATGAAACTGGGACGAAGACTTACTCACTTCCTCCTACATTAATAATTCTATTTGGTTTTTCAAAATGGACTGGTTTTAGTTCATTTGGAAAAACTAAATAGGACTATTAATATGGGACGGAGGTAATAATTTTTGTTGACTTGCTGCGGACTTCACCTGGACTTGGTTTACAGGGCATTGCGTTGCTCAATGTAATGGCAATATGTGTCTAGGTGCTTTGAGGCCACTTGTTGAGTGCGTCAATGAAGTTTTTTCTGTTTGTATGCTTTCATAATTTGATGCATCGGACTATTCTGTGAACTCTCAAATACTTGAGTATTGCTACTGTTAATGTTTGAGATTTTCACTAGCACGAATTATTTGAATCAACTAAATGCTTTGAGGTTTTCGTGTGACATTGTTTGTCCCACTTTTTGTTGTCATCTTAACCTACATTAATGTGTTACTTCACTTCAGGTGTGGTACAACAATGTTCCTCATCCACGTCTTGTTGAGGATAAAGGAGGTCAAAATTGGATTACTAAAGACAAGGATAAATTTAAATTTCCTGGAGGTGGGACTCAGTTTATCCATGGAGCTGATCACTATATTGATCAGATTTCACAGGTTTATTGCCTTTTGAAATTCTCTGTGTTTGGCACTAACTTGAATCATTGGTAGAAATTTAGACTGCTAATTGCTATTATGTTACAAATGTATCCAGATGGTTCCAGATATTAAATTTGGTCGTCATACAAGAGTTGTTTTAGATGTTGGCTGTGGGGTTGCAAGTTTTGGTGCTTTTTTGCTTTCTCGCAATGTGGCCCCATTGTCCATAGCACCAAAAGATGTTCACGAGAACCAGATCCAGTTTGCCCTTGAACGTGGTGTCCCGGCCATGGTAGCAGCTTTTGCAACACATCGCTTGCCGTACCCTAGTCAGGCTTTCGATCTGATACATTGCTCAAGATGTCGGATCAATTGGACTCGAGATGGTAAATGCACTTTTAACTAATGCTGGAGCTTGATTTTTGCCAGCTCCCTCTTACTGATTTGTCTAGTCCTTTTTTTTGCCTGTTTCAAGATGGGATTCTGCTTCTCGAAGTAAACCGGTTGCTAAGAGCTGGTGGGTATTTTGCTTGGGCAGCACAGCCAGTTTATAAGCATGAGGAGGCTCAACAAGAAGCATGGAAAGGTAGTAGTGATTGCATGAATGAGTTGATAATAGACTCTTTTATATCACACTCGTTGTTGTAGAATCCTAGTATTCTGTTCTAGAGATGGGATTGTTAAAGATACTTTCTTTTTCTGTCAGTTGGTGTTTGAAAATGTTTGTTTTTTCTTAAATCTTTTTAAGTTTTATGTCAACGGTATTTTTGGAACACAACATAAAATGGTCCGTTTCACCCCTTTTACTTTTATATAGTAGATTTACATTGTGGATTTTGCTAGCAAGATAAAAAAAGTATTTTCTTTTATGAAGAATTATTTTTTGCCAATGGCGTTTCAGATGATTTTCCATTTTTTATTGTCACTGAATTTATGTTGTCTGTTTTTCTATCTTTTGCTTGTAGAGATGGAAGAACTTACCAAACGAATGTGTTGGGCGCTTGTCAACAAAGAGGGATATATAGCTATATGGAGGAAGCCTATGAACAATGACTGTTATCTCAGCCGAGATGCTGGGGTTGGACCTCCGCTTTGTGATGAAAATGATAACCCAGACAATGTCTGGTATGCTTTTTTAATGGTTTAGTTTTCTTTCTTCCACTGAGTGGTCGTCTACAATTGAGCCTTTTAGAATTTCTCGTCTTCAGGAGATTATACTTCACCAAAGACTGCTGTTAACTATAGGTTCCATCTTTTTTTTTTGTGCATATGTTAATGGGCCTGTTTTTATAGCAGTGCAAACTCGTATCATTCTGGTCCAGTTTTTATACATTTGCTTTATTGTTTATCTACATTATTTAATACGAATTATTCACAGGATGTAATAAGAGGACAAACAACAAATTTGTCATGGTTAAATTTATTAGATTTTTTTTAATGTTGACAACTTGGTTAGGAGCCTTAGGGTATGTTATTTTAATTAAGACTAGTAGATACTATGATAGACTTAGCATGTATGGAGCATAAATAACATTTTTAAAACTTGTGCTATCTCTTTCTGTGGAGGTTTTTGCTACGTTTTTTTAGTGCAAATTAGTTAAATAATTGGTCAGTTTGAAACCAAACCATATGAGTGCTTTGATACGGGAAATATAGATTGGTGTTCTCTCTTTGGTATCTATCTCGTGTAAGATGAAAAAATAGTTGTCATAAAATACTTTGGACAAATACTTTAATAAATATAATGAAACACACATAAGGATCCTTTTTCTCTGTATGTGCACTGCATGTTTTTTGTTTGTTTGCTAGACATACAGTATGTTAACATTGAATTCTTGTCTTGGGAGCTTTATGTTCTCTGTTTTGAAACTTAAAGAGGCATGAGGAGGAAATGATTGTGGTACCTTCTCTGCTTAGTCCTGGACAGTTGAGTTTTAGTCTGTTTTGTCTGCATTAGCAGAATGTGCGTTGAAAGCTATTTTGAAGCCTAATGGCACTCTGAATTTCTACCCGCCAAGTAAGCATTCGATTTTTTTGTCCTTTTCAGGTATGTTGAACTGAAAGCTTGCATTAGTCGGTTGCCAGGAAATGGATTTGGAGCTAATACCACAGCATGGCCTAACCGCCTACTTATCCCACCAGATAGGCTACAGACCATCGAAATAGATGCATACATAGCAAGAAAAGAGCTCTTCAAGGCCGAAGCGAAGTATTGGAATGACATAATTTCTGGATATGTTCGTGCATATCATTGGAAGAAGCTGGGTTTGAGAAATGTGATGGACATGAGGGCTGGATATGGCGGGTAAGATTAAAAACTTGCATATTTTGAAATTTGAAATTCCATGGTTTTTCATTGTTCAGATATCAGCTTCCTATTTTTGTGAAATTAAGTCAAGGAAAACTTATGTTTCCACAGGTTTGCTGCGGCGTTGGTTGGTTACGGAATTGATGCCTGGGTGATGAATGTTGTTCCTACCAGTGGTCCCAACACCTTGCCTGTAATATATGACCGTGGACTGATTGGTGTGCTGCATGACTGGTATAAATTTTTTTGTGATTTCTGTTTTATTGTCTTGGCAAATTCTACAGGTTTCTGTTTTCTGCTTCATTGATCTAGATTCCATAGTTTATTTCTCTCACCATCATCAGTTGAAGAGTAGTTAGCCCTCAAAAGACTGTCATCACCATTTCCTTGAGAATTTTGTCCTACTTTTTATTGCCATGATTGTTTAAGTAGTTCCTTAATATAGTTAGGTATCAACCTTTTTTCCTTGTGCTTTAATGCTAAATGCGGGATTGCTATATTATACATACACTTCTAAGTATTAAAGTTTAATTTTTTTTTTAATACCTTTTCCAGGTGTGAGCCATTTGACACATATCCGAGGACTTATGATCTTGTGCATGCAGCCCACCTCTTTTCCGTCGAAGCAAAAAGGTATCTCCTATCGATTCATCTATCACCCAATATAAATCAGCTGTGTAATTTTGTACAGTTTGCTGTCAAGGCAATAATGTTTTCTATGACTTTCAATATAAACATATTTTTAAGTGGATCCTTAAATTTCTGAATCTTTGATAACCGTGTTTGGCAACAGATGCAACATCTCATCCATTATGCTTGAAATGGATCGAATCCTCAGACCTGGTGGCCGGGCATACATCCTTGATGCTAAAGCAACCATTGAAGAAGCAAAGGAGATTGCTGAGGCTATGGGATGGAAAGCATCAGTCCATGACACAAGCGAGGGCCCATATGCAAGCCGGAGGGTTTTAAGATGTGACAAGTAAATTTTGCCCATTAGAATTTGATTCTGACCACACTAAAAAGTGAGTTGGAAGACCACTTTTGTTGAAACGGTAAAAGGGAAAATTAAACAGCTCGCACTTTGTTCCGGTCAAATGGAGGAAAGCAAAAAAAGTGAAAGATAAAAGTTTGAAAGCTCATTTGATTGTCTGATTGCATTACAGAACGTTGGTTTTCTGTAAGCAATTGAATTCCTTGATGTAATTTTTAATCTTTTTACAAGCGTGAAATATAGAATTTTGAACAGGAAAGAATGTAGTGTTATAACAACTTTTTCCCCATTTTTTAATTATATTTAGTGAAATTACAGAGTCAAGTTTGCAGTTTGTACTCGGAATAAACTTGTCTTAGTTTTGACCTTCCAATGTATTTTTTTTTAATTTTTCCGTTTTACAAGCGTGATTGTACGTACAGGTTTGTTAACATGACAATAAGATGTAGATATAAGATACTATTCACTATATTATTTTCTGCTGTTGTGGTATAGTGAGTTTTTTTTTCATTATTTTTCTCGCATCAAGCTTCCCGACCAGTTGAGCCGGGCAGCGTATGGAGGCAGGCCGATAAAGCTAGGCATGTTTTAGCCCGTCTACTTCTCATTTCCACCCCTTCTAAGTTTTCCTTTCAATGAAGAATGAATGCACTACTAATTTGCCACAAGGAGTTGAATCAAGAGGATGAACCAAATTTTTTAAGTACCATACAAAAGGCAATGTATGCCACTGTTCGGCCATGGATAACATAGTCCCATTTATATGCGCCATAGTTTATGCACATCGGCCTGCACTACGATGCCGCTGTTGGATATCAATCCAGGTATTTTGGGGCGTGATAAAAAGTAAAAAACATATGTTTCACTTCAATATTTATTTTCTATTTTTTCACTTTTTTCAGACATTTACAATGAAAAATTCAGAAATAAATAACGAAAATAGATTTTTTACTATGGATGTTTTGGATTAATGACGAACCAAACTGCCACTTGGGGGCCGTTTGGGGCGTGATTAAGCTACACTGTAGCATCCATGTTTTTTTCCTATTCAACTGAAACACCTCAGGTAACATGGATGCTATAGTGGATCCTGGAAAATCGACTGTAAATATTTGTTAATAATCACGCCCGGCATGTTTAAAGTAAATTTTGCTACACTGTAGCATCCATGTTTTTTTCCTATCCAGCGTGTTTCAGCTAGATGGGGAGAAAAACATGAATGCTACAGTGAATTGATATATGCTTATAATCACGCCTCAAACGGCCCTTTAATATAGCACAGGTAATTTAAGGAAAAATAATATAATAAATCATCAAAAAAAAATTATGAAAATGACACACTGTAGAAAATATTTGCAAAATAGGGTATCTGACAAGCCAAGCAGGCGCCCGCGTGGCGCGGGCGCTTGCGTGGCTTTTTTTTTAAAACCAAACCTAAAGGCGTCGGTTGAACCGACGCCTCTCGGTTAAAAGAGAAAGGCGTCGGTTCAACAGAGGCGTTTCAACAGAGGCGTCGGTTCAACCGACGCCTTTCGCTGCCTTAAAGATTTTCGTCCCATTTTAAATAAACACTTACTTCAACGATACATATCTCTCTCATTTCTAACCCATTTTTGCCCATTTTTTTTCACTCTTCCTTATTTTTAGTGCTCTTTCTAGTCATTATAATATCACAAAGATGTTGAGCCATCATATACCATTTATCGTAGTTTTTGTAATATTTTTTTCGATAAATAGCATGCGATGGATCAACATCTTTGCGATATCATTATGAACAGAAAGTGTCACGCCCCGAAATCCCACACCTCGATCGGAGTGCGGAAGCCAATCAAAGATATACATTTGGAGGTAGAGATCCCGGGCGCGAGACCGAACAGTCGATTTCACCACCAATTACGATCATCTCAAAAGGATGTGTAATCGGTCATGCCCATAATCAGTGCAATACAAATACAAACACTAATGAATACCATGAAATGGAAATTTACTTAATAATACTGATAATAATCCATTTAAGAAAGTCAAATCAAATAAACCTATAATCTATGGCACACAATTGCCATTAAATGTCATAAGCATCAAATAAGCAAAGCAAATAATATAAACTCTAAATCTTCACGGCTCCTGCGACCGCTTCACTACTGCAACTTCCTGATCTCAATTTCCATTTGCGCCTGCATCAGAGGATGCATGAGTATTTCATAGAAACACTCAGTAGGATGTAAAAACCCACTGAATTAGGACAAAAGTATGAATAGGATAAGAATAACAAAGGTTTATGAAGATGCCGCAACATCTGGACTAAACCAAGGATTTATACACCTGAAAGGTTAGTCAATAATAATTCCAACCCGCAAGTAGGGAAAACAACAATAAGGCTCCTACTACACATATGACTAAGGAGGGAATGATAATCATATTAAAAAGCTCCAGACATTAAAAGTGAAAGGAGTACAATTTCTGCTCGCTGAACCGATCACCCGCAAGTGACTATACCAGAACCACCCTAGGGGTCCTCTTTTTGGAACCCTGCCATGCGTCTAGGATGCTGGCCCCACCAGTGCTTACGGACACGATGGGCGGAGATTGAAGACCTTCCGTAATGTCAACAATCTAACGTACGTATGTTGCCTCTTTTTGGGCAGTATGGAACCGCAGTACCACAAATATTAGTGACCCCGCAAGATCAAGCAATGGCATAATGTGAGCATACTATGAATCCACTTCCGGAGAGAGTCCCGCAAGACCTCTAGTGGAGGAATCAATCAAATAATCATGATGAATAATAATTCAAAGAAATAGAGGCCGCAACGCTCTAACCACATAAGGTATCAATCACCGGAACAGACTCACATACAGAGTATAAGTAGGAATGTCACACAAAGAGAATAACACAATCCATACATACGTTCATGCTCAGCCCTAGATGGAAATTCATATAGGTCTTATTGAAATATATAAATCAGAGATAAGGTATTAATGAGCCCTAGATGATTTGGATTCCAAATGGAACCTCAAACCGACACAAGCGCTTTATCTTCAAATACACGATTACGGTTTTCTTAACATAGGTATTACCCATCTATCATATTAACCATAACCCAACCTTACTGTGATAATCATAAGGATATAGTCTAGTATTAGTTACTAGTACGTCATATCATCTTCACATCTTATTAAGTGGTTTTACTTAAGTACATAGTATTTTCACTTAGATTCTGCTCACTGTCTTATGCACAACAGTCCCCTTCCGGCGGCTCCCAGACACTGTACAGTTAAGGTTAGCTTCTGAAATTTTTACTGAGAATACCTTTGTGGGTCTAGTTTCTAACCCCACCGGTTTTATATTTTTCTGATATCATATGAATTAGTTATGAATTATTTACTGTCGACTGTCCGTGCAGAAACAGTTCTAGCCGAAAGTGAAACACATGATTAAACTTTAATATTCTTATTCCGAACCACTTATAGATGATAATTTAATCATGATAGATGATAGTACTCCCCTCCTAGATTAATTACAGATCCTGGAATTAACTAGAATTACCAAAAGATTCCCTTTTTATCATGTTTCTCCCCATATAACACAATCTTAGACCAAATATATTTCAATTAAGTCAATTTAAGCAAAACGATCATTAAGGCATAAGACTCAATCATTAGACATCATAATCAAAGCAATATCAGAACTTTTATCTTCTGTAAAATTAATAAAGCATCCAACTTTGATCTGATTTACCATCTAGACATGAAGCATGAAGGCATATATGCATGTATCGCAATACACATGGAAAACAAGACATAAATCATTAATCCCGCAAGATTCAAAGCAATACTCCAAGGAAATCAGTAAGAACACTCATCATATAATGTGAGAAAAGAATAAGAAGAGAGGGAAAAACCATCCTACTCTTTATCACCAAAAGACGTCGCCTTTCTACGCGATGTTCGTCTCCTCCGCTTCCTTCAAAGCTTCCCGATCCAAGCTCTTGAGCAATTCCCACTAGAAGAGGTCTTCTAAGAGAGGGATGAACGTGGGAAGGAGAGGGGAAAGCCTCTGGACGTTCTAGGGTTTAGTTTTCAAAAGCACAAGCCTAGACTCTATGGGTTTATATAGAGTTTTTAGAAGATCTTAGCCCAATCAATTCTACCATATCTTGGGCACTTTCCACCAATGGGAGAGTCCCTAAATCACCCTAGAAACGTGCAATACAAGTCTAGTTAGGATATGACATCTTTCCCAATCAAATCCGCCTCAAATTAGGTTAGAATTCGCCAAACCGCAACTGGCGATCGATCGTGCAATACGGCGATCGATCGTCCTGCGCTGTTTACAAACTGCGCGATGGCGCCGATCGTAGCCGATCGAAGCCGATCGATCGTGTTCCATAAGCCGATCGATCGTTTTCAGCGCGATCGATCGTGTTTATTCAATTTCCCATATCTTTTTACTCCGAACTCCAAATCACACAAAATTGGTGTCGTTGGAAAGCTCTTCTCACCAACTTTAATTTAAACAAAGCACCACATGGTCAAATCAATTATTAAGAGGGTCAAATTTCAGTTTTAAGATACTTACTAATTTTTCGGATGTTACAGAAAGACCACTAAAACTAATGAAGAATGAAAAAAAAAAGGGCGAAAATGGATAAAGAATGAGAGAGATATGCATCATTGAAGTTATCACCCCTTTAAAATAGGACAGATTTGTTTTAGTGGGACAAATTTCAATTATGCATATCTCTCTCATTCTTTATCCATTTTTGCCCATTTTTTTTTTCATTCTTCCTTATTTTTAGTGGTCTTTCTAGTCATAATGGTATCGCAAAGATATTGATCCATCGCATGCTATTTATCGAAAAAAATACTATAAAAACTACGATAAATGGTATGTGATGGCTCAACATCTTTGTGATATTATAATGACTTGAAAGAGCACTAAAAATAAGGAAGAGTGAAAAAAAATGGGCAAAAATGGGTTAGAAATGAGAGAGATATGTATCGTTGAAGTAAGTGTTTATTTAAAATGGGACGAAAATCTTTAAGGCAGCAAAAGCGTCGGTTCAACCGAAACCGAGAGGCACGTCTTTCGGTTTGGTTTTAAAAAAAAAAGCCACGCACGTGCCCGCGCCACGTAGGCGCCTGCATGGCATGTCAGATACCCTATTTTGCAAATATTTTCTATAGTGTGTCATTTTCATAATTTTTTTTTTTTTTACGATTTATTATATAAATTCTCCATAAAAGTAAAACATCCAGATGGGATGTTTTGCTATACTGTAGCATCTGGATATTTTATATATCCAGCTGAAACACCTCTCTGGACGTGTTTCAGCTGGATGTAAAAATCCACATGGATGCTACAGTAGATATCCAAAATCCAGTCTGGATATTTTTGCAATAATCACGCCCCAGACGGCCCCAGATGGAATCGCCCGCTACCTTGTTTAATCCAGATAGGTAATGTTAGACAGGGGTGTATTTTCTTTAAAACCTCTTCAAAAAAACAATGGCGGGCCGGAGCGACGAAGTCGGACATGGGAACGAGGACTGCTCCGCCGGCTCTCGGCCCGGCCGGAACCCTAGACTTGCCGGCCGGACTCGATTTGGCGCCTCGCCTGAAGCTCCTCCTCACTGTCTTCCGCTCCGACCCCAGCCCTAAGCCGGTCGATGAGTGGCGGATCCGCAGCTCCCTCCTCGACTTCCTCCGGGCCTCGCTCGCCGTGGTCGCCCCGGAGGACGACGACGTCCAGATCCGCCGGGCGCCGGATCTGAAGAAGCGGAAGCGGGACGAGCCGGTTGCGTCCGGGGCGCTGTTCATCCGAGACCTCGAGTTCCTGAAGAAGGCGGCGGCGGGGGAAGAGGATGGGGTCGGAGAGGAGAGGAGGTTTCTGGAGTGGAGGAGGTCGGTGGTGGAGAAGATGGAGGGCATGGAGCTGAATATTGAGGGCGTGAAGTTCCGGCTGAGCGTGGAGCTTCCGACGGCGGAGGATTTCCAGAAGCTGATGGAGTTGCGGGAGGGAATTCGAGGCTCCGGCAATTATAATAGAGGAGGTATGGGGAGAAGGTTTATAAATTTGATTAAAATGCTAATTTGGTATGAAGCAGGATATTGTAGAGTTCGTGCCCGATAGGCGATAGGCAGTAAGTTTAAAAGAAAACCCAATTGGATAACTTCATCACATTTGGTCTGTGCTAAACCAATAAAAAAAAGGAGAAGAATCGAGTTTTTTATGAGCTTTTGACATGAAATTGATATGATATGGAATCCTGAATTGGTGAACTTTGTTCACTAATTTTACTTATTCGAAGGATTGATGGTTGCTGGATGGTTTTGAATCCTGAAATAAAGTGGATATTGAAATCTAATAATGAACTTAGAGCCTTCCCAGTTTTTGAGCTTCCACCGGCTGAAAGAATAGAGAAATGCGATTTTTTTTTCAATTTGTTGTTAATAATGAACCTTGTAAAGATGTGAATGTCGTTGTGCAATATTTACTTTTCTTGTTGGAAATTCGTGTTGGTGATTTGTTGTCTTGTAATTGGGGGATATGGATAAAGACCTTACAGGTGCAAGAAGATCAAATTTGCTCATCTTTAAACTTCTGATAGTCCCAAATATCTAACTGCTAGACCTTAGCCAATGTTACTGACTGTGCTGTTCTGAAAGTTACGAGTCTTCGTTAGCTTATTAGAAGCTCTTTGTTTAGTGGTTACAAAGAGTGATATCTTCATTAGAAAAAGTTAAGAGACAAGGGTTCCAAAACCCAGAACCATTGATATTAAGTAGGGAATTTTTCATTTGGAAGTTGAAATTGGAAGCATGAGGATTCCAAAAACAAGAAACATTGATACTGAAAGGGGAAGCTTTGCATTTGGAAGTATTGATTAACTGATAATTCTGTCGATTTCTATATTCCTTTTGTAGGATACCATTCAAGGGCTACAAGGCAACCTGACACGCTTATTTTGGAGGGTCTTCCATCCCGGTGGTTTGCTGAACCTCGGGTTTCCTCTAAACCCTCCATGCTAGTCACACACACTATCTTTTCAGTATTTGGGGAAATAAGGTGATTTGATTTCCTTATCATAAATTCACATAGTTTTAATGTAATTTTTCTATTGATGTCTGAACGTTTACATACATGTTAAATATTATTTGGTTGTTATGGTATCGTTTCTTGTTCATTATTCAAGCCGTTTTAAAATGACATTAGGGTTTGAATATTGCTATAATTAAACTCACCAATGGAAGAAGCTCTAAAAGAGTTCAAAGTGTGAGAACTCTTTTCCTACTTCTCTTTTTTTTGGGTAATTCTCTTTCCTATATTGATCATAATCATAATCATAATCAAGTAGCGCCTTTTCCCAACTATTTGGGGTCAGCGACATGGATCGTACTCCTCCATTCAAGCCTGTTTTGGGCTACCTCTTTTGTAAGAGAGTAAAGTCAAATCCTTTTTTACTAACTCCATCCAAGTTCTCTTAGGTATCCCTCTCCCTCTTTCCTATATTGATGATGCTGGAAAATTAATGAACAATAGAAGAAGGCCAACAAGCACAAACAAATGGAAGTGCTCAAGATTTATGTGTGGTTTGGCCACTGCGTAATCCACCAAGCAAATAGTTCTATTAATCAAGAGGAATATTACAACTTACTCACAAGATGAGCACGAGATTGCTTGCCAACAACCTCTCCCAATAGTTTCAAGAGGAGCACAAGCAATTTTCCAAGTTACAAGTGAAACCTTAGGAAAAATATAAACAAGACTCATGATACAAGGTCTTTTACAAGCTTCTCAATCCCTAGAAAAGACCCCCTTGGATGTGCAAGTGTCCTAGCCTATTTGTGATGCAGAACCATAGTAGGCCCTATTAGGATTTTTGAAAAAAAATTATTTAAGTAAGAGTCCTATTATGATTGATCTTATTTAAGAAGATTAGGATTTTATTTTTATTTAGGATTATAGGAGAGATTTCATTCCAAGTTAAGATTTATCTTGGATAGTACACCATTTCTGATTGGAATCTATTGTAAAGTCTTATATAAAGGCCTAATTAATTTAAGAGGAGCTGATGTTTTGAGAAAAAAAAACCCTACGTGAGTTAGAGAGCTTGCTTTAATTAGTTGATTTTGACTACAACTGGCGGTGGATTCCGGTAGCCCTCTGTTTGGTGGATTCCAAAGTTTTAAACTTTTAATTTTCATCTTCTTCTCCGTTTCTACCCCTAAAGATCTACGCTTCCTCACAAGAATGTGTTGTTTGCTATCAAATTTGGTGGCCCATCGAAAAACCTTCAACTTGACAATATGGATCCATGACAGCAGTCTCTTCGTCAGTTCAAAGCCGAAGTTGAAGCACAATCTGATAGATTGAAAGCCGATCTTAGTGAAATCACAACCAAGCTTGAAGAAGTTACGTGATTAGTACATCAGATGATAGATGACAAATGAGCCCATGCACCCGAGCAATCCTTGCCATTGCGAGCAAGCAACGATCGAGAGGAGTCATCTGGCGAGAAGCAGAATCGTTAACTGCAGCAGTTGCATGTTGACAATGAAGCATCTATAGAGCTGCCTCCTTTTGTAACCAGCGAGAGAGCAATTCTAACCAGTGATAGAGCCAGCACCAGATTTTTTTGGAGCTGTCATTGCTGACTCCACTTACAGTGATGCTAACTTTTCTGACGACTGCACCATTGTGGTTCTCGTTGGTGCGCAAGACAACTCAGGCATTCTAGCCACTTTGGGTTGGGTTGGTTTAGGCCAAAACTGGGTCCAATCCAGTTGGGCCAAAGCTGCTGACCTGGACTCTCCATTTAACCCAGATCTAGATGGTCCAGAAGTAATTCTTTGTGATGTTTGTGCTACAAAAAAGGTTCTCTTTCTGCACGGGTTTTCATTTCAAGTGCAACCACATCTTCTTCAAATGCCAGGGCCTCCATGTGACAATACATACAAAAAAGTAATGATGGGGCGGCCCAAGTTATACTCGCCGGAGTCGAGTCTCTCCGACCTGTGGAGAATGATGCGGAGCCATAGTGGGCCCCATTAGGATTTTCGAAATAATTTTATTTAAGTCCTATTAGGATTGATCTTATTTAAGAAGATTAGGATTTTTATTTTTATTTAGGATTATAAGAGATTTCATTCGAATTTAAGACTTATCTTGGATAGTACGCAATTTCTGATTATAGTCTATTGTAAAGCCTTATATAAAGGCCTATCTAATTAATGAAAGAGGAGCTAATGTTTTGAGAAAAAAACCCTATGTGAGTTAGAGAGAGCTTGCTGTAATTGGTGGATTCCGGCGGAAACCTTTGGTGGATTGCAAGGTCTTAACCTTTTATTTTTCATCTTCTTCCCTGTTTCTACCTATAAAGATTTACGCTTCCTCACAAGGATGCGCTGTTTGCTATCAATTAGGAGAAGGTATCTCATGAAGTAACCACTCAAAGCAGACCAAAAACACGTCTTCCCTTATCCGAGCTACAGTGATCAATCAATTGCTCATCAATGGCGATCAATTTCCAGACACGCTAACAAATGACTAGTAGATCGATTGCCTACATGGGCCTTATAGTTGATCAAAGCACTACAAATATTTTCATATATAATACTATCCTTTCCAACTGCCAAATTATTAGCCAAATTATCATATTCACCTGGTAAGGTATTAACCAAAAAAATAGCCTTATCCTCATCCGATATCTTGACTTCTAGAGTAGCCAAATCAGAATGAGCTTATTGTATTCAACACGATGTTCAGACATAGAAGTACCTTCTTTTTAATTGTATCGATAAAGCTTCCTCTTCAAATAGAGGTGGTTTTCCACACTCTTGGTCATATAATTATCCTCTAGTTTCTTCCAAAGAGTGGCCTTGGGAACAAGCTTGATAATGTGTTTGATGCTGCTTGGGAAAAGATGAATAGACAAGCTTGTCACACAATTCGATTGTGTCTTGTTAAGGACATGAAGTACTTCGTCATGAAGGAGACAGTTGCAACCACTCTTTGAAGAAATTGGAGGATAAGTGTATAGTTAAGAATGTGTAGAACTGCTTCTATTTGAAGAGGAAGTTTTATCGTTGCAATTACAAGGAATGTACTTCTATGTCTGAATATCTTGTTGAATGCAATAAACTCTTGTCCGATTTAGCTAATCTAGAAGTTAAGGTATTCGATGAGGATAAGGCTATTTGTTTGGTTAATACCTTACTTAAGAAATATGATACTTTAGCTGATAATTGGAAAGGAGTGTATTGTTTATGATAATGTTTGCAATGCTTTGATAAACTATGACATTAGGTTGAAAGATAAGGAGAGCAAATAAACTCCTAGCCCAGGAGTTTTCTATGCTAAAGAGAAATCTCGTAAGAAGATGAGTGTGCCTATTGTCATAAGAAGGGGCATTCGAAGAAAGATTGTACCGAGTTGAATCTTAATGACAAGAAGGAACCTAGTGCTGGTGTTTGTGCAGAAGGTGATTATGATGAGCTTGCTTTCTTTGGTTTGTCATCGAATAGCCATTCTGATGAGTGGATTTTGGATTGTGGTTATGCCTATCATTTGTGTTCCAACAAAGATTAGTTCTCTAGTTTTCATGAGTTGGAGGATGGTGTGGTCTATATGGGCAACGACATAGCATGTAAGACACTTGGTGTGGGTACAGTTTATATGATGATAAGATTGGTGTCTTGAATGATGTTCGGTATGTCCCAAACATGAAGGAATTTGCGTTCATTGGGAACTTAGGAGTCGCATAGCTATCAAATTGGGATAAGCAAGGGCACTCTGAAGGTGACATGGAAAGATTAGCTAGTGTTGAGAGGTTTTCGTCACAGGAACTTGTATTACTTGGTTGGTTGTCAGGTTTTAGGGCGAGATGTTTCGGGTAGTAACAGTGTGATGAAGGTTGTTACAAAGAAGACACCCATGGCTTCACTTGTTATGGATTTGCCTTGTGATGCTTCAGTTGGCCACACTCCCATGGAGGTGGAGTTTGAAGAAATTCTTATTTGGAGCATCTTGGTTAGCTTGAAAGGGTATGGGTTTCATGATGGAGAGCTTAGGGCTCAATATCCACTTGTGCTTGCTTGATTTGTTTTAGTGATGGCACCTTTGGGTGCATCTTGGTGCCTTTGGGCACATGTGGCTTGGTTCTTGATCTTGGTTATCTTTGCTTGTTTGTCTTGGTGTAATTTTGGCTCAAGGTGGAGGTCATGCCAACGAAGGCTTCTAGGTGATTTGAAGTGTTCAAGTCAAGGTGGAGATTGTTGGGTGTAATGCCTTGAACCCTAGAGGGAGGAAGAAGACGCATAGGAAGAAGCAGGGGCAAAAAAAAAATAGGAAAATGATAAAAAAGAAAGGGTTAATCGATCAACTAGTCATTTGTCCGATCAGAGTTACAGTGCACGTCTAGCGATTGATCGCCGTTGGTGAGTGATCGATTGATCACTATAGCTCGGATATTGAAAGACTTGCGTTTTGTTCATTTTGAGTGCTTCATGAGATACCTTCTAATAAGCTAGGGGACTTGCACGTCCGGGGGGCTTTTCTAGGGATTGGGAAACCTATAAAAGGCCTTGTATCATGAGCCTTGTTTATGTTTTTGCTAAGGTTTCACTTGTAACTTGGAGAATTGCTTGTTCTCCTCTTGAAGGTGTTGGGAGAGGTTGTTGGCAAGCAATCTCGTGCTCGTCTTGTGAGTAAGTTGTAATCTTTCTCTTGATTAGTGGAACTATTTGCTTGGTGGATTAGGCAATGGCCGAACCACTTGTAAATCATGTGCGCTTCCGTTTGTTTGTGCTTGTTCTATTGTTCGTTAATTTCCCAACTGATGATGTTATGATGCCACCATCCTATACAGCTCTGCATGGTAACCGCGTTCCTAGCCCCTTCCAATGTTGCCTCGACGCTTTGAAAATTATTTAGGTTCTTATGGAAAGAAAATAATTATATTTACAAAAACTTCTGGAAACCTGCAGATCAATTTTTTTACATGTGCGAGTATTTCTTGCCAAACTTGTGGATACTATTGGATATGGATCCTTGTAAAAAATTCATTTTATTGATTCTGAAGGATAATTTTTAACATTCCTCTTTGGATCAAGAGTTGCTCAATGGAATTGTAATTCCAAAAGTAATACATTGGCTTGCAAGATTAATTGCACCCTTGTTCTGCTTCTTTTGTATTTCACTTCTATTTTTCTTTGCAGTATATATCTGTTAAGCAAATACTGACAAATTCAGCTATGATTTGGAATATTTCACTTAGATTTCTTTTTTGGTTGTTTATTGAACCTTAATTTTAGATGTCCAGAGTCTAACTTTATCTAGATGCCTTATGACATTATCTGAACTAAGTCCCTTTGATGCCAATATTACTTTCTTTAAGTTCTTTGGTTAAGCCTTGTTCATGCATTCTTTAATTTCCTCTTAATGTCGATAATTAGGAATCTTAATGTTGCTGGGGCCGATGATCTAGGTAAGACTGCTGAGGAGGCTATTAATGGGCCCATCGTGTCAGGTCTTCGCTGCAAGATCTGGGTTCAATTTGAGAAACATGAAGATCTTCTAAATGCACTCAAGATCCTATGTGGGCGTTCAATGCAGAAGGTATAGTTTCAAAGCAAAGTTCCCATCTGTTCATTTGTCCAAAGCATGCCATGCCACCAACTAACTTGCAGATTTTTTGAGCAGCAAGGGTCCCGGTTAAGAGCCGATTATGAGATATCATGGGACAAGGATGACTTCTTCCGTAGCTATGCAAAACAAAACTCAACCAGGAGCCAAATAGAGGAGAGGATTAACTTTAGGGATGAGGCCCCAGTGCATCGATCAAAAGTTTGTCAGAGTAGATATGAAGGGGCTCGGCCAAGGAGGTTTAGGGTATACCTTCTAAACTATCTTATTTTAATGCTGTAAAGACAGTTTTGTGCTTTCAGAACCTCTTTCTTGTTTATTATCTGTGCATGACAGTCTATGCCATCTCATGTAAGTTATCCGAATCCCTTTTAAATAAATACTCCCTAGGTCCGGAATTATTATTAACATAAGGTTTTTCCAAATAACGACTTTGAAAAACCTTATGTTAATTCCGGACGGAGGGAATACCTCCTAAATAAAAAGTAGAAAGCACATAAAGGACTTCGTTCAATTTTTACCATCTGTATCACTTCAGTGCAATGTCATCAATCACGTATAGTGTAACCAAAAGTGTGTTATTGTCGCTAATGTCACATCTCATCATAGAGCCATTAAATGAATCTGGTTCTTTCTTTTCCTGTTCTCTTCCATGCAGGAATAAAGTGATTTGAAGGGTTTCACGAGGCGATCTGGAATTCATCGTGTATGTTTGATGGGTGACACACATGGATGATGCTTCAGACTAGGTTTTCGAGCTCATTTGAATAGCATAGTTTGAAGTATCATAACTCATATTGACTCATTGAATACTGCATCACAAATTTGTGCTGCCCTTCTTATTGAGTGGATCAAGTCACTTGTCAACTTGAGGATTTGCTGATTCATGCTTGCACTTTATAAAGCATGTACTATTTTTGTAAAGCGTTCTGTTGCAGGCTTAGCGTCTAGGGGAATGCTCTTACACTAACAGACCATACTGAATTTGTCAAATGCCAGAGTAGGGGCCAAGGCGGTGCTCATGGCCTCAATTTCGAACAGTATTACAGAGAAGTATGGTTCCTAGGAAACTTAATTTTGGATCAGTAGCAGCAGGTACCTTAAGATATCCGATTGTTCTCTACTTAATTTCCCATTTTGACTATCTTAAACAGAGCAGCATATCTTGTTTGTGATAGATTCAACTCGAAGCAAGCCAATTATATTTTGATTTGGACCATGTAAATTTAGTTTTTTTTTACTGTTATAATTTATGCACTTCGCCCCACACACACCTTATTTGCTTCTGGACCGAGATTTGAACTATGGTTGGCTTGGCGATCATAGACACTGTACGCCAGTGGGATTGGATCCGTCCCTTTCCTACAACCGGGAGAGATCCAACCAGTCCGACGTCAGACTGGATTGGCAAATTCCCAGGATTTTATGTCCGATATTGTATCAATTTTATTCACGAGTGGCTGATTGAAGCCAGTCACAGAAAAAAAAAACAGGAGATTATAGAAGGGGAAAATATGTCAGGCAAGTTCTTGAGCTGGTGTATTTGGTTTAATGCCCCAGGAAAAACCTATATTGAGTGCATGGCCCACCATGCTGAGGTCTGCAACAACACGGGCCCTTGATGATGACAAAAATTAAAACCAGCTCATTGCGCCTGTTTCCGGTAGTAAAAGTGCTCTAGAATTTAGAAACAACTTGGGCAACAACCTTCATGAATGATGAAGCCTAATCTCAATGTCCTAGTACAGCACCAATTCTTCCCCTTGTAAGGTTTCTCAAGTTCCAGAATCCTTGCCGAATAAAGTAGTGAATAAGCAAAAATAAGCTGGAATTAAGCTAAAAATATCTTTGCCTCTTTGCTTTTGCATACACCATTGGCACAGATTATATTCCCACGCTTTCAAACTGTGGAATTAAATGTTGGAACGAAACTGCAGCAAAATGGGGTGAGCAGTTGAGCATGGAGACACTCCTGGCCAGTGAAGTCCATTGTATTGGCTATGCACGCATACATTAGTGAAATAAACAGAGGTGATAAAACTTGTTGCCCAACAAAAAAGAGAGGCGATAAAACTGATTTTCAATAATTGGAGCAAACATTAAACCTAGTCCAAGTCCTACACTAAACCTCAAACACTAACGCCTGAAATTGTCTCTAATCACAATGGGATGTATGCTAGTAAGCTAAATAAAATCCCTACAATAATAAAGTCGCCAATGCATCAAAATAGTCTATTGTAATCTTCCATTTTTTAGTGTTGCCAAAAAAAACCCTTCCATCTTTTAGGTCTCATTTACTACTCCTGATTATTAACGAAATTGGGGTTTTGCCCCCCTGTTTTCCTACTAAAAAAATGTTGCCCTGCTGGATAGAAACAAGAAAAGAAGTCTTTTTCTTCTTCAACTGCAAATAGAAAAGAAGTCAGATGATGGCAAAGTGGAGCAGACAGAGGAAGGATCCCTATAGAGCCATATCTTTCTTCTTTTATATACAAACAAAGTAACAGATCAGATGCTCCTAATATGAGCCCGATCAAATGCTAACAACATAACAGCAAAAGGAGGATCTCTCCCCGTCCAAGCCATTAAGCCTGCAATGTATTGCGCATTCCTGCAAGGCAATGAGCAACTCCAATAGCATCCCTTCGAACGTGGACAAACGATGTCGCCTCAAAACCATGGAGAGTAGAATAGGCCTCCTTAACAAGAAGACCCAAGCAACTTGTAACTTCCTCCCTGGATTTAACAATTCTCAGTCACTGCTGAACAATCTTCTTCGAAAACAACCTTCGAGCACACATGTTGAGCAGCAAAATTAAAGCTATAGAGCCATATCTTGATGGTAGGCTTCTCATTCTTAGTCCACCCATAAGCGGCCACAAGGTTCTTCCACTCCGTGCCTTTGAGAATTGATTGATTAATACTTTCCCAGCAGGCAAACTTCACGTCGAAGTATATTTGCATGTCATTCACTAGGCGAACTCCCACCCCCTGCTTGAATCCCATTTGTCTCGCCTCCTCTGCCCTGACCGCCGATAATATATCGAATGGCCAAGCAGCAGCCGGTTGTAATTCTCGTTGAGATCGGAGTCAGTCCGGGTTTTCTTCCCAACCCACACTGGATTAAGTGCTTGCAGTAACTCTGGTGGAGTCCTTGGCTCTTGTTGTGCCTCTTTCTACATGTTGGTTTTGTTTGGCTTTGGCCGATTGCAGTACTCATCCCAGGCAGCTTTCACTGCCCTCGACAGTGTATCCCACTTCTCAAGTCTCAACCTCCTTTCCTCGCATCTGAAGTTCTCAAATTCAGGATTATTATCCATGTCCATGTCAACTGTTGGAGCATAACATGATCAAAGCGCTTTTGGTCGCTTGCTTGGTAACTCCCTGAACTGAAACTGATTTAAGAGAATCAAATCACATAAAAACAATGTATAAAATCATTCCAAGTATGTGTACTACACTTTGTTTCATCTATATGTATATCTTTAATTTCTTTCCACTAATGGTACGAATTAATACATCTGTTCCTGTATCTTAAAGTGCTACTTAGCTAATAAGCCTATTTCAAAATGATTATCATTCACCACTAGTTACGATTGCAACAGTATGCAAACTAGGAAAATTTACATATGCTAGTCAGATGTTTTCATATCCACATCGTGTTAGAGTTTTTTATCAAAAAAACCGGTCGACTGATCATACGTTAGAAACCCATTTCCTGCCCCTACAATGGTTATAAAACGGTCTCTTCGATCATTTTCAATGTGTTACTCAATGTGCATTAGTGAGAACATGGCTATAAGTGCCCACTAGAGTATTTCTACTATATAAATGGGTTTTCTGATCCATATTGTATATACAATAAGATGTATGTATGAGTGATACTTGGGATCTATGAGAGATCTATTGTGAGAAGTATAGAGGAGATTAGAGTATGTGTGCCAACATTCACAATTGCTTCAAGGGTGAACCATATGAAGTCCTCCATTGCTAGCAGCTCTCCCTAGAAGGCTGGTCTTATTTTGGGAGGAGTTTGGCCAAGAGATCTTTTTAGCAAATTGGCTAGAGGCCAATAGAGGGCCATTAATTCCTTGAAGGAAAGCTCGGCGATTCAAGTCTCAAAGTATTTTTCTTCTTCTATTTGGTGTATTTCCATTTCTCTTGCAATTCGGAGCTCCAAGGAGATATTGATCCAACTTTTGGGACATCATGGTAGACTAGATATGTTCCTTTCTTTTCCACTTGTAATTTTGCTTATATAGGATTCTAACTGCTACTTAGCCGATAAACGTATTTCAATCATAATGATCATCCACCGATAATTAGGATTACAATTTACAACAACATGCAAAAAAACAAGGAAAGGCATATATACATAGTGTCCTGTTTATATTTGGCTGGCGTAGGCTCACGTGTGTGCGCAGGGTGCTTGGGGCCGAACAATTTGGATCCCATGGTTCTCCTAAACCTAATATAGAAGGCATGCCGGATGTCTATATTGCACTTCCCCCCTAAATAATGCACCATGTTTGTATCTCAATTGAGGTGCCTCAGCTCATGCAGATGCGCAGAGCCGTGTATCATGTCCCCCTCAACGTTTCCCACATATAAGTCTTTCTATTTTTTGCTAGAGAAAAATCAAGTACTCCCTCCGGTAACTTGAAAAAAAGTGCATCCATTAAAAGTGACTAGAAGGTGTAGTAGTTAGTGTTAGAATATAAAATATATAATAATGATGTAAAATAACCAAGTTTCCCAAAAGCTCGAGCTGTTAGGAAACATAAATCTTTGTTATCTATTTTATATTCTAACATCTCTCCTCATGTGCAAGCGCCCACCAAGTGCTATAGGTGGAACATACTTTGGAGTATAAATGCCTTCAACGAGACTAGAACCTAGGACCTCCCATAACCTGGTGCTCTGATACCAATGTTGGGTGGTCTTGGACTCTCTCACCCCAAAAGCTAGCTTAGCGTAAGACGTGAGGGTTTCCTTCACACTTATAAAACGACCACCAACTTTTCCACATCTGATGTGGGATAAACCCCAATAATCTCTCCCTCACACACCGGGCTTTGATACTATGTAAGATAACCAAGTTTCTCAAAAGCTCGAGTAGTTAGGAAACAAAAATCTTTATTATATATTTTATATTCTAACTCTTAGAAGGTAAGTTACCTCTTCTGCTATATTCTTCTCTACTTTGTCTGTGTGTTGTTAGAACTTAGCACAAAAAGACAGAGAGAAGGGAAGAAATTTGCTGCTGGAGAAAGACGAGAGGTGTTGAAGGAATACTGAACTTTGGTGTCTTTGATATGGAAAAAATTAACTCTAAATTTAGATTCAAGAAACGTAACCCTTAACCCAAAACTGATAAGCAGTAGACATGTTGCCAGTAGTTGAAAGCTTTCCATGTTCTAGACCAATATTACAGCCGGATCAGAAGAGTCCTGAAGGAGAGGAAACAGAGCTTCTTTTTTTACAAACAATGATGTCGATCCTCTTTAGGAAACGAGCACTTTTTTTCTTTTTACATACACCGGTGTAGGATTATCAATTCCAAATTCCAATAATGTTTTCTTATACGTATCATCTCCTATTATCCTATTCCTTGTTATACATTTCCTATTATCCCCTTATATGGAGAATTGGACAAGTCTGTACCCAATCGTTTCATTGACCCTATATGGCCCAGCCCAATTTAAAATCAAAATAGTGCAGGCAAGTTTTGGGTCCCGGAAGCAATCTAAAGAGTAAGAAGACCGAACAATTTTTTATTTTTTATTTTACTTTGGCAACAAGAACTCAATAAGGCCTAAAAAATTCAGCAAGTTTGTGCCCACAATGGCCATTTATCTGAAGGAATATCTTATATATCTGATGCAAATTTTATTTTGGAATGAGTTATTTGGAACGTTTTCGTAATACATGTCTACTTAAAAACCACACTCTGCCATTGCAGATGCGTATAACTGAATCATGAGCTTTGCAGGTAGAACCTAATCATAGTAATAGATGACCGTTGTTTGACAAGAGTTTAAACTATTAAGAAAAAGATTTCTTTATTTCAGTATACTCCCTTGTATGTTGCCATCATTGATCATACTATGTTATAAGCTGTTAGGAAACGGATTATCAATATAACATGAATTGGCTATGCCAATAATATGTTCGAAGTATGGTAACTATTCTCTGCCTGACGAATTGATCGTTCAACATTCCTTCAGAAGAAATTATAACGTATGCGTGATAGTAGAGTATTTTCGCACTCACCACCAACTGATTGATGACACGCACGACAGCTGGTGCATGTCATCCACCGATTAGTGGAGAGCACGAAAATCCCGTATGCTTATGTGTACCTAATAATTTCACTCCCTTGAGAGTGTTGTTCCCAAATCCAATTATTGATTCCGTCAATGCTAAACATCTGAATAGATTCTCAACAAGCTTCTACCATCCATGTCTTCTTAGAATCTAACAGAGCAACCGATATGCTTGCTGATTTGTCCTTCTACCGTAGATCATGTTTGTGGAAGAACATACCCGTTCTCCACAGCTCAATGACTTATGCAGGACATGCTAGGTGTTGTATAACCAGATCTGTAAACACATTCTCTCCTATCCTCTAGTCTGTACCTTTTCATTTTTGTCCTCATGGTTGTTTTCTTCTTTGATCTTCTGTGGAGTGTTGGTGTTGTGTTATGTGCTCTTCAGGGCCTTCTGTTAGCAGAAAGCAAAAAAGAGAAAAAAGCTAAAAAAGAACTAGTACCTCCTCTAGAACTCACATTGTCAAGTTAACTAGTAATCACTCTATAGTACTGGATTTATACAGAGCAGAGGAGACAAGAAGCAAAACTACTTGGTCTAATTGAGCACATGAAATCAATTCACTGAACGAATTCTAGTAAACAGGGTAAAAATATGAATTCAAAATCTAATTCTGTCATCAATTCACTGAATGAATTCTAGTAAACTTGGTCAAAATATGATTTCAATTTTCATTCTGTCATCTTACATTTCATGATTTGCATGGTTTCTTTTCTCATGTATCATATGAAATCAGGGTGAACATCTTCTTCCACTTTTTCCCCATCAAGTTCACTTTGCACAAGAGCATCTTCCCCCCACGATTCATTCTCGATCAGCTTTCCCTCTTCTTCCAAATAATGGCTCCACTTTGACACCTGATGCGTCACTTGCTGATGCTTTGTTCTCTTCGCATCTATTGCTTCTGCAAAGAATGCCTCATTTCCACGACTCACAATTTACATAAAGCCAAAATTGAACTAGGTTCAGATCAATCCATCCAATTTGCAGCAATATTTACCTTTTGGGTAGACGAGATTGTCCCTAAAGCGTTTGGTCCCTCCGCTCTCCTTCGAGGTGAGATTGTGGTTAGAGCTAGCAGAGTTCGCGTTCCCTCTCACACGTATTTTACCGAACATCTGAGGCAACTCCGTAATCACTTCCACTTCCCCATCAGAATCCGCCCCTGAATTCAACAGCAGCATCAAAATTCAATCAAAACCTAGCAATTAAAACGAAATAAAACCCAATCTAGATCAATTAAAACCTTCAATCTCTTTTCCATCTCCTGGGTCCTCTAGATACTCCGTCCAATTAGTCCTCTTCGTTGCGATCTCTCCAAGAAGAGGCGCTTCAGGCAGCGCCGGCGCCACTGGCGGCGCAGGAGGCCTGGCCTCAGCTAGCTGCCGGGACATATTGAACTGCTGAACCACCTTCCGGACGTCCCGGGCAAGGAGGCTCCGGGCAAAAACCTGCCGAACGGACTGCTTCTGGTGGCAGATGACGCAGTTCCACTTGTTGCTGCTCTTCTTCTCCTGCTTCACCTGCAAAAATTACAAAAACACAATCAACGAGAAGTACAAAGCCCCGTCGCCGGAGCGGGAGATGGAGAAGTGAAACTACGAAGCGGATCACCTGCATTGTCGAGCATTGGCAGCACTGCACCGCCATGAAGACGGTGGGCGCCATGAGAGAGAGAGAGAGATCAGAATCTGGCGCCAGGGTAAGAAAAAGAATCTGGCGCTAAAATTTGAAAATCTTGCGGGAACCAGAGGCCCAAGCCCAACGCACAATTTTCGTGGGCCTTGAAGACATACCAGGCCGTGACCACTTTTTGATTGGTAGACAACATGAGCTTAGAAAGGACACCTCCCCTCTTTTTGATTTCTAATCAATTTAAGTTTAGAAGTACTAATTACGTTCATTAACGCCCAAATAGAGACCCTCCCCATCCTAATAAACACACAAATTGTCCCTTTAAAAGGGTTCACAACTTCAATAATACTCCCTCCATTCCAAAATACTTTGTATATTTGAAAATAATCACTGTTCCAAAATACTATGTATATTTTGCCAAATCACGTGACTTCTTCTTTCCAAAATTGGAGGAGACTTGGAAAGATTGACTTGAACATGGTTTGTGAACGAGCATACAAGTTTGACGGGATATAAGGAGAACGAGTCATGTGGCTTTCTTGTAGGCTTCATGGCCCAATAAAAATGAGAATTTTCTCAAATGTACATAGTATTTTGGAACGGAGGGAGTAATACGTAAGAACAAGTTTATCTAGTCTAGTACTTGTTGCTGATTTTTTTGTGTGTGCTAGGCTTTCCTTTGATAATGGCCAGAAAGCTGGAGAAGACGATACTGGAACAGGGGAGGCTCTTGGAAGGAGACGTCAATGTCAAAAAAACTCAGCAGTCCAAACATGGACGTCCAGGCATCTGCTTTGCATGTTTCAAACGTTTTTTTTTTGGGTAAATTGTTTCAAACTTCCCAATGTGGAAGGTTCATATCACCCTCGGATCAAACAAATTCTCGCACCTCAAAATCATAGAAATTTTACGTACCTACTAAGTTGTTTTAACTTTTGATCTTATCTGAACTTTTTCTATTGTTAATTTGTAGACTCTTGTGATCTTAACTAGTGATGTTTAATGATGATTATGATACCTATTTACTAGTTTTGACTTTAATCTTATTTTTTCACTTGTTTTGGAGATTGTTGTAATCTTAAGCAGTGATGAATTGATGATAATTATGATTGATGTACGCTTATCAGCTAAGTAAAACTTGTAAATTTAGAAACTGATTCAGTACAGATTCCAATTTAGTACTACAGAGCAAAAAAATTGTGGGCACTTTTCTTTTGCCATATTGAGACATCCGTAGTTGCTCTAGCGTATTTGTAGTTTCCTACATTCTGTAGTGTGATTTGAGTTTTTTATCTGTACTTGCATGGAGGTATCAGGGCGGCGAGTGCTTTGGCTACATATTGTTTTTGTATAAAAAAAATTCCCTTTTTAATTTGTAAACTGTTTATTATGATCCTATTCTAATTAGATTACGATTAGTTTCCTTTTAAGACTAGGTCAATTATGATTAATACTCCTATGTCAATTAGGATTATAGTGTACAGTCTATCCTATGTCAATTAGGATTATGGTTTAAGAGCCTATAAATGTCACGCTCCAAATTTTTAGCTCTTAACGGAGTGCTTTCTTTTTAAATATGCTGAATACTTGAGGCGTCCCAGATAATTGCGCCATCATTCACACAAATATAATTATAAGTGTAAAATGATAAACCCTCAAGGGATAAACTATTTATAAATGAGAATCCAAAATGAACAATAAATAATAATTTGTTATGTTATCTAATGGTCCAAAAGCCATTATTACAAAATCATCAAAATAAACTGAAACTATAAAGTCTAAGCTTTGAGTTCTTCTTCTACGAATCCACCTTTTTGTCCAGCTCTCTTCTACGAGCTATCAGTAACTAAACCTGCATCGCCGGATGCATGAGTATTCCATAGAACTCCCCAGTAGAATGCGAAACCGTAATAGAATATAACAAGACAATTCAAGAATAATATAATTTAGTGGACGTAGTTGTAACATGAATCTGCAATATGTTACAAGACAATTGAAAAAGATGATTCACTATTAATGTCAGGAAACTCAAATATCCGAATGAAGCAACTAAACTCCACAACTATTGATAATGCTAAGAGTGAGTGAATTTCTGCTCTCAAATCATTGCTGCTCACAAGTAGACAGCATACTCATTCGCCTCTAAGGGTCTTCGATAAGAACCCTGCCATGAGTCTAGGACGTGGGCCCCATCGGTGTTCATGGACACAATGGGCAGAGACTGTGTAGGCCTTCCCTGATGCCTAACAATCTAAAAAGTACACATGATGCCTCGATAAGGCAGGGATACGCTAATCCCAAGATACGCTAATTTCAATTATAAGTACAAAAGACCTCGAAAGATTAATGTTTCTGTCATGGCTTATTGAGCATACTATGATTTCCATTAGAGACACGCTAATCTCTTAGGAGACTTCAATAAAGTATTTTATAATGCAAACTACAGAGATACGCCAATCCTTGAGGAATTTAATTCTCCGGATAGAACTCTTAGAAGCATTCAAGCAAACACAGAAGTATTACGTGTAATTAAATTAAGTAAGAAACCCCAGAAAAGACATAGGGAAATGCTGCTCATCATGGCTTTAAGAGAGATAGAAGACTAGAAACTCAAATTGGTGTTCAAGGTGTATAGAAAAGACAAAAAGTTGATGATACAATAGGTTATAAACCTAAGGACTGGTTCATGACACGAAGACTCGTAGCTATTATATTTTTAACAGATAATAGTGTTTCTCAGTTACTCGTATATATGTATGTTACTAATTTAAGACTTTACATATTGATCGATCATGGTTCTTAGAAAAGCTGATAATACTTATAGGATTTTTAGTATTACTGAATTCTAATTATAAGCTATATATAATTAATTTAAAACATATCAGCATGGTAGAACTAATTTGTATTAGTATATTAAGGCCTCATAAAGGGTTGGTAGAGTATTTTGAATAAATAGACAATAGATATGCAAACCGACATAGATAGGTTTCTTTTATAAACTTTGCAAGATACTTTTATAACACCTTATCATAGATAATTAATAGTTAGAGTATTCATCACATGATACATAAATATAGGCTGACACACGATTGATCATAGGTGTTTGGTCAATACACTTGGTTACGGACATTATTTAGATTAGTAGAATTCAAGAATGCAGAATCTGTCCAGAACAGAAGAGGTAGAAAGGCACACCTCCCGAGAATAATACCGACAGTTTATAGACTGGAAAAAATTACTGGATATAGTCGTGTGAGTCTAGAATATAACACAACTGACGAAGTATTTTTCTTATTTTTCTAGAATTACTTATGAATTATCTTGTACAGGGTATCGATGAAGAAATCAGTCTGGCCGAGAATAAAAACTGTTTCGGGACTGACTGTAATGCTTAGAAAAACCCTATATGTTTAGCAATGTTATAACCTTGATTAAATAAGTCTTAACTTTAAGAATTAGGACTTCTAAAGCTGAACAACAATGTCTCACTTGAAAATGGCAGCAACAAGAAAAGACCAACACAAATCAGGGTTCTTTCTTAACACAATACATGCAATAGAGACACAAATCATGTAAGCGATCGTACTCGATTACTACAATTTTAACATGACAACAATGCATATAATTCAAGCAAGGTCACAAGAGTATAAGTATGAATAAGATTCAACTCAACATCAGTAGGAACACGCAAGTATCTGACTTCAAACGCAAGAAAATCTAGGCGCTGTAGAAGAACAGGACCATAGAAAGAATTGCGTAAAAACATCCTACATCAAACCGTTCGTCGATATCTTCTTGCTTTGCCTTAATTCCAACGTCCTAGCACCTCCTTTGACGGCCAGAAAGAGAGATGGATGAGAGAGACGAAAAATAGGGGGTCGAGAGAGCGAAAGAGAAGAGAAAGGGGTCGACAATTAGGAGAAAGAGTGAGAGAATTGTAGAAAACGTGGGAGCTGGCTCCTCTATTTATAGAGGACATCCCAACCACCTCAATTGGAGTCCTACTCCAATAGGCAACTCTTCATCCTTATCCCGTTTCAAGTCTATTCATATCTGGTAAGTTTATAACCATAAAGATTCTCCGAAACTAATCCTATCGCCAGAGGGAGTCCTAGCCCAGTAGGTTTCCTTTTTTCCATCATCCATTTGATTCTTTTTCCTAATCCTACTCCAACTAGAAGTATATCATATAGGAGATTGTGTCAATCCACTCCTCTATAACTCATCTTGGTGTCAGACTTATCCTCTAGCTGATCGACTCCTAACTTTTGAAGAGTCTTATCCTAGATTAACAGTTGATGTTATTCCTACTTCAAGTAGGACTCTACAATCCTATCTTTACACACTTATCTATTGCGTGAGGCATATTTCCAACTCAAAACACTCTTCTAGATGTTCAAACTCTGAGCTTTTGAGGAATCTAATTCCACTATGCAACACTATTCCATTCCTACTCCGAGTAGGACTATAATTTGAAAACAGGGTTCTGTCCAAAACAGATCAGCAAGCTTTACGAAATTCTAGGGATGGAACTTGGGTCGGGTTTTTACCCAACCCGACAAGACCTGGCCTTATTGGGCCGGTTCTGGGATTGCTTATGGAATACCCGGTTCCGGTTCCGGGTTTGAAAGAGGAACCGACCTGACCTGGGTATATGATATATATATATATATACTTGGACTCATATTTATTTTTTTAGCACTCGTATCTCTTGATTTGAATAGTTTAGATTTTTATGAATATATATTATTAATAAAAAAAATTAAAGAAGTTAATAGTTTAATGTATATGACATTAAAAATATAAAAGTTTTGGTACCGGGGCGGGGCGGGGCAGGTCTGGGTTTCAAGTTCTGGTACCTGGGCGGGTCCGGGTCCTTGAAACTGGACCCGTAGTGGGTTTGGGACGGTTCTGGGTTTGAAGAATTAAAATGGTTCCGGGGCCGGGTATGCCAATACCCGGCCCAAACCCGCCCCTGTTCCATCCCTACGAAATTCCAACCAATAGCACGTGAGGAATTAGGATGAGATATTTTTATAGTAGATGTTCCTATGAGACTAGAATCCAACGCAACTGACGGTATATTATTCCGACACCTGTAGACATAGTTATGACCTTTTTAGTTCAAGTTGTCGGCACAAAAACAGTTCTGGCCGAGAGCATTAATTTGACCCGTGGTCAACTATTAGTTTAATTAAGGTTTATACATTACTTACCTTAATAATTCAACTTAGTCCAACATTAGTTATCATGTTTCACTTTACCTAATCTTACTTTAATTAGGAATATAACTTCTCCTAAAATTTGTATTATTCCATAATCTTCTTATTCAACCCTGGTGCCAAACCTAACCCTGGTGTTTATGGTTTCTCACATCAAGACGCCATCAATTATACTTTTATTTAAATTTTTTTTTTCAAAATTTGGGGTCGTCACAATAAATATGTAAAGGCGTCTTCCTTAATCCATAACAAAATAATCAATGAAGTTTATTCATTAGTTAATGTTAGTCTTTCTTAGCCCTAATCCTACTCTTTCTCCCATTTCTCCTATGATGGATTCTTATGTAGATTACGGTCTACATCACTGTTGTAATCTTAGGTATTAATGTATTATTGGCAATTTAACATCTAATCTCTTATTTTGTTTAAAAACAATTTTTTCCCCTGTCTGGATGTTGTAATCTTAACTAGTGACGGATTAATGGTAATTGTCATTAGATAAGTACCAATTTCAAAATATTGAACAGATTCACAAGCCCCAAATTAATTAAGTGGGAAAAAAATTATAGGCAGTTTTATTGGTCATATTGATACATCCATATTATAGTGCAGATGCACTAGCGTACTTATAGTTTTTTTATATCTAATAAGCTAATATGAGCGCGTTGCATGACTCCTTCAAGATGTGCACCACCGATGGGGCCTCTACTGCATGTGTATTGGCTCTCAGAGGCCAGGTTAATTCCCTTACTAATTAGATGATGAATTGATGAAAATACTCTATAGTTTCTCACCAGTATTTGTCAATTAGAATCCTTTGTGGGTTGTGCTAATTGCTAAATAGTCTATTGTTGAATGTTGTATGCAAAAGCTACATGTTGCTAACATGGGTGATTCTGGTCACCTAATGATTCGTAAGGGAGAAGTGGTTCACTAATTTCACTCCCCACTTCCATCTCTTCTATCTTCTAGCATGCCATTTACAATTGAGTCTTCTGCTGCCTGTGGTTGTGACCCTACTTTATGTGCCGAGGTAACTACTTGATGTGTTTCTAAAAAAAAAAACGGTATCTCACACACACAAAAAAATGGTATTCACACATTAATAAAGGAGTCGGATTGCGGGGCGTCGGATCAAAATACGATGGCGTGCATTAATACAGGGGGCAGGCGGGTTAGATCATCTGCCTGCCTATATAAATGTGCACTGTCGGATTTTGATCAGACGGTTGCCTGAGCTTCGCCAGTCATCAATCTTCGTTGCGAGTGTGCAGGGTTGCATGTTAACTTTTCCTTTAAGTATGATCCGGACACCTGTCCAAACCAAGAAAAATTATGATCAGTTCTTTAGTGAAAATACTATATCTTTCCTCCGTCCCACATTAATTGTCTAGATAAAAAATCCATAAATTCAGACAATTAATTAGAGGGAATAGTTTCTTATGCTGGATTGTTTATTGTGATTAATTACCAGTGGCACATCAGGTGTTCACCAAGGTGTGTGTACTCATGAACTTGTTCCTTCAAAGTTCAAACAGGTGATGGATGTGGAAGTCGAGGGTGGAGACATAATAGTGACAGGCACAGGGGGATTGTTCCGTTATCTGTCTGGTACAGAGGTGGCAAAGGCTGTGGCCATGAAAAATCATGAAGGTTTGTTGGATCCCAAGCAGTTGGCTGGAGGCATTGTCGAACATGCAGGATCGGCTTCCAAGGTTGAACATGACATTGAGATACCATGTGGAAGAGCGAGGAATGTTGGACTCCCCAACTGGTATGCCAGGATTTGTGATAGCACAGCTATCGTGGCCGTCGTTCTTGAAGAAACAGATGGTTAGTTAGCCTTTAATTTTGTGTTTTTTTTGTCTTTCTTATATGGCAAATAGTGAAATACAAAACAATTAGTGAGGCTTGAAGAGACATGAATGCTGTTGTACATGGGCTTCATTCTTGATCTTAATTCATATCAATAGATTTTTAATGTTATAATAAGTGCCTATATTTCTAAAAGTAGTTTGATGGATTGATTGTGAAGTGTATGAGTTAATTTGATGTTGGGTTTGTGCCGAAGAAACAATTGGAACTGGCTACAATTCCATACGTCTACACATACAGATGAGTGTAAGAATGGTGGAGGAGAATGAATGGTGTAAAGAAGTAAGACCATTTTGCATGAGAGATGTGATCACAAGCCCAAATAATCCTATGAGAAAAAAAGAGGAATACCTGGGTCTGTGAGAAATGATACTCCAAAAGAAGAAAAATAGAAAGACTTGGATTTGTGAAAAAACACGATGTACTCCCTCCATCTCATATTAATAGTCCAATTTGTTTTTTGGAAAAAAACACTAATTTTAGCACATTTTGAAAGACCAAATTGGACCGTTATGGAGAATCATAAAAGTCAGATAGTGAAATTTTAGCAATTGAGAAATTTAACAAGCAATGCAATAAACGTTAACATTTATATAAACCTACCATCACCATATTTACATTAATTATGAACAAAAAGTTCGGTAGACTGATTTTCAATCTACCATACCAAATTTACATCAAGGGACTTTACACAAAAGCCCACATACAAAAAAAAAAGAAAAACAGTGCAAAAATTCACAAAAAATTAAAACAAACAAATCAAAAGATGTGGAAAAACCTTCACCAAGATGACGACGATGATGATATGGATCTTCATCTTCTTACACAGGGAAGAGCTCTAGGAGAAGATCATGCTAAATTACAGAGTCCCCATTTTCTTGGCCTGAGAGCTTCTGTTCAAATGGTGATGATCACCAACCAACTTCTTCCCACTCATTCTCCTATTATAATCCTTCATGGGCTTCTTCATGTTCCTACTTTGATCCCCTTTCAAGGTGGGCACCATGTACCACCATATTGATGTACACATAATGGCAAAAGACCTCCCAGACATCACCAGACATAGCAAAATCACCACAAATACCATAGGCCAATAAAATCTAGGCCTCCACCTCAACAAGCCCTTTTTATTATCCTTCCATGAGAAGCTCTTCTTAATCACCTTCTCTGCCTCCTTCCTCTCCGGCAATTCCCCGCCCTTCGCAACGGGTACTTCCGCTGATCGGTGCAATTCGACCTTCTTCACTTTGGGATGGTCCTTGAGCTTTACAACAATTGGCACCCAATCATTCGAATTGGAGTGGATGAATCTGACCCAAGCCTCATCCTGGGATCCCATTTGAGCTATAATCTTGGCCCTCTTAGCCTCAAGCTCCGCCAGCACCATCGCAAACTTGTCGAGGCCGCGGCTCGAATACGGGTTCTTGCTGTCCTTCCTCTTGGACTTCCTAGGCGATGCCGGCGCCCATGGATCTTCATGGTGGTCGTCGACATGAGACAGGCTTCCGCACAAGATGAAGGGCACGGAACACATGAGCATAGACTTGTATGTTCTTGCTGGTCTTTGCGTTTCTTGGGAGTTCGTTGATAACTTCTAGCAAGAAAACGTTGGTGGGTGGCTGAGGCCTTTTGTAAGGCGTGTTTATATGCTCTCAGTACATGCTCAGATTGGATCAAAGCTAGGAAATAGTCAAAAAATGACAGCCTTGAGAGGGAAATTCAAAGAAGCTTCTTTGCCGTGTCTGTTAGGCTTGTGGTTGACCTCGATCTGTGTCATATGGGATGATGTCCAAAGTCTATTTTTCTTATATTGGAGATAATAGTATAAAGCTTTAGTATAAACACTCGAGTCGGCATGCACCTGAGCACCACGGGCAGTCAGATCGAGATCTGACGGCACACATTAGAATAGGGGCAAGCAGGTTTGCATCATCTACCTGCTGCTTCCGGTAACGTGCGTTGTCAAATCTCGGTCTGATGGTATGTGGACCTTGGAGCACGTGGATGCGTGTGTATCGACTTATTTTGAATTATATAGGCTTGTAACTGTTTGTAACTATCAGATCAAGATCCAACGGCTATGAATTAAATTAATATGAGAGCGATCTCATTTAAAATTGAGCGATCTCATTTAAAATTTTCTTATCTATCATAGATCCTCCCCCCCCCCCCCCCCCCCCCCCCCCGAGTGAATTGTGAATTTAGGGGGGGACCTATGCTTTGAAAGGGTCGTGAGGATCTAGGCTTGGGAGATATCACATGTTTCATCATTGATCTAGTAATGAATTGTGAATTAGTTTAGTGGTTCCCTCGATGTCAAGCTTCTAGATGGTTCATGTCATTGTCTCTAGTTTTCTACCTCTTTGGTTAAAAATGTCAAGAACCAAGTTCATACGGGCGAGGCAGTGATGATTCTAAAGGTGAAAATTTCTGTTAGTTCTAGATAGACTGTTGTAAGTCAACTGTTTTAATTACTCGATATTTTCTAAAATAAGCTCATTTGCGTTGATGTTTGCAGGTAAGACCACATCAAATTTGTTGGATTTTAAGTTTCCTTAGGGCATAATTTTCTGAACAAAATTTGGATTCCGAATTATTAACTTTCCTAGCTTGGTGCTAAAGTAATTAACTGGAAACACTAGTCGGATAATAGGGATTGAAGAGGAGGTCTCGAGTTTGAAACACCTAGGATTATATCCTGATTTACGTGGTGAATATGATAGGTGGACCTTATACTTGCCCGAGAGGATTGACAGCAGATACGATACTCTATGAGGTTGGTCGCTTTCCCTTCTAGTTGGTCCAAGGACTTAGATAAACGTCGTTATTGAAAAACAAACAAGTCTTCAATTTGTATATAGTTATACATAACCAGTTGGAATAGGCCATAGGACTGTTAATCGTTATCAAATAACTCCATCAATTGTATTGAGATGCAAAAACTTGTTTTGAGTTTTTTGACATGCATTATTAGCCTTCACGATCACGCATGAACACCCAACCACCAGATGTGAACAATGGCCCCTCTTCACACCTTCCAAAAATCGCAAAATGCATGAAGAAGATTCTAATTAACAGATAGTAGATCATTGTTTTATAGCTAAATATCGCCATTATATTCATGTATTAGATATTTTATAGTACTCCATCCCATTTCAATGCATAGTAGATGGGATTATTGTCGTCCTTTATAATATCTAACACTCAGGGCCGTTTGGGGTGTGAAAAAGCCAAAATATCCAGAGTGGATTTTGGATATCCACTGTAGCATTCTTGTTTTTTTCATATCCAGTGTGAAACACGACCTGAGGTGTTTCAACTGGATATAGAAAAAATATGAATGCTACACTGTAGCAAAACATGGATGTTTTGCTTTTAATCACGCCCCAAACGGCCCCTTAATAAGGCCGAATTATTGTTGAGAATGAATTTCGATTCAGATATATATCGTGAGGTAGCACACATTTGGGAAAGCTTCCTAGGCGCAAGCAATTCATTTTCAAGGTTTTTATTAGTTATTAATCCTCCTGTCCCATTGTAATAGTCCATTTTAGGAAATTAAGTTTCATTTCGATTTTTAAATGTGGACCACTAAAATTTGTTGGACTATAATATTTGGTTGCAATTATCAAAATCAAAAGTACAATACTAATAAATCGATTGCATTTATTAATTCAAACATGTGTTTCATAAGGCGAGCCATTCATATGTGGCTCTAGTGACTGCGCAAACGTGGTATTAGCATAAACCATGGAATGTGAGAATATGAAAAAGATTGAAAACAAACTGTCAATCGTGACACTGCAACCAAAAACTTGAGATAATTTTATCGAAAAAAAAACTGAATATAAGGTACAAGTTACATCATTATTTGGAAAAAGAAAAGTAGTAGGTTAATTATGTCAATACAAATTTTCTACTCAATACATAACATCTTAGAGGTATATAAGAAGTTAAGGTGCATAATAAATGTGACATCTGAGCATGATTACTCCCATGGCTGCTAATGTTCAATCACATTTGCTAATGTTCGAGATCCAATCTCGAGTTTGATTACCCTTTTATCTTTTGTTATAATCAAGTTAGATAAATATTCTTTCTTTTTTAAATTAAGTTCGATAAATATTGAGTCCAGTTAGTTTGCGCTCGATGCATCTGGCGAGGGCATGCGCTGGAGCGCATCACACGATGTAGAATTGGGGTAGGCGGGTTTGAATCACTCACCCACTCTGGATTTGTGGCACCATCGGATCTCATCCAACAGCTCGCACCAATGTGTTCGGCACACGCGCGGCTGATGCACCTAGGGCACTTTAACTTTTTCCTACATGGTTTTCACTGGCATAGTGCTTGCCATTTTTTTTTTGGTGCAGATACATTCATGTGCACCTTTTTTTTGCTAGGTAAACATTCATGTGCACCTGAAAGTATGAAATGACCAGTTCAACAGATCCTAAGGACTAAGGGGTACACGGTTTGGACAATTGAACAATTAAATATGAAATTTGACTTGGCAGCGAATTTAAATATTCAGTCATAAACCAAACACTTGCGTACCCTTATAAATAATATACCCTCCATCCAACATTTATAGTAACATTTGGTTTTCCAAAATGATATGTTGCTACTAATTCCGGATGGGGAAGTACATATTTTGAAATTAAAATCAACTTAAATATGAAGACAACAGGAGTAACACTTCACGGCGCAAATCTGAGCCCGCAATTTGGCTCAATGATCTTTAAAGTAAAATTGCATAAGCAGATGATTTGAACTTGGCGGCCATGCTTAGCTCATGTTGGGTGGCCATTGGTGAGGGACAAATTAAAACAATTCCGAATATGAGCTGGATAAATATTTGAATTTTAGGATGCCGTGCTCAGACTTCTTCTTGATTGTGATGATCATATATTGAAATTTTATTGTGATCAAGGTCGTCCCTTGAGTCAACAGGGACGAGACCTCAGTTAGTCAAGCGTCCATATAACAGCATGCATGCATGTACTGTAGAGTATATAGCAAAAATTATCAAGTTGTAACATCATACAGCAGAGAAACACATAAGAAGTTAGAGATAAGAACATAAAAGGTTAGAGTTTGTGTTAAGATGTGATTTTAATTACTTAAGTTCACTCGGTAAACAGAAACGTAAATCACTGGATGTATAAAGGATTATGTTGGTGATAAAGCCATGGGTCTTTGACTCCTTCATGCGCATGTTTTTATTACATATGATATATCTTTTGAAACAAATTTTGATATGAACTGGTCATTTCATCATTTTTGATAAAGATGATTGACCGATTCAAATTAGCACTTGCCGCCGCAAATCCAGCCTCCATTTGGGCCCAGCAATGCAGAGTGCAGACATTCTACAGTATTTCGAATAAAAGACGCCGTACTCAGTCTTCTTCTTTGATTTTTTTTGGATAGGTATGCTCAGACTTCTCCTTGAGTACATAATTTTGTTGTGTTCACGGCCGTCCTTTTCGTCGATAGGGACGACTTCACTTGTAGTTGACAGTGCAAATAATAACATGTAAAGAATAGGTAGCAAACAATCTAAACAGACGAGTCATTACCTAAAGAAAACAAATAGATGAGCACTTCTTTGTTATTTATTAAGTTTGAAGGAGGGTTTTTTTTATACAATTGAGAGAGGACTTTATACATGCAGGCTGAATTTAGATTCTAAGTTGCCCTCTTCATCTAATGAAAAATTACTTTTTTTTTTGGTACAATGAAAAATTACTATTTTGGTTAATGGTGTATTGCAGTATGTTTTTTATAATTGGAGAAATCTAGAGTGCGTTTGGAAGCTGAAAAAACCCATCTTTCAAGCCTAAAAAAATGCTATCAAGTCTAAAAAATATTTATTTAGTGAAAACGCTGAAAGTGGTCGGTGACGGTGATAGGCGAAAATTTTCACTTTTCACCCCTTGAAAACCTGACGAATCAGTCGTCGCGTCCTCCTGTTCAACACGAAAACTTCTCACTCTCGAATCATATCTCCCTCATTTTTAGTCCGTTTTCGGTAATTTTTTTCGTTCTTCCTTATTTTTATGCTCTTTTTGATCATCATGATATCCTAATGACCTTGATATGCTATCGAAAAAAATATCATAAAATCTATGATAAATAGTACATGGTAGTTCAACATCTTATGATATCATAATTATAAGAAAGAACACTAAAAATGAGGAAGAATAAAAACATGTGTCAAAACACATCGTTGAAATTTATCCCATTAAAAAAGTTATTGTGTAATCGATTACACGATATAGTGAGCTATCGTATAATCGATTACATGATAGCACACTGTATCGTACAATCCCCCATTAAACTAGGACAAACTTCAATAGTTCACATCTCCCTCATTTTTAGTCCGTTTTTTGACCTATTTTTCTTCTTCTTTATTTTTGATGCTCTTTCTGATTATAATGATTTACTAATGACCTTGATATCCTATAAAAACACACACAAAATCCATGATAAATAGTACGCGGTGGCTCAACATCTTTATGATATCATTATTATAAGAAAGAGCACTAAAAATAAAGAAAAAAGAAAAAAAGGGCTAAAACGGATAAGAAATGAGTAAGAAACGCATCATTGAAGTTTGTCCCATTAAAAAACTATTATGTGTAATTGATTACATGATAGCCCATCCTATCGTGCATGTAACCGATTACATGACAGCCATTTGCACGAATATTCCTTTCCAAATACAAATCAATGTGATTTATTTTCAGTTCCCAAACATATTTCACCTTTCACAAAATCACAATGATAATTTTCACCCTAAAAAAAGAATATGACTGATTTCTTTTCACCCATTGCATGTTTGGAGCAAGGTTTTAAAAATCGGACCGGTCATCGACCTGGTGCCGGTAGGTCCAATAGGGGGTCGACCCGGTTGTTGAAGTCGTTAAAAGGAGGGGGGGGGGTCCCACCTTTCTCTGGCTTGGAGGGGGATGGCGGCAGCTCCCTCTTTGCTTTTGACGCCGATCTTGTAGGAGAATACACCGAGGCCGAAGGCGGTACCGACGATCATGGAGGCAATCGGGCCAATGCTCACCACCGAGTTGAGATGGGAATGCAGGCTAGAGGTGAGGTAGTAGCCGCTGAGGAGGGAGAGGTTGGCGGGCAGGCCGCGGGGGTGGTGAGCAAAGGAGATGGCAGAGAGTGTGCGGGCGACGCCGAGGGCGCCAGGGCCGATGCAGTAGGCCAGGAGGCTGGGGATGGCGACAGGGTTGGCGTGCTCGAAGGAGAGCATGAAGAGGCCGAAGGAGGGGAGCCACTGCATGAGCTTGGAGAAGCCGACGTGGGGGGAGGTGGTGGGGCTAGAGTGATTGCGGTGGCAGAGGAGGCCGGTCTGGGAATCGATGTGGGAGCCGATGGCGGCACGGAGGAGGGCTAGGGGCATGGCGAGGAGGGTCTTCGGGAGGCACCGAGGGCCCAAAAGGGCCTAAGGGTGAGGGAGCCCACCTGGGGTTCAACGGGGAGGGGGGCTCGCCGGGGGGGGGGGGGGGGGGGGGGCATGTATGGGGGTGGGTAAAACCCGGCCCGATCTGGTCGGCCGGGTTAAACTGACCCAGCCCAGTCAATCGACCTGGCCAACCATGCTAAAAAAATGGACCAGCTCTAGTCGAACCGGTAAGGCCGGTCTGGTTTTTAACATACAGGTTTGGAGTGTTGCCCGTCATGGCTCCATCTACTGACAAATTGGTAATGGTCCATTTGAATCACACCAACTGTCCACATCTCCAAGATTTGTTGCAATGAAATACACACATACACATATAAAGCTCCTCTTTCCTTTGCCTTGCATTAGAAGAGTTTGGTTTCACAATGACATTGGAATGATTGAACATGCAGTGCACTGCACAATTCTGAGGTGGGGTCATCCTTTCAACTCTTGAAATCAAATCTAACTGACCAACCATTTTAGGGTAAGAATAGTTATATATGAGCCAATTTTGAGGTTTTTCCATATTACATAGCCAATGAGCCTAGATTGCCATATTACCTAGTTCTTTCGGGCTCATCCCATATAACCTAGGGCGGTGGTGGCTCTTGCTTCCCTCTGGCTCAACGGGGCCATGAGGGGGATGGGGGACGGCAGTTGCTCCCTCTTTGCTTTCGACACCGATCTTGTAGGAGAATATGCCGAGGCTGAAGGCGGTACCGACGATCATGGAGGCGATTAGGCCGATGCTCACCAGCGCATTGACATGGGAATGTAGGCCGGAGGTGAGGTAGTGGTTGAGGTAGTTGAGGAGGGAGGGGTTGGCGGGTGGGCCACGGGGGTGGCGAGCGAAGGAGATGGTAGAGAGTGTGCGGGCGACGTCGGGGGTGCCAAAGTCGTTGTGGTAGGCCAGGAGGCCTGGGACAACGAAAAAGGGGACGACAGCAGGGCCGGTGTGCTCGAAGGCAAGGACGAAGAGGCCGAAGGAGGCGAGCCAGTGCATGAGCATAGAGAAGTCGACACGGCAGGAGGTGGTGGGGCCGGAGCGACCACGGCGGCGGAGGAGGCCAGTTTGGGAGTCAATGAGGGAGCCGATGGCGGCACGGAGGAGTGCAAGGAGCACGACGAGGAGGGTCTCCGGGAGACACCGGGGGCCCAGGAGGGAGGGGGCTTGCCAGGGGGCCGAACACTCTCGCGCGGGGAGAGGGGGTTATAACCTGGCCCGGCCCAGTCGGCTTGGTTAAACTGACCCAGACGGGTCAATCAATCATGCCCAAAAAATGAACTGGCTCTGGTCGAACCAGCTGAGCCGGTCCGGTTTTTAAAACACAGGTATGGAGTGTTGCCCATCATGGCTTCATCTACCGATTAATCGGTAGTGGCCCATTTGAATCACACCAACCCGTCCACATCTCTAAGATTTGTTGCAACAAAACACACACACACACACACGTACAAAGCTCCTCTTTCCTTTGCCTTGCATTCCAAGAGTTTGGTTTCACAATGACATTGGAATGATTGAGCATGCAGGGCACTACACAATTCCGAGGTGGTGTCATCCTTTCAACTCTTGGAATCAAATCTCACCAACCAACCATTTTAGGGTAAGAATAGTGATATATGAGCCAATTTTGAGATTTTTCCATATTATCTAGCCAATGAGATCATATTGCCATATTATCTAGTTTTTTCGGGCTCATCCCATATAACCTGATTTCGGCATCAAATCTTTCTATTTTGCCCTCCTGAACCCTACCCCTAAACTCCAACTATTGCATTTTCCATATTATATTACAATTTCAGGTTTTACAGTTAAACATATCATATCTCCTTCATTTCTAGTCCATTTTCATCCATTTTTTTGTTCATTATTATTTTTAGTGCACTTTTTTTGTCATGATGATATCACAAGGATTATAAGATCATATCCAGAAAAATACAGCAAAATTCACGATAAATAGCATGCGGTATCCCAATATAATTAAGGTATCATCATGATAAGAAAGAGCACTAAGAATAAGGAAGGTTGAAAACAAAAAGGGCAAAAACGGATTAGAAATGAAGAAGATATAAATCGTTAAAGTTTGTTCCAAAACAAGCTATTGCCGTCAAATACTTTTTTTTTGACAAAACTTAACTATTCATATCTCTCATTTATGATTTATTTTCATCCGTTTTCTTTTAATTCTTCTTTATTTTTACTGCCTTTTCTTGTCATGATGATAGCCTAACTATGTTGGGACACCACATGCTATTTATCGTAGATTTTGCTGTATTTTTTTGGATATTATCGCATGATCCTTATGATATCATCATGATAATAAAATAATATTAAAAATAAGAATGAAAAAATGGGCAAAAAATATGAATCGGTGAAGTTTATCCCACTAAAATGGGCGACTCACACTAGTTACAAACTGCACATCTTCATTTCTAACCATTTCTGAAACCCCATAGTTTTCAATCCTCACCACCTCAAAGTCTCTCGAGTCATATATGTGAAGAACTATCTATGTGAAGTTACATGAAAAGATACATCGGAATCCACAAACCAACTACTTGTACTTATTGAATTCAAACAAGTTTTATCATAAATATAAACTATAATAAGATCTTTACTTTTCTCCATAGCATTAGCTTATTAAGAATGTTTTCATTGCTCATTTAGTGAACATTATTTTTTATTCATGTAGAACTTCCTACACTCCTTGAAATGCCCAAGTCTACCACAATGAAAATATTTCATCATCTTTCGAGATTTTAACATCTTAACTTTTTTACTATTCTTTGGGCCTTTACTCTTTGACCTTCATCTTTTTTGTTCGAAAACCAATGTTTGAGTTGAAGACACCGAGGACTTTCTCCTAACCTCTTCATGCAATAAATTACTTATGACTTGGCTCATAGATAGAGACACCACAAGAGTGTGCCAAGTTGCTAAGCAACACCATAAGAGTCTCTCAATTATCCGGTAGGGAACTAAGCAACAACAAGGTTTTCAATCATCATCAAAGTTCATCTTTATATTTGCCAATCGATTCATAATGCTTTACAACTCATTAAAAAATTTGTCACTTAACCACTTTCCTTAAAAAGAAGGTTTTGTTCTCACGATCTTCCATTCTTACAACTCATATAGTTTATCCCAAAGAGTTTTTGTATTAACCTCATTAGACACATGGTGAAATACAACATTATCTAATCATTGCCTAAAATTTTAAGGAAGGTAGAACTATAGGTAGAGCCTTAGTTGAAATAGATGAATAAGAGGATATTGATAGTGATATAGTGCATAAGATAAATGTGAGGTGGGTAAAGTGAAGGGCAGCTTCGAGAGTGTTGTGTGATAGGCGTGTTCTAAAAAAACTTAAAGACAAGTTCTATATAGGACAACCATTAGGCCTACAATTCTCTATGGACTGGAGTGCTAGACACCAAAGAGAAGTCATATAGATAAGTTGAATGTAGCCAAAATGAGAATATTAAGGTAGATGAATGAGATAACTAGGAGATATGATTAGAAATAAATATATTCATGAGAGTTTAGGGGTAGTTCCTTTAGTGAAGAAGTTGAAGGTAGCTAGGTTGCGTTGATATGGGCATATGCAAAGAAGACCAATAGATATCCCTGTGAGAATGATTAGAAGTGAATCATGTAAATTATGCCAAAAGAGGGAGATGGAGACCTAAGAGAACTTGGATGGAGTTAATAAAAAAGGATTTGACTTTACTCTCTTACAAAAGAGGTAGCCCAAAATATGCTTGAATGGAGGAGTGAGATCCATGTCACCCACCCCAAATAGTTAGGAAAAAAATGCTACTTGATTATGATTATGATTATGAAATTTTTCCAAATCAAAAGAGTATTTATGAGAGTATTGGCGTTGCCCAAACAACTTCCTGTTTTCAAATACTCCCTCCTTTCTAAAATACTATGTACATTTAAGAAAATTCCCATTTTTATTGGACCATGAAACCCACAAGGAATTCACATGACTTTTTCTGCCTTGTATCCCGTTCAACTCGTATGATCATTCATGAACAAAATTCTAGTCAATCCTTCCGAGTCTCCTCCAATTTTGGAAAGAGGAAGTCACATGATTTGGCAAAATGTATAGAGTATTTTAGAATAATAATATTTTCAAATATACATAGTATTTTAGAACGGAGAGTAAAAAGAAAACAGTTCCCTGTTTTGCTTATTAAACAAATAAATTTTAATTTAAAGACCTTTGTCCCCATATATTAGGCCCAATATCAAACTCTTACTCTAGGCTCTCAAATTGTCATTATTGAAACTTGTTACAGAACCGTTTAAGCAGGGTCTTAAATGGAGTAGTTCTTTGTAGATGTATCCATATCCATGTATAATGCTAACTACATGGTGCTGCTAACATCAAACTACCATCTCTCAACTCGCATCTGGTTTCTATTTTATATTGGTTTTATAGGAAAACCCATTATCAAAAAAGACTCACAGAATTCAAGGGCAATACACATCTTCCATCTCACAAAAGTTATTTCAATCAAAGGAAAAGAAGAACTCTTGAATCAAAGCCAGGAAGCAAAAACCATATTTTCTCAGGAGTTACGATTCAACAACTTCTGAAACCGTCTGTTTCTGATTTTGTTGTGGCTTGTCATTCTCCAGTTGGCTGAGGTTTCCCTTCTCCTTGATGAGCTGGTTGTGATGGTGCCTGCAATACAGCGTTCCCTCGTGTGCAATATAGTTGGAAGGGCTTATGGTACATCCCCCATGTGTGCATTTGAAGCATGACTTGTGATATGCACTTCCATCCACTGCAACCTGTGGAAATAATCCAGAATGCTTAGTTCTTCTAATATCTTGCCTAAAAATTATTTTCATTTTTGTATGGATATGAAGATTCTTCAAATTCTTAGAAGGATGAAAGATGGTCTACCTTTTCGATTGGATAGACAGTCTTCGTACAGGCTACACATTTGTCTCTAGTTCCCACAAACATAGTTGAGACCTTATTAGACTGTGCAACCAAGCCATGTAAAACTAAATCAGTAACTTCCCAGAATTAGCTGTGAAAATTATTTGTTCTTGAAGTCAAAATAGATGTGAAAGTTTGCAAGGATATATTTTGCAAAGAAGATAGCACGTGTTTGTTCTGTATGGTTGGTTGTTTATCATAAAGTGCCTATGAATTTCTTCAAACAAACAAATGGAACATGAAATCTGAACTTTTGTTGCATTTTACCTCGTCAACAGGCTTGATCACTTTTTCAACTTTTGGGGTCCCTGAAATAATAGAATGCTCTTAGCAGGTTTTAGTGGATTCTGTATTCTAGATCTAGCTTTGCAGCTTAAATTACCTTCAAAACTCTTATCAAGGCTTCCAGTTCTCTTGAAGAGCTGATCAAAGTGAGGCCTGCAGTAGAGAACCCCCTCAAAAGAATTGAAGTTCCCCAGCTGCAAGATGAAGAAGCAAATAGTGTATGGAATCAAAATTCAGGGTACATTAGTTCTTGATCAAAGATCGTAAAGACGAAACTTCAAATTTGCTTTTGGGAAACAATATAAGAACACCAGATCTCCAGAGTCTCAAAATTGTAAGACATGATACAGACCTTGAGAGTGCCTTTGCAGTGGTGGCACCTGAAGCAGGCCTTATGGTAGATCCGGTTATCCGCCGCCAGCTTGTCGACTAGATAAACAGTCTTGTCGCAGACCCTGCACTTCTGTGTGGTTCCTGCAAAAGCAGTAGCCATTGCTTCCGAATACCACCACCACCACCAACAGAAGAGCTCCCTAACAAGGCCGGCAGGCGAGCTAAACCGGGGAAGAAGAGGCAGAAAGTGATGGGAACAAATGGAGGTAGTTGCGGAATGCAAAAGCAAAGGAGAAGAGGAGATGATGAATTGAGAGTGATGGATGGAGGGAGGTGGGGTAGAGTGTTGTCCGGATGTACAGTGACATTGGGTGGAAGATGTGCTCCTCCAACGTCTGTAATTTTAAACTTTTTGTAGCTGTGTAGACCTGGTATTTTGTTTTCATACTTGTCCAGCTAGGTCTTACAAGGATTATTGGTGCACAGAGGAGCCTATCCTGCACCTCTGTGAATTGTAATTTAAGTTATACTCCCTCCAAAATAAAATTCGCAGCAATTAAAAATAAGTTAAATATGTTGGCCTATAGGCCCATATTATTTCAAGCCTATGCTTAGTGTGTCGGTGTATGTTCATGAGGATTTATTGGCCTGTAGGATAAATCTAGTTATTTAATGTGGGGAGGCCCACTACTTGACTTATTTTGTGGTTAAGTATAATTTATAAAAATATTGAGGGGCTTATTTATGAAAAGTAGTGTTTTCTTAAAAGTGGGTTTTTTTTGAGAAAGATAAAAGGGAGAGAAAGGAGGTGAAAAAATGCTACAACATTGAAGGGCTTTGGACTTTAAGAAATGAGGATTTCTTTGAGGAAAAACAAGAATGAAAGGAAAAGCTTTTTAAATGCAAGACATTCCTCTTGTGATAGAGAAGATAAATTATAAGTGGTTTATGGTAATTCTTTTATCTATATTCTTTGTGTATTCCACCTAAGGGTGAGATTTCTCCATAGCTTATAAAATAGATTTCACCCTTGAATGTTGTTATAATCTCTACTAAATAGAGTGTATCTAAAGTTGATAGTAGTGGATTTAATCTCTACACTTCTGGACGTAATCGTTGCCTTGGTAGTGAGTCATGTTATATTTATGTCTCCCAAGTATTTGATGAAATATTTTTTTACTAATTTTATTTTGTATGTATAGTAACTTATACATCCTACATCGAGGAGGTGTAGAAGACTCACTTACATCATTACGAGTGTAGAGAAGTGGGTATTTGATTGTATTTCTTGGCTAATTTAAAAGAGGGAAAATGTAAAGTTTTCCCAATAAGTGGTATTAGAGCTAAGGTTGAAAATTATCTTTAGGTTTGCGTAGATAGAAAATCACAACACAAGGATGATTAGCTTGAATATAAGCAATTGGATCATATAGAAAGTCAATATGGAGGACCTTTTATAATCGAATGATTTATTTGAACCGATTTTGAGAGAGAAGCCAGAGAAGGCAAAGGAAGATGGTTGGAAGAAACAGAATAGAGAAGTCATAACATGCACTCTGTCTTAGTCCTACTTATTTTAAAACCTTTTGATTCTAAAACCTCTCTCCATAATTCCAATTTTACATTCAACATACTTTACTCTCATCAATTAAAATTACATCATTTACGAAAAGCATACATCAAGGTACATTATCTTGTAAATGTCTAGTAAGCTCATCCGTAAAAACTAAAAGATAAGAACTTAAAGCTGGCCTTTGATAAACACCTACTGTAACCGGAAATTCATTCACTCCCCTCCGATCCCCTGATAACCCCCTCATACATATCCTTTATGATATATATGTAACCTCTTATGACACCATTTTTCCTCAAGACACTCCAAAAGAGCTCTCTCGGCACTCTGCCATAGGCTTTTTCCAAATCTATGAAGGTTATACAGAGGTTTTGTTTTCTATCCATGTACCTCTTTATTAACTACCGTAATAAAAATATAGCTTTCGTTGTTAACCACTCCGACATGAAACCAAATTGATTCTCTATTACTTTAGTTATTTTTCGCAATTGAAAATACTTATTACTCGAAATTAGGGGTGTTCACGGACGTCTGTGTCTGTTGGTCTGTCTGTGTCTGTCAGCTATTTAATGGACAGTCCGTATTTTAACGGACGGTCCGTATGGACCACAGACAGGAGCTTTCTGTCCGTTCTAGTGGGGTACTACGGACACGGACAAGATATCTGTTACCCCATATGCTAAATATTTCATTTATTTTATAATTTAGTTATATGTTTTAATGATTAAATAAGTAATTATTTATTTAAATAATTTAGTTATCCATTAGCTTATTGTCTATAAGTGTCCATGGACGTCCACAGACAACCATGGATAGATACGGACAGACACAGATAAATTTTCTAACAAACAACTATGGACATGGATAAACTGAACAACACCCTCTTGATTACGGACAGAGACGGATGGATGGTTGTCCGTTAGTCATCCCAACTGCTGCCACATGATAGACCGCGTGCCTCATAGTGATGCACTCTTCCTAAACAAAGTTGAGTCAGAGTCATGTCGCGCTTGCCTTACACGTGTGGTTTGATAACTTGATTGTCTAAGCTAACAGGAGATGTTTCTTATTCAGTAAGGGGAATACAAATTAAGAGAGAGTGAGAGAGTGCCTTACACATGTGGTTTGATAACTTGATTGTCTAAGCTAGCAGGAGATGTTTCTTATTCAATAAGGGGAATACAAATTAAGAGAGAGTGAGAGAGAGAGCCGGTTAATGGAAGTCAGTGTATTTGTCTACAAAATTCCAAGACTAAATTTCATTAGGCCTAACAAGTCTTTACCTGCCCTGAGGCTTTCCGAGTCCATGCTTCTTGTCCAACAAAAGTGGGCCGTTGTCCTCACCATCACACCCTTCTTTCTCCCCCTTAGGACCTCCACCTTTGCCTCCTTTTTTGTCTTCTCCTTCGCCATCTCTTCCTTTTGCCCCTCCGTATCGTTTCCCTTGTTCTCCTCCTCCTTAAGAATAAGCTTGATCATATTCATGCCGACGAGTTAATTTTTGAATTGCGCGTCGAGCCAAAGAAGCTTCGGGTACTCACAGATCTTGTTCCTCTTCGCGGGAGAATAAAAGTCATCCTTCAAAAAATTAATATTCTTTCAAATTATGACGATTAAATGATAAGACGCCTGGAAGTCTCCGTCTGTGTTCGAGATTGTCTTTAGGTTCCAGCACTTCCAGTAAAATTAACAAAGAAGGTTAGATCCAGGATGAGCAGCCATCTTCCAATATTTATCCTAAATGGTTCTTTCAGAAAAAAGAAATGTTCAACTCCTACCAATCTGAATGCTCAAAGACAACAAAAAGGTAAAGAACGAAGTGCTTGTGAAGCAAACTGAAGCCGACTTTAGAAATAAGCAAACAGCATACATATACAAATTTAAAATGGTATCCATATTAGCCCCATTCGGGCATTGACACGAGAAGGGACAAACACCTAACTACAAAGATTACAACGTCGGTTTTATGTGCATATACCAACTACAACATAGCATAATCAGTCTTATGTACACAGGGAAATTCCCAAAGAGTAACAATCTACGTTTTCGTGCCTACACAAGAAATGTTCCACTGCATCAAGAAGATGATGCCCATTTAACACAATATGCTTTAAGTCAATGACGAAGTGGTTGCGAAGAAAACCAAAGCCAAAAGTCCCATCTTCATATTGCCAAATCCTGCCCTCAACCTGTCGAGAATTGCTTGAAGAACTCGTAAGCTCCGGTAACACTAGATCATAACTAGAATTGATATAAAGAATACGAGAGATGCCTCCCTTCTCTGGATTAGAGCTGACACTTTGTGCATGCTCTGTAATATGGGGATAGATGTGCACCCGGCCCTCGTAAATATCTTCCTTTTCCTTAGAGATTGGGGACTCAATGAACGTAGTATTTGATGTCCAAAAAACAGGGGAGAAACAAAAGTGTGGTTCGGATGAGTCCCCAACTTTTCGGCAGGTTATTATGACACCAATGTCGTCATATGCCACAAGATAAAAGTCCAGATTCATATTTTCACAGATACCCTAGTCAAAGAAAGAAGACGATCTCATATAACAATGGTTAAACTAGATTTTAGTTGTCAAACAACAAAACCTCACAAATAGTCTACAAGTAACAGTGGCAAATGTTCCCAAGAAAAAACCAGATTCCAAACTAGACCTACCATTCATGAGAAGCAATTGTTAACACTGAAATGATACATATGATGCATAATTTACTTATTTCATGCAAATTCATGCTTGATCATCACCATTTTGTGACAATAACGTTTAACATGAACATTTTAACAGTCAGATATATGAAAAGCAGCAGAATTAAAATATCAAGCCAACTAATTATATCATTAAAAATAGAATAATACAGTAATGCATGAAGCAACTCTACCCAATAAACAAACTCCTACTCCCTGTGGTCACTTTTAATATATACAATTTTTTCAAAATACACTAAAGTTTAGTGCATTTGAAAAAAACTGTATCTATTAAAAGTGACGGGAGGGAGTAGTACATTATCAGTCTGGTTTTCATCCTGTAAGATGCCAATATAGTTATTATCAATCCAATAAATAACTTACCAGCTTAAAACATTGTTCACACAAGAACCGTAATTCAACTGAAACAAATTGCAGCTGACAGATTGACCCTAATATACTCCCTCGTCCGAAATTAGTAATAACATTCGGTATTTCCACAATGAAGTGATTAATCGGAACTTACCAATAACATTCGTTTTTGTTTTTAAAATCTCCAATTCCAAACAACTTTAAGAATAAGTTCCAAACCAAATGAACTACGCAAAGAATTCACAACATTATATCCGAGATTAGTAAAAGACAGCAAATTTATACCTTCCATAGGCCTATGGGAAGGAAAATGATATTTGTACATCACTTTTCCTACACATTTCCATCCCACATCACTTCACCCACTCATTTCCATACACATCAGCTGTGTATGGAAATGTGTAGGAAAAGTGATGTAGGGCTATCACTGTCCCTCTCGGAAGGCGTAGCCGAGCAATTGGCAATCTTCACATAGTGCTACGTAAGATAACTATGTTTCCCAAAAGGTATCAGACTTCCCCGGCTATGGGAGGTCCTGGGTTATAGTTTCGCAGGAGGCATTTATATCCCAAAGTTCTATGTGCCGCGTGCTTTGTAGATGCTTGCCGTGAAGGGGGATATTAGAATATAAAATAAATAAATAAAAATTTCTAAATAAAAATTTCCGTTTCTTAACGGATCCAGCTTATGGGAAACTTGGTTATGTTGCATACTCCATGTAGACCCTCCACCTCCCCAGGCGCTCTTCTCCTTCCTCCTCTGCCTCCTCAACGCCGTATCCCCGAACGGGCATGTCCTGTTCGCGAAATACTGATAAATCTCTGCCATCAGGCAGACTCCCCGCCGACCCCAAATGCTCCTCCGTCTTCACACAACCCACCTCCCTATCGCAATTCAAATCCTCCTCCACCACCAAATGATACTTCCCCACAAAGTTCACCTGCACTCTAACCAAATCCGGACAATCCAACACACCCAGTTCGTCCAGCTTGTTGTCCGGATAGAGGAAATTCACGGGCTCGCCGCTCAGAGACAGGGCCATCCGGAAGAAGGGCGTCTTGATCACCGCGTAATCGCCGCCGGGCGCGGGCGCGACGTGGGAGCCTGCGATAAAGGAGGGACCCCACTCGAAGAAGAGGAGAGGGGACGGCGGTCCACCGCCGACGCGGCGCCAGAAGCCGATGAGGTGGTCCCACTTGGATAGGGTCTTGTAGATGGAGCGGAAGCCACCGCCGGAGGCGCCGATTCCGTCGGCGGACCAGGCGGAGATGTAAAATTAACAATGGAATCTCTTAATATGCTGTATCATGATTATAAGATCCAATACACTGATCAGTGGCACTGGTCCACATATTGAAGGAGAGTGTTCACATCCTCCACCTTCAATAAACCCTAACAGAATGGCTGAAACTGAAATTCAACCAGGTATATAATTCTGCAGTTACTTCATCAAAGTGCCCAATGTATCAAATCTGATGGACGTTCTCAATGAAGACAAAACTAATCTAATGAAGCTGAGTTAGCTGCGTGCGTGCACGTGTTGTGGGATGTAATGGCAGGACTACAGAACGTGAGGAGTGAAAAACTAGAAGAAAGCTTCAAACAGACATATTCTGTTTAGAAAGAGTTGATGTTTTGCTTCAAAGTTCAATAAAAGTAGAAATATTCAGACGCATTAAACAAAAGATAAGTGATAGGTAGGAGAATATAAAATGCGATGGATAGTGAGGGCATGCGTGCAGATGGTCAATCTCACTACCGTTGTGGGAATTGCAACCAAGTTGGTCATAATAGGCGCCATTGCCAAAACACACCTTCTGCTGATTGGTACTTATATACAATGATCTTTATATGCAAATTAACTTATTTATACATTCTTTGAAGTTATTATTAATTGTTAGTTTCTGTGTAGATATTATGGACCCATGACCGATTGATCCCTCCGTCCTCACAGAGCATGGCTCACACAGATTTGATGGCATATGGAATGGAGAGGTATGTGCATAATCATTATTTCCTTAGTTTTGAATATTGCATATATCATTATCTTCTAATTGTAAAGTACTTTTCATGTGCATAGGATCCTAGGTGCATTGAATGCACTGAGCACTGGCAAAATGTGCGCCATTGGCTAGTTGATGCGCATATTTTACCGTACATAGAGATGGCAGGATTTGAGCACTTTACCCAGTTACAGTATATCAGGATTAATAGGGCTCTCATCACTGCCCTAGTTGAGAGATGGCGGAGGGAGACGCAGACATTTCACTTGTATTTGGGGGAGATGACTATAACATTACAGGATGTTGCTGTATTACTCGGATTGCGCGTTGATAGCATTGCGGTGAGTTGCTCGACTATGGGCATTGACTGGAATGAGGTATATGAACACCTTCTTGGATGGGTACCTCCACGTGAAGCATTGAAAGGACGAACTAGGGTAAGTCTTTTGTGGTTGAGAGAGCAATTCAGTCGTTTTGTGGTTGAGAGAGCAATTCAGTCGCCTGCCGGAGGATGCCACAGAGATTGACGTCGAGCAACATGCACGAGCATATTTACTCTATATGCTTGGTAGCACTATATTTGCCGATAGCAGCAGCAGCCATGTTCACCCCATGTATCTCCTTTTGTTAGAGGATTTGTACACCGTGAGACAGTATGCATGGGGCAGTGCCACCCTCGCTTACCTGTACAGAGAGTTGGGAAAAGCTTGTCAACCCAGCACATTAGGGATTGCCGGGTGCGTCACCCTCGTCCAAGTAAACCATCAATAATCTTTGACTACTATATTTATCATAACTATACCATTTGATTCATGTTGGGTGTGTATGTGTCAAACAGCTATGGTCGTGGGAGAGATTGCATGTCGGTCGTCCAAACATTATGAGCACTCCACTAGATGGTTTATCACCGTTTAGATTTCGGTATGTGTTATTTATTTAAGTGATTTGATGATCTTGTATTGACATTTTAGATAATTTGGTCCTCATCTTTGTTATGTTAGGTGGACTACGAAGAAGACAAAAACTGTGAATCCTTACAGTGTCTTGGCAATGTATAGATCGGAATTAGACTATCAACGATCCGGCCAGGTATTGGTCATTTATATTGCACGTGTTATGAATATGACGAATGTACATTTCACAAAAAAGTTAAGTACAATTCATATGTTGTGTAGGTAACATGGCAACCATATCATGATGATGTGTTAGCGCAATTACTTAGAATATGTACGGATAAAGCGCATGTGTGGCTATCTAGGACACCGTTTATATGTGTTGACATCGTCGAGATGCATGTTCAGGATCGGGTCATGCTGCAATTCGGATTAGAGCAAGTTTCCCCCCCTCTTGTTGTGGAGTTTATTGAACGATTATCGCGCCGAGGCCGAGGGAGTTTTGATTGGAAGTCTCATCATGCGGCCTACATTACTAGATGGGACGACCGGACGTCCACTCTCGTTCAGGGGGAGCCTGCTATGATAGAGCGAGATGCGGATAATGCATATATGAGATAGTACTGCTCCAGATTTAATTCCTCTACTATTGCTGGAAAGGCTGCAGTCGAATTCTGAGTATCTTTTACTTCGTACTTGATTTAATTCATTGTTGGTCTGTGCATTGGTGAGTAGATAACATATATTTTTTTCCTTTCTAGCTTATTTGTGTGAGACATACATTCGCTCAGACGGAGGGAGCTTTGGTGGACCGATCCTATGAGAGCTTGCTAAGGGCATGTCAGACGCTACACGATACCTCTGGACATGTTCTTGCCAGTTTACCATTGCTTCAACCAGTTATGACAGAGATTCCATGATTGGAGGTTGTTCCAGGACCTTTATCAGTTTCTAGGAGTGGAGGTTCTTCCGACATAGTGACATCATCAGTCGACACGACGAGTTTTACCCCATCACCAGTTTTTCCAGATGCCCCGCTGGAGTAAGTTGAGAGGCCTCTTTCTTCGAAAGTATATACTCGGCAACAGCGTGCACTTCGTGCTCTACGTCAGGCACCTTCGTCTTCAGATGCTATACCTGAATGTTGAGCCTGAGGATATTCCAGCTCGAGCACGAGGACGGGGTAGGAATATGTTGAGGAGAGTTTATTGAATACTTGTAATTTTATGAGTAAATTTGTAATATTTTGTATAATTTTATAATAATTTGATATTTTGTTAGTCTTCCTAATAGTCTAAATTATTTGTGTACGTTTAATATTGTCAGTTGTGTAATGTATATGTCTGCAGTTTTATCCGGTGTTAAAGAAAATTTGGATTTCGTAGCACGTGGGGAGGTTTGAAAGAAATGATTTGGAAGGCGTCGGTTCCGACGCCTTAAGAAAAAAAAACATAAAGTGCTTGAAAGGCGTCGGTTCTTTCTGGTTCGCAGAAAGGCGTCAGTTCAACCGACGCCTTTCTAGTTAAAAAGAAAGGCGTCGGTGATGCTTTCATAAAAAGAGAAAGGTGTCAACCGATGCCTTTATGCAAACCAGAAAGGAGTCGGTTGGTCGGTTTAAAAAAAAAGCCACGCAGGCGCTTGTCAGAGCACCATTTCGGGAAATAAGTTTTACGGTACGTCATTTTGATAATTTTTTTTTTATAATTTTTTATATAATTTCTCCTATAATAAATGTCACTCATTTTCAAACGCAGGCAGACGGGCTTCATTACATGAGTACTTGTATGGGCTTTCGTGAGGAGTCCATCTAGCCTGACCCAAATGGACTCTTTCGTGAGAGTGCCAGTTTATATTGCGCGAATATTCGCGGAGCAGATACGAAGACGGGGGTGCGGCCATGGCGGCGGCGTTGAGAGGGCGTCGAAGCCCTTCTCGGACTTCCCGGAGGACGTGCAGCTGACCATCCTCTCCTTCCTATCGGCCGCAGACATCTCCGCCACCTCCCGCCGGTCCCGCTCCCTCTGCCGCCCAGACTCCGGCCTCTGGTTCGCCCCTCTGCCACCGCCGATCTCACCTGCATGGAGGCAGAAAGAATTCGGCTGCATACACCTTTCTATATGCATCAGATGTATACCAATATCTAACTAAGTCGCCGATGGGTCCTCTTCGCCTCGATTGGACAACAATTAGATGACGACATGGATGTTTGTACACCTGAGGGTAATTGCAAGAACATGTATGATCGCTTGCATCCACCATATATTTTCTACCACGCATTGTTTTCACTTCATACACGTGATGATTGATTTGGTCAGCCCACATGCTGCCAATCAGGCGCATTTGTTCTTTAATCTTCTACTCAATAGTAGGAGTGTATGGGGTTGCCATGACTAACCCGACCGAATGTCGCTTCACAAAGAATTTGACGATCCGGTAGAATGTGACTGACACTAAGGCTTGCACAGGTAATGATCGACCCCCTTCAACACGCTATTTAGACTTTCAGCCATATTTGTTGTGATCATTCCAAATCTTGTAAAACCATCATGAGCAAGCGACCACAAATGAGGTGATAATCCACCTTCCTCATTGAGTAGCCATTTTTCTTATGGATTTTCTGCACCGATAATTTTCATCTTCTCATCAAACTCGTCTACAGTAAGCACAGTTGCAGCTTCCCCTATCAACCTCGTCAATACATCATTTTTAAACTTCTTATGATAGTTTGCCTTGATGTGTCGCATACAATATCGGTGACAAAAATGCGGATGTGGAAACACCTCTGGCACAGCCTTTTGCAACCCTTTATGTCGATCGGATATAATAGTGATAGAGAACCTATCAAGATCAACATGCTCCTTCAACATATATAAGAACCATCTCCAATTAGGGTAATCCTTACCCGAAACAAGGCCAAATACAAGAGGGAACAAACCCTTGTGCCCGTCGTTAGCAGTCGCCGCCAAAAGGGCTCCTCCATACTTACCAGATAGGAAAGTAGCATCAACACTTATGACAGGAAGACAATGTTTAAAACCCTCAATACATGGCCCAAATGCCCAAAATGCCTTCTCAAACCTTCGACACGTAGCATCTTCTATTTGGGTCGTCACCAACCTACAAATGGTTCCCGGATTGGCATTAACTATTGCCTCCATGTACATTGGCAACAATCGATAGGACTTAACCCAATCACTATACACTTCTTTGATGGCCATATTCCTTGCCGTCCATGCTTTTTTGTATGAAATATCCACGTGAAAAAGTCTCCTTAATCCTCTCTTGAATACACACTGGTGGGATATCTACTTCTGCTCTAATAGAGGGTAATATATGCCCACAAACAAACGCCGTAGTACATTGTTTGTGACCAGTGTCTAGCTCGGCATTTCTACAAGTGTGTTCGCCACCATACGTCTTCACTTGAAAATCATTAATCCCCTTCCTCAATGACGCATGTACTCTCCATGGGCAGTGAGGGTATTGACATCTTGTTGTGTATTATGTCAGATTTGTATGCAACACTTTATAGCGAACATCATGCGCTATTGAAGACTCCCTCAATGCGTGTACAAATTCATCTTTATTAGGGGATATTTACCCCACATATATTGCTTCCTCATGACATGTCTCCTCATGCAAACCCCGATTAATTGCCCCATCAATTTCATCATCTGTTAGTCGCGCCCATGGGGGCTCCTCCTCATATGGCAACTCCTCCTCAAAATCATCCAAGTTATCCGTAGTAATTGCGATGCCCACTAATTCATCTCCCTCATTATGAACCATCTCTTGCACACTATCCTCTCCTCGTACATCTTCAACGTCAATAACCGGTGAATTAGGCACTTGCTCATCATTTTCCCCATCCTCTTCCTCATTCTCCCCTTCGTCTTCCTCATGATTCAAATTTCCCTCTTGCATACCACTTGAACCAGTGTAAATATAGGAGTTATGAAATGATGTTTGTGTGCCAAACCTTTCACCACCTCGTGCCATGCCAATATTCATCACTTCATGAGCATGAGATGTGTGCCTACATTATACAAAACCAAAATAACATCATGGATAAACTATTCCTTTAACTGTAAGTGGAATTGTTAAAATACTATTTTTAAATAAACTTACCTCAAACTAGGCGAAAGTTAGGGTTCGTTGCACGCTAGTGATATAGACAAATCATCTTCTTCATTATCTTCCACACGCCTTCCTCTAGAGTGTCAACTCGACCTATTTCTACGAGCACTCCTACTTCCGCCTTCACCATTATTTACAAACCTAGGCATGCACGCCTCTTTTTCTACACACAGCTTGAAGCTAAGCACATGAGGCGCAAAATAGAATATTTGTTGCATAGAATTGTCATCATCAATTGGTATTATAGTAGTCCTTGCTCCAGTAACAGGCATCTTGTACTTCATACGAATTTTCCACAATCTTTGGTCCCATCCCAGTTTGTTTACCACTTGCATCTCTAGTTCCTCGTAAGTACTTGACTTATTAATAAATAATCCTACACTTTCACCACCTTCGTATTCACCTCTATCAATTTTGCCACCATACATTAACACAAACGGAACCATTTCTCCCGCCATCTCTTCTCACAAAACTTTTAAGAAACACTATCAAATACTACACAAATATACAATAATTAATTTCATACAATACAAAAGCTACATCAATACGTATTTCTAATGGATACGTATATTACCGGTAGAGACGTGAGCGACGGGGCGAGGAAGTGGCCGGAGAAGCTGCTGGCCGGCCAAGGCGAGGTGAGGCGGTGGCTTGGACGTGGTTAGGATAGGGAGGCGGTGGCCGGGGCGAGGAAGGCGAGGCAGAACTGTTCGAGGCGGTGGCGAGGCGAGCCGAGCCGATCCGAGCGGTGGCCGGGGCGAGGATGGGGAGGCGTAGGCGGAGGTAGAGCTGGCCGAGGCGGTTGCTTGGACGTGGCCAGGACAAGGAGGCGGTAGCCGGGGCGAGGACAGCGAGGCGGAACTAACCGAGGCAGTGGCGAGGCGAGCCAAGCCGATCCGAGCGGTGGCCAGGGCGAGGACGGGGAGGCGGAGGCGGAAGCGGAGCTAAAGCTGGTCGAGGCCGTGGCGAGGACGTCGCCGGAGAGCAGTGGCCGGTGCGAGCACGGGGAGGCGGATCGAGGCGATTCAGGGGCCAGGCCAAGACTCCGTTCAATGATCCACGGCGACGAGACTCGAGGCGCTATTGTGGCCGGGGCGAGCTTGGGGAGGCGGAGGGGGGCGGCGGTGTTGTGGAGGTCGCCGGAGAGCCGAGGCGTCCGGAAGGAGTGGCGGCGTGGAAAGTCGTTAGGGCTCGGTGCGGCGGAGCCCGAGCCTGAATATATACGAAATGAAAGGCCTCGGTTGAACCGACGCCTTTCACTTAAAAAGGAGGGCGTCGGTTCAACCAACGCCTTTCAGGCACTTGGAAAAAAAGACCATTCACAAGCGAAAGGCGTCGGTTCTTTCTAGTTAAAGAGAAAGGCGTCGGTTGAACCAATGCCTTTATGCGAACCAGAAAGGCGTCAGTTGAACCAACGCCTTTCAGGTCGGTTTAAAAAAAAGCCACATAGGCGCTCGCGGCCACACTGGCGTCTACGTGGCTTGTCAGAGCACCATTTCGGGAAGTAAGTTCTACAGTGCGTCATTTTGGTAATTTTTTTTTCATGATTTTTTATATAATTTCCCCTTTATTATACTCTAAGGCCCATACAAGTTCTCTGCAGGCTATTATTTTTATCCGCTATTATCTTTATCATGTTAAGAGCGGCGTCTAGGGATTTGGAGAGCGGTTGGCACTTAAGTTTGTGGCCGGCCAGTGGCCGCTCTAAGGCCCATACAAGTTCTTTGCAGGCTATTATCTTTATCCTGTTAAGGCTCCCGAGCAAGAGTGGCAGCTAGGGTTTTGGAGAGCAATCGGCACTCGAGTTTGTGTCCAACCGGTGGCCGCTCGCCTTAGAAGTTGGCTATTTAAATATTCTCTCCGTTCCAAAATACTATGTACATTTACAAATATTCACTATTCCAAAAATACTCTGTACATTTTGCCAAAGCATGCCACTTAGAGTTTTTTCCATATTACTTAGAGCCACTAGCCCCTCACATTATCCGGAATCTCTCTGTTCCTTCTATATTGCATGAAAACCGGACATGATGTACCCAAAGTACCCCCAACTGGAGTAGGCATGACTACACCCAAATTTTTCATTTTAGTGCTTTGCGGGAGCATCCATTGAGGATGAAGGCTTCCGACGAAACTCCGTCCATATCACTGTTGGCGCCGTCCAACCCAGAAAGAAGAAGATTTCACGCCGAAAAACAACAAAACTAGCGAAAAACACCGAGAAAGAGCTATTTACTCACAAACAACTGCAACAGAGAAATCATACAATAAAAATGGTACGTCAGGTTTAAATACAACGATTTTTACATTGGAAATTGGTTCCCAAGAAGAAAGTTGAAAATTTCGCAAGTTTTTAAAAATTTGAATTATCATGTATGTGTGCACACGACTGTAAAGAAAGTCGTGTGCCCGTATACACGAATTAAAATTTTTTGGTTTTTTAAGTCTTGAGGGATTGTACTGGCAAGTAGTTATGGCCGTAAATGGAGTACTGGATCTGTACGTGGAGAGGACCTCTACTGTGAACATGGAGATGACTTCTACTATCAATAAGGAGATGTCTTCCAGTGTCAATAAGGAGATGACCTCTAGTGTCAATAAAGAGGACGAGAGGATACCAGTGTCAATAAGGACAAGACCAGAACCTGCTCCATCATACAATGTCATTAATTTATCAGCATTTGAAGGAGGAAGAGATAAAGATTCATCATTTCAAGCTGCGAGGTAAGAATTGAAATTCACACACGCTAACTGTACAAGTTGTGTTCTCGAAGACACGACATGTCTTGAAGTCGTGTCAACATGAACACATTAACGCAAAGTTGTGTGTTGATCTATTTATGGCATGTGTTTTGGTACATGACTCTTGAAACACAAAATACTGGTATTTTATTGTGTACATACACACAATAATTTTTCCTGCATGTGTGCGTTGACACGAGTTGTTCTCATGCGTACAATTCATTTCCTTTGTTTTCGCAGATTGGGAGGAAGTAATGAAATTATGAAGGATACATTTGCTGTGGAAAATGAAGAGCAATTTGAAATCAATGGTTTGAATGGAGAAGAAGATGAAGACGAAGATGTTGGAGACCATCAATCTGAAGAGCAACTTGAAAATGAAGAGTGGTTGGATTACGAGGAACTCCTGTGGTCAGGGGATGAGTGTCATATCTTTTACAAGCAGACGATTACAAGGTACAACTTGCATTAGGGCCTAGGTTCGAAAGCATCAAGTAGTCTGATCGTTTAATATTTAAACCCTTACAAGTGCACAAGGCAATTTTACTATAGTTGAGTATTTAGGGTTGTCGAACCTCAAGGATGGATGAATGATCTACCAAATTCAAGAGAAAGAAAAGTTGTAGTTTTGATTTAATTCCAAGAAAGTAATAAACTTTAGCTACTGAAACGAGTTTTACTTATATGAGAAATACCAAGGCTTCGAATCCACCATAAAATAAACTAGTGTATCATCTCTCTCTCTCTCTTTTATATAGATTCCTAATTGGCTAGTATATTCCTCTCGGACATATACTTGTCAATTCAAGATATGGTGCTCTCCTCTTGGACGTAACACATAAGCAATTAAAACATGGAATTGTGATCTATCTCTCTCGAGTATAAACCAATGAAACTTTATTAATATATAACACCCCAGTCTACTCACGTTCTTGGTCGGACACGCAAATATTCTTTCGGATTAAAACTCACAAGAATTCAGTTTAGCCTCTCTCGAGCACATAGAATAAACCTCAATGAATTAACATTAAAACCATAACAAAGATCTATACACCAACTAGAATAAAAATTAAGATGAGAGGAAAGAAAATAATACAACCAGTCTATTTAGCCTTCATCTATACCTTGAAAAGAAGTTTTGCCTAGGATTGGAGGAAAAACAATCATCATATTCTTCATAATCTTCTTCTTCTCCTCTCATTTGCTCTAGCCTCAAAAGTCTCCAAAAAAACTTAAAATATGACCTAAGATATAATCTCTAATGCCCAATACGCTCCCCCGTAAGGCATATATATAGGGGTGAAGAGAAACCACGAAACCCCCTTCCAATTCCGACTCAAAATAGGGTTTAATTGAAGTTTGCCGCATACAGCGATCAATCGCTACAGTGCCGATCGATCGCTTACTGTTCATGCAAAAATTCCACTAGATACGATCGATCGAAAGGTGATGATTGATCATGAAAATCTCAATTTTTTGTTCCGGCAACCGATCACCTCATTTGTCGATCAATCGGTTACTATTCATTCTACATCACAATTTTCCAATAGACATAACTTTTCACTCTAAACTTCGAATTGTGCGCGGTCGATGGCGTTAGAAAGCTGACTTCTTGAATTTTAACATGAAGCTTGAATCAGTCCAATCAGATATATATACACCAAGTTATTAAAGATTCAACTATTAGAGTCACTTTTCACTATATCTATAGCTTACGCTTATTTTTCCTACAAAAACCAAAAGAACTACATTAAAGAACACTAAAATATAATCAAACACTAACATAAACATAAGTTTATGAGCTAATAAAATGCATAATTTGAGTATATATCACACCCCCAAACCTACATTTTGCTAGTCCCTAACAAAACAAAAACAAAACAAAAGCACACAAAACTAACTAAAGGAACTAAAACATAAAAGTAAATGCCACTTTCGTAGGGAACACGATTGCATTGAGCATATGCAACAAGCTGTTAAACCTCTAGGTGGCCCTAGTAGGACGAGTTGTGTCTCGTGATGGTTTGCAGCCATGCTACCCACAAATATGTACTTATGCAATCAACCTAATTAATCTAAAAAAAAAATTAAAACACTACAAAATAAACAACTTATTATCCCTTCAAATGCAAACTACAATGCTTAAGAAAATCAACTACACGTACGTGGTTTATAATCAACGGGAATATAGAAGCCTTCAAGTAAGTGGTTTTATTCCACACTTTCATCTTGGAAATTTCTGCTCAATATGATATAGCATGATAATATAAATAGTAAAAAGTGTAGAACATTGTAGCAATACATTCTAAATCTGTGTATGGGATTGTGTAATGCCTAACTTCAAGATGCTTAGGTTTAGTAATGACTCAGGCCAATGACTCCCAACCAGTTGGTTTAGGGCATTTATGTTTCAAGTATAGACCGCTTCGGGCCCGAGCATCAGCCTAAGTTAATCCTATAAAGTTTTGTTTTTTTGTTCATTTTTCATTCATTTTTTCAATTTTTTTATTCAGCAATATTTATTCATCTGAGTTGTATTATACTCTCAACCTATTTTTGGTCCAAGCCTCTGCCATATTGCCAAGTAAGTGGTCTATCATGATCTTTTAAACTCAACAGACAACCACATATAAACCAATGACTCTGACTAAAGACATCCCACTGAAGATTAGTATTCAATAAATCTCTATAGGGTATTAATTTATGTAACTAGTGTGTGTGAGTGAGTTTTATTAGCTCAAGCACATGTTCCAAGAGGATTGTAACAAAAATATATTCTCAGTTAAGTGTTTCTATCCTCCAGTATACTTACTCACACTTCTAATGCAAATTAATCTCTTAAAAATTGAAGCATGCATTATCACGGGATAACTATCAAAACCTATGAAAATACTAACAAACAACCTAAAAAACTACTCAACCTAAAAACTAATCAAAATTTTTTTATGGTTTTTCATTTTTTTTTTCATTCAAGCAATATCGTCTCCCCCAGACCTATTATGAACATTGTCCTCAATGTACAAGAGATATAAAAAAATGTAATGATAACATAATAAAGAAGAGAAGAAAAGGAGAGAACACACCTGAATACGTGGGTTGCCTCCCACCAAGCGCTAAGTTTAACGTCTTCAGCCAGACTTAGCCGCTATCTTTTTGCAGGGTGCAGATCATCAGGAAGTCAACCTATATCAATTAAATGATTACCCCACACACTCCTATACTTGTTGCCTAAGTATGGAGCACACCGCGGAATGAAAGGGTGCAGTGGTGGGTGGGGAAGCTTTGTAAATAGGGGTCCCTGTATTAGCCATGGGAAAAAGTCATGAGAGAATTTTAAAATGAAAGGCTCATCCTTCCCCATATCAACCAATTTGGCCATAGGGGCCTCTTCTAGTAACACATGTTGGAGAGGTTTCTCAAATAGTGGAACGAATGGGCGATCGATAGAACACTCTAAATCACTTTCAACAAGCAAAGGATAGGGTCGGTCTAGACATTGTATGAAGTGGTGCCTCGGAAACAGAAGGTTCCTTTATTAGTGTCGTAGATGGTGACTCCTCAAAGATTGAAGATTTAAAAATTAGTTCTAACGACTCACTCACTTCTTCTTTACTCTCCACACTTTCCTGCTCATTTCTTACAATGCACGCAATCTTATTTTCAAATTTTTGGCCACTCCGAAGGGTTGTAACATTTTGAACATAGTTAGGGAAAAAACATATCCCCTCTTCATCAAATTGGCCCATCAGGTATTGTGGTTGGATAGGTAGAATGCATTTTTTGCTCATATCCATGGACTGTGCCAGTTGTCCTAACTGTGTTTCTATTTTGGCAAAGGACTGTGTGTGGGAATGGGTTCTCAGCTCACCTCTCATCTCCTTTTGCTCGGTTTTCAGTTCGGTTAAGGCCGTGAGGATAGTGGACTGGATGGTTAACATTTGGCTTAGCTGGTCTTCTAAGGTCGGTCTACTATTAGATTGGCCAAATGGATGTGAGGCTGGTTGGAAAGGCAGTTGTTGGCTTAGGAAATCCTGTCTAGGGGCTTGATTAAGTTGCTTCCAAGGGGAATTAAGATGGTCTTCCCACTTATGAAGACCTTGGGCCTCATTCACATACTTGCATATAAAATTTGGGTACTCATGGGCCAAAGAGCACTCCACTGGGGTATGGGTAAGACTTGCACAAAGGGCACATGCTTCTGAAATAAAAGGGGTCGTGGGTTGCAGGGAAGATATGCTACTCCCAAAGTCGGATTGATGCTCCCATCTACGGTTGTAAGTATCAAAATATGAGGGGCATTGGTGGAAAGACACTTTAAAGGGAGTGGAAGTAGGTGTGTGTGGGGAATAATAGTCATTAAAGTACATATATGGGTCATCATGGCTAAATCCATAGGAAGGTGAATGCATTTCTTCACCACGCAGTTATCAACACCCTAACCACACTATCACACATCCATGCATCAGAAAAATAACTCTAGATATCCACAACTAGCAATCAGCAGCCCTAAATATCGACAACTAGCAGTCCTAATAGCCATATCTAGCACAACATGCAGTCACAAAAAGAAAAGAAAAACATCAAGCTCTTAAACCCTTAGAATTATACTAAAAGAAAGGTTAAGAGAATGCAAACGAGGGGAAGGAGTAGCCCTTCCACGTCGGCGAGAATTTCACGTCTTCTCTTAATCCTACAAAAAAATCAAAATACAATTAAGCTACTGAAATATAATCTAAATGAAAACTAAGCTACTCTAAAACTAAACTACTCTAATTATGCTAAGAATCTGGTAAACTATTGGCTTCCATCCCCGGTAATGATGCCAAAAACTTGATCGTTTAATATTTAAACCCTTGCAAGTGTAGAAAACACATGTACTACAGTGAGCATTTAGGGTTGTCGAACCTCAAGGATGGATGAATGATTTATCAAACTCAAGAGAAAGAAAAGTTGCAGTTTTGATTTAATTCTAAGGAAGCAATAAACTTTAGCTAATGAAACGAGTTTTACTTATATGAGAAATATCAAGGCTTCGAATCCACCATAAAATAAACTAGTGTATCATCTCTCTCTCTCTCTCTTATATAAATTCATAATTGGCTAGTATATTCCTTTCGGAAATATATTTGTCAATTCAAGATATGGTGCTCTCCTCTCGGACGTAACATATAAGCAATTAAAACATGGAATTTCGATCTATCTCTCTCGAGCATAAACTAATGAAACTTTATTAATATATAACACCTCAGTGTACTTGCATTCTTAGTCGGACACGCAAATATTCTTTCGGAATAAAACTCACAAGAATTCACTCTAGCATCTCTCGAGCACATAGAATAAACCTCAATGAATTAACATTAAAACCATAACAAAGATCCATACGCCAACTAGAATAAAAGATAAGATGAGAGAAAAGAAAATAATATGATCGGTTACTATTCATTCTGTATCATAATCTTCCAATGGTCATAACTTTTCGCTCAGAACTCTGAATTGCCCGCGGTCAGTGGAGTTGGAAAGCTGACTTCTTGAATCATTCCAATCAGATATATGCACACAAAGTTATTAAAGATTCAACCATTGGAGTCACTTTTTACCATGTCTGCAGCTTATGCTTATTTTTCCTACAAAACCAAAAGAACTATAGTAAAGATCACTAAAATATAATCAAACAATAACATAAACATAAGTTTAGGATCTAATAAAATGCATAATTTGAGTATATATCATAGTCTCAAGATGGCAGTTACTGATTTAGCAATCAAAAGGAAGTTCTTGTTCAAAGTTGTGGATGAGAACAAGGATACATTTGCTACAATGTGCAAGGTTCTAGGGTGTAAGTGGTACATATGGGCTTCCAACATACTATATGGAGTAAGCGTGACAAGGAGGAAAGAAAGGCATACATGTGGCACAAAGATAAGTTCGAAAGATCATCATTTGGCTTCAAACCTATAAATTGCAAGGAAGTGTCATGACCTCTATATGGATTCAAATTCCATCAAAACAGAAAATATACAACAATACATTGAGAAACATTGGGGCATCAAAGTCAACTCTAAAAGGGCATGGAGGGCAAAAGAGAAATTGATTTGATTGATGGATGGCAACCTTGAAGACTCATATCGCATTTTGCCACATTACGGAAGGGAGTTAGAGCATTCTAATCTAGGTACATATGTGGTGATACAAAGGTCTTGTGATATACCTAAAATTGAGTTAGGCGGATACGACTTTAGACGTGTGTTTTGGTTGTTCAGTCTGGTGGCAAGAGCATTCCGAAGATCACTTAGGCCGCTGCTCATTGTTGATGGAACATTCCAAAAAGGAAAGTATCTTGGAGTTTTTTTGGTTGCTAAAACCCTTGATGGGAATCAACAATTAATGTGCATGGCATATGTAATGGTCGAGAAAGAGACAATAAAAACATGGTAAGTCGTGCCCTTGTGCACACGATTTGAAAATAGCGTGTTGTCACACACGATTCTGTTGTAATATCATGTGTTGCAGAACACACCTACTTAGTAGTCGTGTGCCATCACACATGGCTGTTTTGTTGAACACACCTTCAAATTATTTCTTAATATTGTTTGACTCTCAGTTGTTACTTGCAGGACGTGGTTCATCGACTTACTTAAATCTTTTCTCTTTATGGACCCCCCGGCAAAGTCTGGACACAATTATTTCTAATAGACAAAAGGAACTTTAGCGAACGGTTCCTAATGTGTTTCCCGAGGCTCACCATGGGTTTTGCCTGCGTTATATGCCAGCTAATATGCATAGTCAGTAGAATGACAAGTACCTGAAGGTGTTGTTATTCAGAGCTGCTGCATGCTTCAAGAGACCGAAAAGATGAAGCAACATAATGAGGAGGCCTGGAAATATGTTGACAAAGTTGAGAAAGGGTATTGGGCTAATGTGGAATATCCTGGTAAAAGATATAATGCTCTCACATCAAGCAAGTAAGAAAGTGTAAATAATATGAATCTGAAGGCTAGGTTTTGGCCAGTAACTCTTGTTGATCGAGCAAATGCATGCGACGACAACCACCCATTTTGATAGATGCCGAATGGAAGGCCATGGGCTAACAACTTCGTTAACAAAATATGGACAGAATCATATCAATGACATGAGGGGAGAAGAGTGTTGGAACTGTTTGAGTGCAACCCAAGGAATTCCGTATTGGATATCGGTAAAATATCGGTCGACCAAAGAGACAAAATATCGAAGATATTTGTGTAAAAAAACATCGGTGGTCAAAAACTAGTTTTCACCATATATTTTCACAATCTAAATTCTAAAATGAGTAATACTAATTTAGACAAAGCATAGATTTCAAAATATGCATAAAAAATGTACATTAGGATGGGAAACAAAAGGGAAAGTTGTTTTTTTTTTTAAATTCCCATTCTTTTTTCAAAACATATTTATTTTAAAAAATAGCGATATATCGGTCTGAAACCGATATATCGGCGATAGTTTAAAATATTTGAAAAATGATATTAGACCGTATCGTTTTATCAGGTGGGACGAAACAGAATTCCTTAGTGCAACTGCTATCATTGTCCTAGTTTCAAGTGAATTCTCTATACTATGTGGTAAGTAGAGTACATTACTATGTTATCGTGTATACGAGGACATGAGTTTTAAAATTATCGTTTATTCGAACACACGACTGTTATAAAGGCGTGTTTTCATACGCACGAGGTTATGTTATCGTGTATATTAGCACACAAGTTTTAAAAGTATCGTTCATACGAACACATGACCGTTATAAACTCGTGTTTTCGTATGCACGACGTTATGTTATTGTGTATATGAGCACACGAGTTTTAAAATTGTCGTTCATACAAACACATGACCGTTATAATGTTGTGTTTTCATACGCATGACATTATACTAGTCATACGAACACACGCTAAGCTATTTGTGACATTGATTCTCTTTGTTTCTCAGGATATTGTTGACCTTTCGAAGTGGACATGCACATGTGGCTTCTTCCATAGCATGAGACTTCCTTGCAAGCATGCCATAGCATGTGTTGATGAGAGGAGTTTGAACCCAATCAAATATTATGAGAAGTGGTACTATGCAAGCATGTACTGCACAACGTACGAAGAAGTAGTGTTCCCAACATTAGACAGAAGTCAATGGGGGCAATTATGAGGTTTTATTTAAATGCAAACCGTCTTTGCTTGAAGCTCCAAAGAAGGGCAGGAAAAGGACAAAGAGAATTGAGTCACAGCCCAAGCTACCAGAAACCTCGAGGTGGAAATGTGGCAATTGTCGCCAGGTTGGTCATAACCGAAAAAATGCTCTAACACAACGGTTGAGAAAGAACGTAGGACGCGTAGAAAGAGAACAATTACGCAAGAAGGCAATCTAACTACAAAGAAGACATCACGAAACATTGTTCTGGCTTGCCAAAGCCCCCACCATTCTTCAAGTAGTATGGAACTTACTCATAGATATTGTAAGTTTTAATGGGTATATATACACATTTTGTATGGGTAGCAGTCGTGTGTTCACGCACATGACTTAGTTTAAAGGCGTGTGCAAATATGTACGATATATTAAAATTAAAGACTTGGAATTTTTATTGTCAGAAACATTTGTATAGCCTAAATTATTATATAATTTTGAAAAATTACATGAGTATTAGTCTTCATCTGAATCTCTCAAAAAACCCGCTACCATCACTTGCTTACTTGGATCTTTATTTAAATCGTCGTCGAACTTTGAGTCTATCTCCCCACGAATCATACAGGCAGCAATGATTGGGTGTCATAAACATGAAATTCTATCCTGATCAAACTTTGGAGGGTTGACATTGGATGCCAAGTGCGCCACGTACATCATGACGAAGATCCCGCAGTCTTTTGAGTTTGCTTGCCACAACGCTTTGGAGATCTGAGTCATCCTCCACTCCAAGCAACCTGTCCATTTCAGGTATTGTAATATGACTAGGCTCATGAACTTCTAGAATTTATCTGCGGCCACCCTGTGATGTGGGTACAAGTTGGAATTGCTGGAAAGTGGGTTGTAGAAACGCTAGACGAAGTTCGGAAAATGAATGAAGAGGAGGCATAAGTGAGGGCTTGTGCGGATTGGGAAAAAAACATAGAACATGTTCCTGTTCAGTCCCTTCAACATCCTCCCAACCTTACATATCAACTTTGCATTATCTCCATCCTCTTTGTACTCCCTTGCAAAAGCGGGCCATGGCATGTAGATTAGATTTGGAAAAATGTGAAGTCAAGTTTTCGAGAATTTGAGGGGTGAACTTATATTGCCAAAAATCTCTTTAAAGGCACAGGAGCCAAAAAAATAGAATGGATACTTCTCCCGGTTACTTTCATTTCGATGCCGCAACAAAGTGAGAAATTCGTCTATCACTTGTACACAACCACAAAATTTGTGTGCGTATTAGTACATGAGCACAATTGTAATTGTGTGTATGGAAGCACGCCTTCATGAGTAGTCGTGTGTTCAAACACACGACTACTCATAAAGGCGTGCTATCTCACACATGACCTTCTATTGCATTTGAAACTGGAAAGTACAAAACAGACAGGTCGTGTATACAAACACAAGCCTTCATGACTAGTCGTGTGCTCGAACACATGACTACACATGAAGGCGTGCTTTATTACACACAAATTACACACGATCTTCTAATGCTAAAAATAAACATGAAAGATACTTACATTTGTGTTTATTTCTATTCTTTGCATGAGGGATATGTAGTCTTCATCACATAACGTGGGGATTGGATAAAGCTTTCTCAGATTAGCGATCCATTCATCGATTGTGACTTTATCACTTTCCAACAAGATGTCCATGTCGAAGCACAACTCCAAACCAACATAGTGTTCTGGGAGTTCCATTGCTGCTGGTGGAGGTGTTTGGAGGCTCTCAACGTCCACAGGCTCGTGTGAGGTTGAGCCTGTGGCCTCCTCTTCCTCCTCATCCTTCTCCTCCTCCTCCTCCTTCACCTCCTCAGACTCATCCTTCAAGGAAGACAACATCGCATTAATGATATTGCTTGTTTGCCGATCGGAGTTGATCTCCTCAAAATCTGTTTTCTTCTCTTCTGCCGCTCTAGGGGTGTAGGAAATGATCTACACATGAATTATGCATTTTATTATCTCCTAAACTTATGTTTATGTTAGTATTTGATTAGATTTGTTGTTACTTTAAATGCGTTTTTTATCTTTTGTAGGAAAATAAGACGTACATTCCTTTTGGCTTAAGAAGAGAAAAGAAGCTAATTATTTTGGCAAAGTGATTAAAGATCTAATGGTTGAGGACACGTCGACGGGTTTTAAAGAGGTTCATTTATTTAAGCTGCTGATTCACATTAAGGAGAAGATGAGTTTTATTTTAAGAAAAGAACCATTAAGATGAGATTGGACGGATGTGAGCGATACAATGGGTTTTGCCCGAATTAAACTCAAAGTGGTTAATTTTGTTCCGATTCGGTTCAGGATAAAAGAAAAAAAGAAATATTGACCCGAGCCGAAGCTCGGGCCTTTACTTTCAGATGAACAGAACACGGCGCTCTATTGAGCGCCGGTGTAGATGGCAGCCATGGGCGAGCGCCGGTGGAGCTGGATGTCGGGCGACGGCGATAGCGATGGCCGGCGGAGGGGCGAGGCTCGATGAGCGGAAAAAAAGACGGTAGCCATGTTCATTCGGAAAAACAAACAGTCGTGTTAAAATTGGAAACTCGAGCTTGGATTTGGACTCCTTCCTTGACTAGGAATCGAATAAGGATCGGAGTTGGAGTTTCAATTGCCTATAAAAACAGGGAGAGACCGAGAGCCGAGGAGAAATAGAGAAGAACTTTCGGCCAGTGAAAAGCCAGTCCTTTCCGGTGTGGTTGTAGCCGGAAAAGAGTTGGTGTCATCGGAGGAAGAGAGGGAAGGAGAGAAGAGGAAGAAAGTTTGGGTTTTTGGACGTGCTACAGTAACCGACATTTTGCTACAGTGCGCGGCAAATCGAAGAAGACGATGAATAGTGTTTAGTGAACAATGTTTTAGCTATAGTGCCCGTGAACAGTGTTTTTAGTGAATAGTGCTAAATGACTTCGACAAATCAACAGCGTTCTCCTCATTCGATGACCGGCTAAATTCACGTCCAAAGCGTAGATGAAACCCAAGTAAATTGGTTGTATCGTTTTCTTTCTCTCATCTTACCTTTTACCTTAATTAGTGTATGAATCTTATTATACAATCACTATTAATTTATTTGAGAGTTATTCTTTGTGCTCTAGAGAGGCGAGAGTGATTCTTGCTAATTTCAATCCGAGGAATACTTGCGTGTCCGAGAGGAACGTAAGTAGATTAAGGTGTTATAAAGGAATAAGGTTTTATTGGTTTATGCTCGAGAGAGATAGATCACAATTCCATATTTTAATCGATTATGTGTTACGTCCGAGAGGAGAGAACGACATATTGAATTGACGAGTATATGTCCGAGAGAAATATGCTAACCAATTAGGAATTTATACAAAAGAGAGAGAGAGAGAGAGAGAGAGAGAGAGAGACGATAAGCTGGTTTATTTTGTGGTGAATTCGAAGCCTTGGCACTTCTCCATATTCGTTTAATTAGTTAAAGTTTACTACTTTCCGTAGATTAAATTAAAACTACAACTTTCTTTCACTTGAATTTGGTAAGATTATTCATCCGTCCATGAGGTTCGACAACCCTAAAACTCATTGTAGTACAATTGCCTTGTGCAATTGCAAGGGTTCTTATATTGAAACGATCAGGAAACCATCCACCTCATTTTAACGATCTCATTAGTGCCCGTCAATGAGACCTCCTTTTATGTCTGCTTCTTATCGATAGCCTTCACCAGCTTCCTCTTCCTCTTCAGCGCCTGCTCCACCACCTTCTCTGCCAGATTCCTCTGTGCCTGCTCCACCACCATTCTCATCATCTGGTCCTCTTCCCTTTGCCTCTACAATATCTTCTCCGAGACAGACCTCATTCACCTCCTTCGCATAGATCATGGGGGGAAGAGATCCCGTCTGTACTTCTGCCGCTTCTCCACTTCTACACGCTCCATGTCTTCGTCGAATTCTGGTTGGAGCTTTTTCAATAACTCTTCGCAGAGGCTCTCTGTGTGGCTCGGTCTACCTTCTCTTCCTCCTGCGGGCGCTTCATTTGAGCTACCTTGAAAAATTAAAAAGTCGTGTCATCTCACACACGCAAAAAATTTACTCATGTATATGTGCACACGACTATAAATAACTCGTGCTTCGCCGCACACGACTTTAATTTGGAGTGTTCGATTAACGCAAAGGCGTGTATACAGGAACATGCCTTTAATTAAAATCGTGTGTGGAAAAGCAAGAGTACAAAAAAAATTGAGAAGTCGTGTTAATGTGTCTTACTTACCCATACACCATTTGTATGAGTCATCAACGGTCTTGTGCGCCAGCTCCTTGCACCGCATATGCTCCGGCACCTTCTCCTCCTCCTTCTCAGTTGTCTTCTTCTCCTCCTTCTCTGTTGCCTTCTTCTCCTCCTTCTTCTTGCCCTCCTGAACAGGATTTGAATATAGGGAGGCATTCTCCAATATCAGTGATGCTGTGTCGGCGGAGGCCTTCATAGAGTGCAGAATCTCACACAGAGTACCCACACTCACTCCCTTCACTTGTATCTTCTCATACCTCTCCAGGGCAACATCAATTAATGTCTTTATGCCCTGCAACCGTCCAATCCTCCCATTGCGTTTGAGTCAGCAGGTGTCCTCGAGGATGAGGGGGGACCATGCATGGCGGTCTTCTTCTTTTCTTGCCTTTCTATTTTGGGTCCTCGAGGAGGAGGGGCCACCGAAGCAGAAGAAATGAGGACTGCCTCTTCTCCCAAGGGGCAAATGACATTCAATACTTCTTCCCAAACGTCTAGATGCTCAAACGCCTTCTTCCAATAGCTTCTCATTCGGTGTTTGGCATGTGCGCCCTACTTCACTTCAGTAATGAGTGCGCCTGATCCTTGCCACCTTCTAACCCTCAGACTGATCGGGCCCATTATGGTATGGAAGATGGTAGTGTACTAAAATACCCAATCAGCATAGTCAGTAAAACAAAACATTAGTGTTCATTTACACACACAACTCAAGTAAAATTTGTGTATAATAAGACACACAGAACTGAGTAGTCATGTCTACGAACACATGACCCAATATGTAGTCGTGTACATACATACACGACTCCATGAGATAAGAATGTTAACAGAAATAAAATGTAAATGTCGTGTATAATAAGACACGAGCCACTAAGGCGTCGTGTCTACGCACACACAAAAAATATGTAGTCGTGTACATATACATACACGACTACATGAGAAATGGATGTTACAAAGGAAATGAACTCGGAGAATAGCTTACTTGAGGTACATATGTGGCTTCGTTTAGGTAGCCACTGCTCTCGGACTCTCCTTCAGATTTAGCTCCTACTTGTCTGTTGATGTGGGATATACCAAAAGCCAACATCTTGTGGATTGCTTGCAGCCAACTGTAGGAGGGCAATCTAGAGAGGTCTTCAATGTAGTAAAAAAATAGGGTAGAAGCCCCCTTGTCCTATGTGAAAACAAAACCACGGAGAAGATGAGGCAGATGATCATTTTCACCATGTGATCCTCTAGCATCTTGATTGCTCCTTCGGTTAGCTTGTCAATAAGTTCCTCAATGTACTGCTTCTTCGGTTTCCTCATGGAGAAGTACTCCCTATAGAAGTCTCCTTGGGGTTGGATGCCCTTGGCAGAAACAATATCAACTTTGTCGCCTTGTGCGGGCAATCCAGTGATAAGAACAATTTCTTGATCTGTAAAATTTAGCGTCCTCCCCTTGATGTTGAACACCTTAGGAGAGTCATCCCAATACCTCACCAAGTTGTCTAGGAGGTTCTTAGAAACTATTACCTCCTGAGCATCTAAAATGATGCCAAATCTCGTCTCCACCATCAGTTCAATGCATCTTTGGTTACGTTGTAGGAGGGCTTCACACTTTTTTCAGAATTCCGGGCTGACAATTTGTCCGAAGAACCGGTCGCGCTTTATACATTCTCTTCATGGGGGTCTATGAGGGCACCTTCTTCTTCCTCCCCCTCTTCTTTTGCTCTCGCGGCGCAACTCTAAATTCCTGATCCTCCTTGTCCTCCCTTGGGATTTGAGCATTTGAGGCCTCTCTGTGTATCCATCTGTAATGAGATAGTTAGTAAAAAATTATTACATAATCAAACATAGCGTGTACACAAAAACACCAACACGGTCAAGTTGTGTCATCGCATACACGACTTAATATTATGGCGTGTGCACATACACACAATATAATAATTACGTGTTTTTACGTACACATGCTTTTAAATTTAGTTGTGTATACAAAAACACCAATAACACCAATACAGTAAAGTAGTGTCATCGCATACATGACTTAATATTATAGCGTGTGCACATACACACTCTATAATAAAGGCGTGTTTTCACGTACACACTTTTAAATTTAGTCGTGTATGCACACACACCCTAGGATAAAGTCGCGTATGCGCATACATGACCTAAACCATATACAAAAAAATAAAATTGGAGATTCTAAAAGAAAATACACTAAAAATTGAATCTTACCAGTGATTTTATATTCTTCTTTGGGTTTATTTTACTTTCGATGAGGCTTTAATGCCCGGGAACTCTTCACGCTGATTTTTACCTTTGCTCTCCAGCGAAAAAAGGACTTTTTCTACTGGTCATCCGAAACCCTAAGTCTTTCCCAGTGTTCCTCGCCGCCAAATCACTCTTCAGCCTTCCACCGAAACCCCTCTTCACACCCCTCACCGAAAACCGCTCTCTATGTGTGTAATGTGCACACGGGGGTGGATTTTTATAGACGTCGGGGGTTGCAGGGAGTCGTGGGGGGACGTGAGACATGCCGTTTCGCCAGAAAGTCCCCGCCTTTGGTGGTGATGGGGGAGCCGAGGGTATCATGCGCACTTAGACACGACACTTCGGCTCCAAAAGGGCATTTTGGGTAGTCTAGGTGCACTTTCCAGGCTATATTGCATTTCATTCAAAAAACCAGGTAATGTGGGAAGATGGCTAGTGGCACCAGGTAATATGAAAAAAACTCTGCCACTTCCTTTTTTAAAAATTGGAGGATACTTGGAAAGATTGATTTGAACTTGGTTCGTGAACAAGCGTACGAGTTGGATGGGATATCAGGTGTCACGCCCCGAAATTTTAAGCCTCGACGGAGTGCGGAAGTCGACCTTAAATCGAGAAATTCTTGAAGCAGAATTTCGGGAACGCAACTGAATACCCATTCACCAGTCAACCACAACATCTCAAAAGGATGTGTAATTGAAACCATTCAATCATATGAATCAACATCATTAAACCATATAAAATAAAAATTCTTAATCTTAAATTATCCCAAAATAAAAATCATTAAAATCTCTTAACAAAATCACTAAAACTTTTTGGCACACAGGCCATTAATGTCACAGCTATTTATTTCAAAAGCAACATAAACTTCATAACTTTCTGACTACAATCCTTGAGCTTTTCCTTCTGCTGCAACGTTCTCCAAATCTAATCTTTATCCATGCCTGCATCACAGGATGCATGAGTATTCCGAAGAAATACTCAGTAGGATGCAAAACCCACACAAACACAAAAGATACAATATATAACAATGCATAAGATTTCAACAACAACTGATAAATCAGCAATATCGATATCCAATATAAGGAATTGCATTACCAGAAATCATCATCAGTCACTAAGACTCCAAAACAGCTAGAATGTATGGAGAGAATATAATTAATCAATGATCGAAATATTAAGAGTGCATAAGAAAAACATCATTCACAGAGACTTCAACTATCACAAGCGTATGGAGCTACAACTTTCACACTCATATATCACCACTTCCATGTGGTTTCTTGCCAAACTATCCTAGAGGTTTTCTCCTTGGAACCCTATGTCATGTCTAGAATACTGGCTCTATCAGTACTTATGGAATGCCTCTCTTTGGGCGGAAACCTAACAAGGGTCCAAAGATATACTCTCTTAACACATGGACTTTTGAGTCTTATTAACTCTCATCCTGGCAGAGTCTCTTAACTCAGGGGATTTTGAGTATTATTAACTCTCTCCCTAGCTGAATTTCTTAACTTAGGGGTTTTTGAGTATTATTAACTCTTACATTAGCTAAATCTCCCTTAATGCAGGGGCTGTTGAGTATCATTAACTCTCACCCTGGCTGAGTTTCCCTTAACACAGGGGCTATTGAGTATCATTAGCTCTCTCCATGGCTGAGTTTCTCTTAACACAGGGGCTATTGAGTATCATTAGCTATCACCCTGGCCGAGTTTCTCTTAACACAGGGACTATTGAGTATCATTAGCTCTCACCCTAGCTGAGTTTCTCTTAATCCAAGTGCTTTTGAGTATTCTACAACTCTCAACTGGACATAATCTCTCCTAATCCAAGTGCCTTTGAGTATTCTACAACTCTCAACTGGACGAAGTCTATTATGGCTTTTACCAGCATACTACGAATGTCTTCACTCAGGTACTATTGAGACTACCCATCTCTCAACATGGGAAACTAATCTACCTCTCTTGGGCAATATCTCACAAGGTTCTTATAACGAATCTCTGATGTAACTATTTACTCGAAGGAAAGGTATCCTCTATGAAGAACATATTTATTCTGATAACTAGCTCACGAAAGAAGTACAATAAAGATTTCGATACTCTTTCAAAAGTCTGACTCACTAAAGGAGTACCAATGAGATTCCATTCATCTTGTGATATGACCAAAGTACACCCTTTATCATGTTACATAGCATATATCACAATCTTAGATGTTAATACATCACAATTAGGATAATTAATACAAGACACCCAATATAACACATGAATCAACATGGATTAAAGTCAACAATATAAGATTAGAACTTCTGGACTCTGAATAATGAATAAAGCAACCAACTTTGTGTATGAATCCCATCTAGACACTTAGCATAAAAGCATACATGATCATATCACAAGATGAATGGAAAATAGAGTCATAAATCAAATAATTTCACACGAATCAAAGCAATAATCATGGTACTGAATAAGAATATTTATAAACATCATAAGGATGGAGAAAAGAAAAGGGAAAAACTATCCTACTCTTAGTTTCACAAAAGTCTCGCCCTTTACGCGTCATTCGCCTTCTTCGCTTCGTAGCGATGCCTCCGCTCCAAGCTTTGGATGAAGACTCACACCAAGAAGAGGCTTGAGAGAAGGGTGAACGTGGGAAGGAGAAAAAGCACAAGCTTTCTAGAGCTAGGGTTTGATATGAATTGCACAAGCCCTCCCCTCTCATGGGCTTATATAGAGTTTAGAGTTTCCATCTCTTATGTAAATCCTTCCTTATCATGGACTCTTTCCTCCAATAGAAATCCTCTAAAATCCTCCAAAATCTCCTCATGAACGTCCTCTCCAAGTTTGGTTAGGATTTAGTATCTTTTTCTCAAGAAAATCCACTCAAAACGCAATTTCTATATTCAATGCCGTTGTGATCTATCGCGTACCCCGATAATCGATCGCGTACCCCGCCAGATCAATCGCATACCCCGACTGTATACCAAAATTCAAACTAACATAACTTTATGCTCCGAACTCCAATTTGCGCACCTTCGATGGCATTGGAAAGCTCTCTTCACATACTTTAACTCCAAAGTGCAAAACATAGCAAAAATAAATATTAAAATTTAATATTTTTAGATCAATTTTAGTAAGCACACCAATTTTTCGGATGTTACATCAGGGAGAAGGAGTCATGTGACTTCCTTGTGGACTTCATGGTCCAATAAAAATAAGAATTTTCTCAAATGTACACAGTATTTTGGAACGGAGGGAGCATTCAATATTGCGGTTTCACTTCACACATGAACTTCTAATGGTTCAATGTCCCTAAAAGTTAAGTTTGAGTATGAGATTGCATTTTGGACCCCAATAACGTGAAAATCAAAATTCTATAGGGGTGTGTTTGCACCTTGATTTGGATTTAAAGGTGTGGATCTTTAAATCACATGATTTTAATCATATATGAGATTTCCATTTGAGATATTTAGTGTTTGGAGATAGATTAAGGGTGCATTTGGCAACAGGGATTTGGACTCTCTGATTCATAGAATCATGTCATATAATCAAAATCTAATGTTTGGCAACATATTTTTTGGTGGGATTTGATTTTGGCCTGGATCTCACCATAAATCCCATCACATTTGGTTTATAACATGAAATGGGTGAGTACAAATCACACGTCTAACCTTGTCATTTACAAAATCACACCCCCAAATATTAAATATTAAAATCTCAGTGGTTAAATCTCATTATTCCCAAACACTACCCGTGATTTATAATCTCAAATACAAATCAAGTCTACTTGTGATGTAATAAAAGGATGTGATTTTATGAATCACTCATTTAAATCCAAATCAACGTTGCCAAAAGCACTATAATAATGTGACTTTATGGGTGAGATTTTAATATCAATTTTGAGGGTATGATTGTGTAAATAACAGTGTCAATTGTGTAATTTGCACTCATCCATTTTCTTGCTATTAACCAAATGAGAGGATTTAGGGTGAGATTTGGGCCAAAATCAAATCCAGCCTAAAAACATGTTGCCAAATATGGGATTTGGACCAAAGGACACGATTCTAGGAATCACATGGCCCAAATCCTTGTTGCCAAACACACCCTAGCTCAATTTGTTCTAATGATAATCAACAATATCATTAGCAAATTCTTCGAGACATTTTATCAAATTCTACGATTTTCCATACGTGAAGTTTTTTAAATTAATGATTCTTCAAAAAATTTCACCAAATTCAGATACACACTATATAAATAAACATGATCAAACACTGCTGCCAAAAAAAAATTTAAACACTTTTTCTAAAGCAAGGGTAGTACTCCCTCCGTCTAATGAATCCTGACAATATTTGGAGAGAGTTTATCACTACATAGTTGATTTTGTTATGTACAGGCGAAGTCCAATAAATTTAGGGTGATGCTTTATAACACCCTAAATTTTTTTGATAACACCCACTTTCATAAGAAGGATTGAAAAAAGTCAATGTTTTTTAGTATGCTCAGTAACACCCCCAATATTACATTTTTAGGGTAGATGGTGATCTATAAAAATTTTACTATTTCGCAGTGGCATTCCAAGGACAAAAATGACAACCATTCAATTGAGTTTAATATAATGATAATCATTCTATTGAGTTTAATATAGCAGCAGGGAGACACCGTTATATATTTAGACAGTAGGATACTACCATTAGGAATAGTGTGGTAAATACAATCCTAAATGAGAATAGTGTGGTGTTACTCATCAACTATAAAAAAAACTTCGGGTGTCACTGAGCACATGGTGTTGCCGAGAAAAACAGGGATTAAATTTAACTCATTTTCAAACGCAGACAGACTTCACTGAACGGAGGAAGTATAAAGAACCGTTTCACATTTTGGTTCATTGGACGGACGGAGGCTGTCTTCTTCCTCGACGATGACTGATTGGCCAATTCCGGCGGTGGCGTCGTCCCGTGGCTTCTGCTAATAGGAGCTCTTAGTTCATCCAAGTTTTTCGAATTCTTCTTCCAGGTTTGAATCTTCGTGTTTTCTTCGTACAACCTTACAATTTGTGGATTATGGGTTCAATTGACCGTTATCAGTTTGTTTGTTCCAATAGTATGTTCTTGCTATCCTTGAAGTGGACAATCCTAAGTTTGATGGGGTTGTGTTGTAATTGAGGGTGGTGAATTGTTGGTGGGTTATGTGTTCAATGTACTGTTTTCAGTATGTTAGTTCCAATAGTATGTTCTTTCTATCCTTGAATTGGAAAATTCAAAATTTGATGGGGTTTTGTTGTAAATTAGGGTGGTGAGTTGTTGGAATGTATGGCCAATTAGCTGTTTGGAGTTGTTGGTATTATATATGTTATATTTTTGTTGTAGGTAGTTAAGTGAAGTTCATGATTGTGCAGTTAGAGAAGTGCTGTAACTTTGGTGTTGATTTAATTTTTGTGTTTTCTGGTATAGGCATGGATGGGGAAAGCAATGAAAGGGAGTCGTTAATTTCTCGAATTGAACAACTTGAACAGGGTAAGGAGATTTTTTTTAAGACTCTGCCGTGAATTATTATTATGATGTTCGAGATTTGAATTACAGAAGTTCATATTGTTGGTATAACTATCGAATTGTCCTTGGAACTATGTATTTTTTATGTTAAAATGGCTCGTGTATGGTGATGTGGGTAAGACCTCTCTTTCAACTTTTGAACAGTTACATGGCCTAGGAGAAACACCAAAATTAACAACGCATCTTTGTGCAATGCCTATTAGATTCGGTTACATTTTCTGAATGATATCTAATCTAGTAATTGAAGTTTTTGTATTTGTCTTAGCTTAACAAAGTGTTGTTTGAATTGAGTGGCCACTATATCTATACTTCACAAAAATAGAGATGGAAGTTGGTTGAATGCATCCAGGCAGGTGATTGTCCATGTCCTTGTCTGGTTATGCTTGTGAAAAAGAAATTGAAATTCGTGCGGTGCCAGAATGTCAGATGCACTGTCTCTAACACAAGTTAAACTATTAAAGTCAACAATTCTTTCATTTATATATAATGCATTTGTATGTAATCGTTCTGCAATAGAATTGGAAATATAATATAGCCATAAGCTCATATGTCTTGCTTTAAGTACCTGGATTTTGTCAAATAAATTATTTTCACTCTATAAGCATACGTGTATTCAGTGCCTTATTGGTGGTTACGCTACAAAAAGGGCAAGTCTATTTCTATCTGTCTACTATTGCTGAAGAAACAATTTTATTTTCATATTTGCAATTTAGATATTTGCCACTATGTTTCTTTGCATGAATTTTGTACCACTTTGATTCGGATCAGAGTCAAGCGCGGTATATAATCCATGCCGCCTACCCCAGATAGCTGGGATAAGGCGTATGATGATGATTTGCAATTTAGATGCATGAAAATTATTTCTGTTAGCCATTTGTTATCTACTGGCTTCTGTTTTGAAGAGCGTGACAATCTGCGGAATGATATTGAGCAATTATGCCTGCAGCAAGCAGGACCTAGCTATTTGGCTGTGGCCACGCGAATTCACTTTCAGAGGTTTTGACTTGCTCACTTGACAATATTTAATTGTACATAATGTATATTATACTTTATTGTTCCCTTGCAATGGGTAGTTAGTTCAATTAAAGTTCTATCAGGACAGCTGGTTTGGAGCAGGAGATTGATACCTTAAAAAGCAAACTAGCTATATGCACAAGAGATAATCACAATCTTCAGGAAGAGCTTTATTAAAGTGAGACTTACCTTCTGAAACTGTGTTTTCTTGCACGTTTTTCTTCCTTTTGTCATTTTCAATTTCTCACTATATATGTTCTTGGGCTGATTTGTTAATAATGTTGGTTGATTAATTTTCGTAATCAGAGCCAGCTTGCTGATTTACATAATGGGGAGGTCTCAAAGGTGATATCCTTGCCATCTTTTCTCCAGAATGTCAATTCTCGTTGTGTATCTTCATAGTTGATGTATCTGCAGAACCTGGAGGTAGAGAAACAACTTAAATTCCTTCAGGGTTGTGTGGCTTCTGCATTTGCAGAGCGGGATAAGTCACTAATGGAGGTATGGTCTTTCTTCCTATTCAACTTATTATAGCTGCGAGTGCATAAATCCATTCAGTCAGCTAAGATTTCCCTGAATTGACTGCTTAATGAGGACTGCAGTGCCTAATTGTTGTCTGTTTATTTTGGGATTTCTTTGAAAAATTGAGTAGAGATATTGTCTCCATTGTTACCAGAGAAGGCACAAGCAGACCGTATCTCCTTTTTTAAATTTAATCTTGGAAAGATCCATGCTGCAAAGGCAGTTTTACGTTTTTGTATAATTTGTAGCTTTTGGATTTTTATATGTAATTTTCTTAGTGACAAGACTTAATTTCCTAGTTAAGTATAGTTAGTAACTACTTGTTCTCTTTTCAATCTTCAATGCACAATGTCAGTAGTAGTTTCATACCCTTCACGGTTATAGTTTTATATGTATCTTGTGATCGTTACAGGTGGAGAAGGCGAAGGAACATGAGGAAGCCTTCTCACAGAAGTTAGTGGACCTCCAAAACAGGTATATATTCCTTGGCCTAGTTGACTTGGATAATGGTTAATACACAGTGATGTGTCCATTCCTTGAGTTAAAGATACAGTTGATGATATTATATTGTTCATAATACGGAGGCTATAGCTGTCTCAAGGAATGTCATATCGGATATCGGTAAAATATTGGTCGACCAAAGAGATAAAATATCGGAGATATTGTGTAAAAAAATATCGGTGGTCTAAAACTAGTTTTTACCAAATATTTTCACAATTTAACTTTTAAAATGAGTGATACTAATTTAGACAAGCATAAATTTTAAAATATGCATAAAGATACGTATATAATTCAAAATATGTGTTTGTATTTTAAACCCGTATCCTTCCACTTGGCATAGGATGGGAAACAAACGGGAAAGTTGATTTTTTTTCTTTTTTTTTAAAAAAAATCGTTTTTTTTAAAATGCCGATATATTGGACCGAAACCGATATATCGCCGATATATCTGCGATATTTTAAAAAAACCGAAAAAAGAGATTGGACTGTCTCGTTTTCTCGGAGCAGGATATATCGCCGATGCCGATATTTTAAAAAACCGAAAAATGAGATTGGACTGTCTCGTTTTCTCGGAGCTGGACCGATAACGATATATTGCCGATATATCGGCGATATACTGCCGAGACAGCATTCCATGAGCTGTCTTTTATTACTGATTACTTTCCTATGACCTGTTTCTTAGACTTTAGAAGCTCTTTTTCTTTTTTAAGCTAATCCTTGAGGACATGTTGTTGTGTCAAATCATCACTCATCTTTCTTGGTCTTGAGTACTTTTGTATCAGACCAATATTATGAAAACCTGAGTTTATTCTTGACCATATCTGTGTCATGCTTTCCCCTAGTTTGGTGCTGTTATTATTTTATTTAGCTGGATGTTATAGTTTACCTAAATGCAGTTCTGAGATTGCAATTAATATGTTTAGAGGACAGACAGCAATGAGACTGCAATGTTATATGGTGCATAGTGTTGGGGGAAAACAAGAGAACTATATAGATAAAATGAATGTTACAGAGAGTTAAGATGGATAACTGGGAAAACTGTTATAGATCGTATTAAAATATATACTAGGATGAGCTTATGGGGAGTTTCAATTCGTGATGAACTGAGAGGAAGCCAATTGAGATGGTTTGGCTGTGTTTAAGACCACAAACAGCTTCTGCAAGGAGATGTGACGGATGACTTATAGTGGCTTCTAGAAGGAAAGAAGGATGATCCAAGGCGAGCTGAAAGAAACTAGTGAGAGAAGTCTTGGCAGTGTGTGTCTTGGATGTAAATATTGCCTATCATAGGGCCGAATGAGACTAGGTTTGTTTCACTGACCCATGACTAGGATAAAGTGTTTATTATGGTGCATTTTATTCACGTAGAAGATAACATATTTGGCTAGCTTAGTTATGTTATTCACTGGTAGATGAATTTATATAAATCTGCTCTACCATTGTAAGATATCCTTTTTGTGTAAAATTGCGAGCTAGATAAGCATTTAAGTTTGTCATTTTTATTTCGTGCTTAGTATCCTGCAGAATCTACCCCTATTTGATTTACCTCCAGTCTGTGGAAGGGAAAATCATGTTTAAAAGTCCACTCGTTGAGTGAAGGAATAGATTTGGGGGTCCACCTATTATATGGCATTGTTTCTTTGCTATGCTATGTTCATGGACATGTAGGTTGGCTATATTCTGACACTATTTGATCCCGGTCTTGACAGGTGTTATATTTGCATATTCTAATGTTGCTTCATTATTTGAGTTTTAATCTTTAACACTTTATGGCAGAATTAAGGAGCTCAAGACAGAATGTTCTGAAGTAGCACAACTTAACACTGCCCTACAGAATGAGGTGGCTGAATTAAAAGAACAAAATGAGACCCTTGAGAAGGTAAAAAACTGAGTCATGGTACTTATTAAGCAGAATATAGGTGAGATCTCATTATATAGTTAATCTCTTTTTTTATTACATTTGCTACTGTAGGATTAGAAATGAATATATTCGTGAGAGCCTAGGAGTAGCGCCTTTAGGGGAGAAACTGAGGGAATGTAGGTTGCGTTGGTATGGGCATATGCAAAGAAGACCTTTAGATGCCCCTGTGAGAAGATTAGAAGGGATACAGGTAAATGATGCTAAAAGAGGGAGAGGGAGACCTAAGAGAACTTGGATGGAGTTAATAAGAAAGGATTTGACTTTACTATTTCTTACAAAAGAGGTAGCCCAAAACAGGCTGGAATGGAGGAGTAAGATCCGTGTCGCCGATCCTAAATAGTTGGGAAAAGGCGCTAATTGATTATGATTATGATTATGCTACTGTATGGTACGCCTCTCCATGTTTCAGAGTGGGAGTATGATGAAAAATCATGTCATAAGTATTTATTTCTGACGGTAATGAAATTTTCTGATGTTTTTTTTATCAAGTGACCCTTACTTCATTGATTTGATAGTTTTCAGTGATAAGCACCATGGTTTCTTTTATAAGTTTGCCTTATGTTTCATCTAAGATAATGATCTGTTCCTATTAAACTTTTTCTCTATGAACGGTAACATTATATGAACCTAATGGAGAAAGGAATGTCAGATGGTTGTTCTGTTCTTTCACAAGGGCGAGCTTCTCCTGGTCTCCTAAAATAGCGACCATCTACATAGGTGCTATTGTGATGGGAACGCCAGCAATAAGAACCATCAATAAGGATATGTTTACAAATGATTCAGCTAATTCCGTCCTGTTATTAATAGTTCCATCTGAAAAATGTTGATTTTGTTGGATTGTAGAAACCCCAACTAATGGGGGGAAGAAAATGGTTAAGTACACTTAAATGGACCATCTGGAGCATCTAAAACGATTCATTCCTCTTTTCCAGATGGAGCATCTAAAACAGGACGGAGTAGCTTTTTTCTTTTGGCACATAGATTGGCCCACACCCCAAAATTCCAACACACCCACCCCCAAGGTGCCACAGGTTCGAATCGAAAATGGACCTCTTCCCTCAACAGGGAGGTGCCCTATCCACCACGCCAGTGGTGCATTGACAATAAATCAGCTAGTTAAAATTGATGTTAAGATTTTGTTTACTTATTCATGATTAGCTAGATGAATGTAGTCCAACCTTTATTGTGTCACAGTTAGTGATTGGTAATGGACTCATTTCTAGTAGTTTTTTTGTGTGTGTTATATTTGACTAAAGGAGGCCTCTTTTCCTTGGAGTGAAGAGCCACAGGACTGCAGGAGGTTGTCCTCAGAGTAGAGAACCTTAATGAATTCATTGCTGCTTTCTATTCTTAGTTGTAAGTTGTAACCTAAACACTCGAGCAAATACAGGCTAGCTACATTTAAGTGGTAGAATGCGGTTGTCCCTTGTTTTTGGGCAAAATCCTTGAATCAACAGTTAATGCTAAAGGTGACACTAGAGATGAATGAAATGTAACAAAAAACAGAAAATCAACATGCTAAGGTGTAAAGACAGCTTGTGGGGTTTTATCTTCTTCCCTGTCTCTGGTTCCGGTGAAGAACAAATGTAAGGCTACTGCATTGGACTTCGAGTCCAAGTCTTTCCATTTTGTGTCAAGCTTCCTTTTGGATTCTGAAATGTTTGGTGAACTTGAACTTAAACTGTTTGACACCTGTTGGACTTCAACTCGGACTCTGTTACATTCCTCCTCTAAAATGACAGGGAGAAACACAGGTTTTTTATTTGAGGGAGACCTAACCTTCAAGTCTTTCTTCAAGGAAATGAAGCCTCCTTAGAATAGAATCCAAATTACAAGATAACAGGAAGGTACATAACGGACTTTGCCTCATTAATTTCAAAAGTTTGAGCTCGTGTACAACAGACCATACTCATCTTGTTTGTAAGTCTAAGATCTAGTTTGATGGACTAAACTCACCTTGTTTTCCCTTGTATAAATTTGTTTGAACTGAGAATTGAACCCACATTTAGCAAGCTAGTTTTCTATGTGCTAAGCATGAAGCCAACCATTGTCTTGTTGAACCAGATTGCTAACTGCAAAGCTATAGTTTCCACGTTTTGAGCTGAAGTTTTATATGGAAGAAAATAGAATGAAAATATTGGGTTGAAGTCCACTTGGACTCTGCTGACTCGAACTTCAATCTAAAGTTAAAGTTTGAGTCAGACTTCAATTTGGACTCGAGCTCACTTTTTAATATTGAACTTGAACTCAAGTTTAATGCCGAATTATACACTGGTTGCTTAAGGTTTTTAGAAAGACAATGCGGTGAAAACAACAGTAGTATTGATGCTAGGGCTTGATGCCCTTTCCTAATCACGGTCATAACACCTGCCCAATGCCAAATTAGTGGTGGAAAACTACCAATCCCTGCGTATCCTACCAAAATGGCCTTATGGTATCTCATCGGCCTGGTACACACGCTAGAGCTGCAGAAATGGTGTTTCTATGTACAAGCCTTGACATGCTGGTGTGTCTGCATGGGGAACATGGCTTGCACATGGAATTGGCATGCTGTTTGAGTCTTGCATATGGCCCTTGTCAAACCAAACTCACAAGAGGATGACGATGGTCTTAAGCTTAAGAGGGCACAGCCTATGTATTGAATGAGGTTTTGGATACCTACAAGCAGGGCTTATGGACCTTAATGCAAAGGAGAAAAGTTCTGACCTACTTTGCGGGATTTGGTTTGATTCACGTAACTCTGTTTTAACTCTCAATGTGCCTAATTGATGTCGAAAGCAGTAGAATCAGCAAACTAAGAAACGGAGGGTCAAGTTTATCAGAGGGCAAACATTTCCTGTCCAAAAAAAAGATTGGCCTTTCCTTGTGTTGTTTACAATTTATATTTATTTTTCTGGTCTGATGGGAAAATTTTGTACTATTTATGCGTATGGAAGGCTTGACCAAGTATGAGGGTCTCGTTAAAGAAAAAAAATCGTTTTGGAGGGGAAGGTGCATTTTTCTGTTTACATATGTCCAGCACTAGTTATCACCTAAAGATATAGTCTATAAAACTTAATAAAAGATCTTGAAATAGCTTTACTGAGCTACTCACCTACCCATAAATAACATTTACTATTTGTTTAAACTAATTTTCATGTCTTCACCTTCAGGTCATTAACAAGATGTATGAGATCAGACATAGTGATGGGGGTTCCACAGAACAGAGAGATTGGAGAGCCAAATGCAACTGCCTTTTAGATGATCCTTCCGAGATGTGGAGTTTTAGTGATTATCATGAAGTTTCATCCTCTAGATACGGTGTACGAGGTTGAAAACTCTTATCTATAAGTTCAAGTAGTATATTGATATACAATTGACTGGACGATCTTTTATCTTGTTTTTTTATTAGGTTTTGATGGAGAAAGAACTTGAGATGTTGAAAGGCATTGTTGACAACCTCCAGAATAAATTGCATGTTGTACGTAGGGGATACTTTTTCTTTTGCACTCATTGGAAATCTTAGGGTTTGTTTGTTTGTAAGGAGAGTGAATGACAAAGAAAGAGAAAATAAAAAAGGCGAGTAAATCGAGTAAAAACAAAGGAGATTCAGTTATTTGCTTGTGCTTGAAATAAATAAAAAAGATTCAGTTATGCATTTGGTAATTAGGTTTGCTTATGTGGTAGAGAGAGAAAGAGAAAGATTCTCTTAGTTTCTCTTTCCTCCTGCTTCACAGGTTGAAGGTGGGGATGCTTTTAATGTATTAGCCAACTCGTTTCTCTAGAATTCCTATACTTCTTAAATGTTATGCCGAACA